>CM046863.1:11088772-11471272 GCA_025617745.1 Heliocidaris erythrogramma
ACATGTACATGTAAGAGCTCTTTTGTCTTTCAGTTACTTAGTGGGTGGTAAATGCCACCCATGGCCAGCTGCAAGGATAGCGCTGGGGGGGATATCTGGCAAAACGGGTTCCCCTGCCAGCCTCTGATACTAAATATGCCCAGGATTTTGTAATGTCGATGTACATAGACAGAAAGTGAAATGTCTCCAAAACTAGCGGTATACATGTACGTCATGAGCATAAGTGTCAAGACAAAAGACATAGAAACTATGCAACAGTTGACTGAGGCATGCTCAAGACACATCCTGTGCAATGCAATATGAGAGTGAGTTAACCCGTTGACTACTGAATTCTTTCGTTCCCATAGGCTTAATACAGGGACCACCCGGTCCCAGTAAACAATGGGTTAACGCACTACTACATGTGTACATGTACATTACAGTTAGGAGGCTATACGAATATGGTAATGCGTAGTGACTGAGTAGACATCAATGTATTATGTAGTTTACAGTATGCAACAATCCCATATTACCCTCTACTACCATTCTTTGATTTAGGGGTTCAATGAAAATGCTTCAAACGCGGGGTATTTTACAATCTCTGTTTTCCTTGTTTTTATCTAAAATTGGGGATTACTTCCAGGAAAGATTGTCCTGTTTCTCCCAAACACCCTGGCCCTGACACGTGACCTTTCATCTATCTCTCTCTCTCTTTAGGTGTGTTGATCTGCGTGTCAGAAAAGATAAGGAAACAACGGGTGTGGGGTATTATCAGAGACTACAGAACAGTAAGGTAAGACTTAGATCCCTGTTACACCGGAATCCTAAGGAGTATTGGGGCGCCCAGAGACTGGTCTCGGGTAGGTTTCAAATCCGGTGTAAGCGCACGAAACCTACCCGAGACCACTTCTGAGCAAACCAGTCCCGGACAACCTAGTGATGTGGTACGAGACTTCTTAGGATCCGGTGTAAACGCTAACCTACCCGAGACTGGTTTGTGCTCTGCTAGCACGTGTGGAATGATTGCGTCATCGCAAACACAACGCGCGCTAAATACAGTCCGCCCAAGTACTAAACGTCCACAAACAAAGTATCACTCAAAACCTGTCTCGGGTAAATTTGCGTAAGTCGGTGTAAACACACAATAGGTCATCTTAAATTCACTTACATGTATTTGTGGGTTCTCATGGGGAATTTGACACCATCCAGGTATTTACATAACAAATAACAGTTGTTGTCAATCAAAGAGAATGGACTTTACTTTTAAGACCAACAGGCCTTGTTAAATGCACTGCACAAACCACCCACCACTGCATAAGGAAATCTCATAAATTTCCCTCACCCTCCCTCAAGATTTGAAGGCAAACTCAAGGAATTTCTGTTGGGACAGAGAGTTTTGCTGCCTGGTGAACCTACATGTATACCCGCATTAATTGGTGATTCAACCAAATCTGGTGTCAGCAAATTATGACGCAATGCACAAATTGAAACTGACGACTGTCTGGCTTTAACATGCGTTTATTTATTTATTCAAAAAATTTTTTATCACTAGTTATTTATGTCTTTTAAAAGATATGAAGGTTTTTCTACTTTCTAGGAATGTGCAGGAGACCATATGCAGCAGGCTTGGGTGTCCGCACTCAAAGCCACTTGCAAACTCAATATTTGCTCACCAACTGTCTCCATCAGACTCAACATGACTTTCAGAATCATCTTTTAATCATTGAGCTGATCATTTGTATTTAATTCATTATTTACATACATTTGTGTATTTGTTTTGTTTATTGTATTACAGGTGTATATTGTTTATTCCTATATATTATTTGTTTCTTTATTCTTTATTTGTTAATGTTTATTTCCTGAAACATACCTCAATTAGATGACAAGTTGGGTATAGAAATTTATTTCTATCTCGTTTTCTTTCTTTTTTCAGAGCTTCAAGTCGAGTCCAGCAACAAAGCAAATAGAGCTAGACTTGTTGAGAACACTGCCTACCAATAGACACTATGAGAAGATGGAATCCCAAGGAGTAAGTTAAAAATAGAGAGTGTTCGAGAGATAGAGAGAGAGAGAAAGAGAGAGCTTGATCTATTGAAAACACTGCCTACAAACAGACACTATGAGAAGATGGAATCTCAAGGAGTAAGTTAGAGATGGAGAGTGTTCAAGAGATAGAGAGAGAGAGAGAAAGAGAGAGCTTGATCTATTGAAAACACTGCCTACAAACAGACACTATGAGAAGATGGAATCTCAAGGAGTAAGTTAGAGATGGAGAGTGTTCAAGAGATAGAGAGAGAGAGAGAAAGAGAGAGCTTGATCTATTGAAAACACTGCCTACAAACAGACACTATGAGAAGATGGAATCTCAAGGAGTAAGTTAGAGATGGAGAGTGTTCAAGAGATAGAGAGAGAGAGAAAGAGAGAGCTTGATCTATTGAAAACACTGCCTACAAACAGACACTATGAGAAAATGGAATCTCAAGGAGTAAGTTAGAGATGGAGAGTGTTCAAGAGATAGAGAGAGAGAGAAAGAGAGAGCTTGATCTATTGAAAACACTGCCTACAAACAGACACTATGAGAAGATGGAATCCCAAGGAGTAAGTTAGAGATGGAGAGTGTTCAAGAGATAGAGAGAGAGAGAAAGAGAGAGCTTGATCTATTGAAAACACTGCCTACAAACAGACACTATGAGAAGATGGAATCTCAAGGAGTAAGTTAGAGATGGAGAGTGTTCAAGAGATAGAGAGAGAGAGAGAAAGAGAGAGCTTGATCTATTGAAAACACTGCCTACAAACAGACACTATGAGAAGATGGAATCTCAAGGAGTAAGTTAGAGATGGAGAGTGTTCAAGAGATAGAGAGAGGGAGAAAGAGAGAGCTTGATCTATTGAAAACACTGCCTACAAACAGACACTATGAGAAAATGGAATCTCAAGGAGTAAGTTAGAGATGGAGAGTGTTCAAGAGATAGAGAGAGAGAGAAAGAGAGAGCTTGATCTATTGAAAACACTGCTTACAAACAGACACTATGAGAAAATGGAATCTCAAGGAGTAAGTTAGAGATGGAGAGTGTTCAAGAGATAGAGAGAGAGAGAGAAAGAGAGAGCTTGATCTATTGAAAACACTGCCTACAAACAGACACTATGAGAAGATGGAATCTCAAGGAGTAAGTTAGAGATGGAGAGTGTTCAAGAGATAGAGAGAGAGAGAAAGAGAGAGCTTGATCTATTGAAAACACTGCCTACAAACAGACACTATGAGAAAATGGAATCTCAAGGAGTAAGTTAGAGATGGAGTGTTCAAGAGATAGAGAGAGAGAGAAAGAGAGAGCTTGATCTATTGAAAACACTGCCTACAAACAGACACTATGAGAAGATGGAATCCCAAGGAGTAAGTTAGAGATGGAGAGTGTTCAAGAGATAGAGGGAGAGAGAGAGAGAGCTTGATCTATTGAAAACACTGCCTACAAACAGACACTATGAGAAGATGGAATCTCAAGGAGTAAGTTAGAGATGGAGAGTGTTCAAGAGATAGAGAGAGAGAGAAAGAGAGAGCTTGATCTATTGAAAACACTGCCTACAAACAGACACTATGAGAAAATGGAATCTCAAGGAGTAAGTTAGAGATGGAGAGTGTTCAAGAGATAGAGAGAGAGAGAAAGAGAGAGCTTGATCTATTGAAAACACTGCCTACAAACAGACACTATGAGAAAATGGAATCTCAAGGAGTAAGTTAGAGATGGAGAGTGTTCAAGAGATAGAGAGAGAGAGAGAAAGAGAGAGCTTGATCTATTGAAAACACTGCCTACAAACAGACACTATGAGAAGATGGAATCTCAAGGAGTAAGTTAGAGATGGAGAGTGTTCAAGAGATAGAGAGAGAGAGAGAAAGAGAGAGCTTGATCTATTGAAAACACTGCCTACAAACAGACACTATGAGAAAATGGAATCTCAAGGAGTAAGTTAGAGATGGAGAGTGTTCAAGAGATAGAGAGAGAGAGAAAGAGAGAGCTTGATCTATTGAAAACACTGCCTACAAACAGACACTATGAGAAAATGGAATCTCAAGGAGTAAGTTAGAGATGGAGAGTGTTCAAGAGATAGAGAGAGAGAGAAAGAGAGAGCTTGATCTATTGAAAACACTGCCTACAAACAGACACTATGAGAAAATGGAATCTCAAGGTGTAAGTTAGAGATGGAGAGTGTTCAAGAGATAGAGAGAGAGAGAGAAAGAGAGAGCTTGATCTATTGAAAACACTGCCTACAAACAGACACTATGAGAAGATGGAATCCCAAGGAGTAAGTTAGAGATGGAGAGTGTTCAAGAGATAGAGAGAGAGAGAGAAAGAGAGAGCTTGATCTATTGAAAACACTGCCTACAAACAGACACTATGAGAAAATGGAATCTCAAGGAGTAAGTTAGAGATGGAGAGTGTTCAAGAGATAGAGAGAGAGAGAAAGAGAGAGCTTGATCTATTGAAAACACTGCCTACAAACAGACACTATGAGAAGATGGAATCCCAAGGAGTAAGTTAGAGATGGAGAGTGTTCAAGAGATAGAGGGAGAGAGAGAAAGAGAGAGCTTGATCTATTGAAAACACTGCCTACAAACAGACACTATGAGAAGATGGAATCTCAAGGAGTAAGTTAGAGATGGAGAGTGTTCAAGAGATAGAGGGAGAGAGAGAAAGAGAGAGCTTGATCTATTGAAAACACTGCCTACAAACAGACACTATGAGAAGATGGAATCTCAAGGAGTAAGTTAGAGATGGAGAGTGTTCAAGAGATAGAGAGAGAAAGAGAGAGCTTGATCTATTGAAAACACTGCCTACAAACAGACACTATTAGAAAATGGAATCTCAAGGAGTAAGTTAGAGATGGAGAGTTTTCAAGAGATAGAGAGAGAAAGAGAGAGCTTGATCTATTGAAAACACTGCCTACAAACAGACACTATGAGAAGATGGAATCTCAAGGAGTAAGTTAGAGATGGAGAGTTTTCAAGAGATAGAGAGAGAGAGAAAGAGAGAGCTTGATCTATTGAAAACACTGCCTACAAACAGACATTATGAGAAGATGGAATCTCAAGGAGTAAGTTAGAGATGGAGAGTGTTCAAGAGATAGAGAGAGAGAGAAAGAGAGAGCTTGATCTATTGAAAACACTGCCTACAAACAGACACTATGAGAAGATGGAATCTCAAGGAGTAAGTTAGAGATGGAGAGTTTTCAAGAGATAGAGAGAGAAAGAGAGAGCTTGATCTATTGAAAACACTGCCTACAAACAGACACTATGAGAAGATGGAATCTCAAGGAGTAAGTTAGAGATGGAGAGTTTTCAAGAGATAGAGAGAGAGAGAAAGAGAGAGCTTGATCTATTGAAAACACTGCCTACAAACAGACACTATGAGAAGATGGAATCTCAAGGAGTAAGTTAGAGATGGAGAGTGTTCAAGAGATAGAGGGAGAGAGAGAAAGAGAGAGCTTGATCTATTGAAAACACTGCCTACAAACAGACACTATGAGAAGATGGAATCTCAAGGAGTAAGTTAGAGATGGAGAGTGTTCAAGAGATAGAGGGAGAGAGAGAAAGAGAGAGCTTGATCTATTGAAAACACTGCCTACAAACAGACACTATGAGAAGATGGAATCTCAAGGAGTAAGTTAGAGATGGAGAGTGTTCAAGAGATAGAGGGAGAGAGAGAAAGAGAGAGCTTGATCTATTGAAAACACTGCCTACAAACAGACACTATGAGAAGATGGAATCTCAAGGAGTAAGTTAGAGATGGAGAGTGTTCAAGAGATAGAGGGAGAGAGAGAAAGAGAGAGCTTGATCTATTGAAAACACTGCCTACAAACAGACACTATGAGAAGATGGAATCTCAAGGAGTAAGTTAGAGATGGAGAGTGTTCAAGAGATAGAGGGAGAGAGAGAAAGAGAGAGCTTGATCTATTGAAAACACTGCCTACAAACAGACACTGAGGAAATGGAATCCCAAGGAGTAAGACAGAACTGGAGAGATACAGAGTTAAATGTAGAGAGATAGAAGGAGAGTGAGAGAAAGAGATAGTTATAGAAGGCTCTTTTGACAACATTACCTACAAACAGACACTATGAGAAAATGGAATCGCAAGGAGTAAATTAGAAAGCAGCGATAAAGAGTGTAGACGGACAGGGAGAGAGACTGGGAGATGAAGACAGAGATAGAGATAGATGAAGACTATTGGAAAGGTTGAGATAGAGAGAGAGATTGAGGAATTAAAAAATGTGGAAAAAACAGAGCGAAAGATGAAAGAAGCGACAGTGGTGTACCTGTAAAATGGACAGACTATGTGACATATAGAAAGATAAAGGATTATGTAAAAGATACACAGAATGAGAGATTCATATAAACCGTGGAAATGCAGAAGGCAACAGCATAAAAAAGCAAAAGTGTAGAAGGAGTGAAAATGAATAAAAGGAAACTAACATAATGATACAAATTGGTTTCTATCTTTTTACTTTCCTTTTTTTTTTCTTCTATCTTGTTCTATAATGTCCTTCAGATCCCCAAGTTGAGAAGAGTTCTACTTGCATACAGTGTACACAACCCAGCCATTGGATACTGCCAGGTAGAGTGTATGAAAACGACTACCTTTGTTCTCTTCCTCCTCTTCATTCTTCTTCTTCTTCTTTATCTTCTTCTTTTTTTCTTCTTCTTCTTCTTTTTTTCTTCTTCTTCTTCTCCTTCTCCTTCTCCTTCTCCTTCTCCTTCTTTTTCTTCTTCTTCTTCTTCTTTTTTTTCTTTTTCATCTTCTTTGTCTTTTCATCTTCTTCTTCCTCTTCCTACTCTTTGTCGCTGTTGTCGTCTTATTCTTCATTTTGACTCCACATGCCGTGGTTTTTAATGTGTTACTTATTCTCAGAAATGTGATTCTACATGTATTACAAATGCATTGATTTAGCTGTCTTAAATAAATAATTTATTTAGAAAAACAAAAATATGAAGTAAGCAAAGTGAATGTTTTTAATACAACATTTTACTGGTTGGTTGCTTTTTTTCAGGGACTGAATCGAGTAGCAGCCATCGCTTTGCTCTATCTAGAAGAAGAAGATGCCTTTTGGTAAGTTCAAGTTCATTAAATTGATTTTTCAACGTATTTATTTATCTACTGTAGGTACATGTATTCTAACATTTATACAGTGTGAATGACTCTCTACTTTTGAGGAATAGTTCTCAGGTTTTGATATGTTATCATTGGTAGTAATTTTTCAGTGTCCATCTTGATTAAAGCATTCTTTCTTGATATCAAACCTCGCAATTCATTAACCTTCTTTGTAATTCCTGAAAAAATATATGCTTTTCTTTGTCCAAAGGCCCTACATGCTCTTTGGCTTGATTTTGGCGATTTGGATGGCCTGCACCATTGAAAATGTTAACCATACTACCTTATATTGTTTTGTACACAGGTGTCTAATAGCCATTGTGGAGTACATTATGCCCATGGATTATTGCAGTAAGACGTTGATTGGTTTCTCACACAGATCAGAGAGTCTTCAGTTATGTTCTTCTATTTCATCATAGTTTCTCTAAACCGAACTATGTTGTATCGTTTTGTACACAGGTGTCTAATAGCCATTGTGGAGTACATCATGCCTATGGATTATTACAGTAAGACGTTGATTGGTTCCCAGACAGATCAAAGGGTCTTCAGGGAGCTCCTAGCAGAGAAGATTCCAAGACTTCATGCTCACTTTGAGGAATACTCGTAAGTAATGCATCGGGGGGGTTTCATCAAGTGTCTTGTCAGTGAATTTTACCGACAAATTTACTCTCAGCCATTCAGATGCAAGGATTTCAGTAGCTTATAACAGTTATTGCAACCTGGGCCCTGGGGCCTGGGGCCCATTTCATGAAACTTGCTTTCACTGACAATTTACAATAACTGTTATAAGCTACTGAAATCCTTGCATCTGATTGGCTGAGAGCAAATTTGTCGGTAAAAATCACTGACAAGACACTTGATGAAATGCCCCCTGGTGACTATATGCTTTCAAGTTAGGGTTATATGATCAGGGTAGTGGCAAGACCCCATGCATATATCCACACTGGACCATTAAGAATGGGAGGGGGGTGGGGCAGATTTTAGACCAAATTACTTTCCAATGACAGTGTCTTCAGGGAACTTGTAGCAGAGAAGATTCCAACACTTCATGCTCGCTCTGAGGAATACCTGTTGTAAACTTGGCAGCTAGGGTTTTTATGATGAGGGGAATTGTAAGACCCATAGATATATACATGATAAACCATTTCGAATGCTGGGGGTGGGAGGGGGGAGGCTGTTGGACCAAATGAATTTCCAGCAAGTTAGCCCCAATTTTGCCAAAAAGCTAAAAGTCTTTGAAGAAAATGAGGTCTTTGGATGTTGAATTTTTTAGTGAGAGGCTGAAAAAAGGTCATCAGAATTAAAAATTTGATTTTCCCCACATTCAAAATTTTTGTTGGCAACTTGCCAACACAGTTATACAAAAATCAAGATTTGCTGGCAGTAAATGTTTAATGTGAGGATGTGACTTCATTGTTCTTTTGATTTAGAATCGACCTATCGCTGGTAACCTTCAACTGGTTTGTGACCTGCTTCTGCGATAATATACCAGCAGAGGTGAGTATTGGGTTTGAAGAGGGTGTCACTGTTGATTCATTTAATACATGGATTTTGAGCAACTAAATAAGACACATACATGTACATACCCAAACAGCCTTCTCGTAAATACATTGATTCTAAACGGCGTAAGCAAAACTTGAACCAAAACTCTCTGAATTTACCCATTTTTTTTTCAGCCTGTGTCATGGTTTCTTGCATTACCCTGTTGTGTTTGTTGCCATATATTTGTTGAGGAAATTTCACTAAGCATTAAAAACCTTAAATTGGCATTGTGTTTAAAGGTTCTAAATCGATGGGTTTTTTTCCCCTTATGAATTGGATTTTTGGAAAACGTTAGACATGAGTCTCCATTTCATAAAACGGGAGCATTTCATCAAGCGTTTTTACCAACAACTGTTATAAGCTACTGAAATCCTTGCATCTGATTGGCTGAGAGCAAATTTGTCATAGAAATGGGGCACTTTTTATTGATGACAAGTTTTATGAAACAGGTTCCTGTTCCTGGGAAGGGAAAAGCGAATTCAATCATTATAACGCTCGGATATCTCCTCCCGCTACAACTGTTCATGATGTGCAGTTGGACCATTGCATATAGTTTCCCCGTACTCTTTTACAAAGAGAGCAGTCGGTTCTTAATATGCAAAGGGCGGGCCTCTCCTACACGCAGGATTTTCATTCAAAATCCTATTCAAGGTACAATTAATTATCTGAATGCATAAAATCTTGGCTTCTGGGTTGTGAACATGTATACATATAATACTACTCCATGTAACTAGGTGTGCTTATAACCGTGCCTAATCTTAACCAGATTTGAATTCAGATACTAATTTATTTTCACTGAAATTTTTCTTTCTTTCTAAGACCATGCTACGAATTTCGATTTCACTTTCAATCTTTTTACTGATTTATTTTTTACTTTTTTCTTTCTTTCTCTTGAAGACCATGCTGCGGATCTGGGACACCTTTATGTCAGAAGGCAACAAGGTTCTCTTCAGGTACTCCCTAGCAGCTTTCAAGATCTTTGAGGAGGAACTTCTGAGACAGAATGACTATCTGAGGATCTTTGCTTTCCTACGACGCATGCCAGAGATGCTCACAGATGTACAGAGACTCACACAGGTACGGTACCGTCGTGAAATGTAGGGGCGTTTAAAGTCTGTTAACCAACATTTGCTCTAGCAACAGAGAAATGGGGTAAGGATTATGGTTGTGATTTGACTTTCAAGATAAAGTTGAGTTCTGGTCATGAGATTGAATTGTGAAAGGAACCATCGCCAAGCAATTGGAAAAGGTTGATTATATATAGCACATAAGAACGGGTGCATGCTGTAAGGTTTTGGAATCACCAAAATGATAAGAAATTGCTTCAGTCCTGCTAAGAGTCACATGCACTGCACACAGAAATGTGTACATGGGCCTACACACAAATGTTCAGCCTGAACATTTCAGCTGTTTCTTGTTATATTTTGAATGTGAGGGTATTTGAAGAGAATTCATTTTAAGGAGACATTTCTACTTTGATAATCTTCCAAACTGACATAAAAGTAACAAGAAAGCTCACAAATTATTTTTTACCTTTCCCAGAACTCAACATTTCATTTAAGTCCAGTATAGAGGGTTCTCACGGCAGCCATGCTGGAGGACATAACAATAAAAACCTCTGCATCAGACTATGAAATGCCATTGTTGTCATGGTCCAGTGCACAGGTTTTTATTGATGTGTCCTCCAACATGGCTGCTTCTGGGAACCCTCTACACTGTTAGGTCTTGGGTTGAAGGTAATGGTACATTTAACCCCTACCATGCCGTGGGCGGCAAATCCCGCCCAAAAATTTGAGTGTTGAACATTTTGTTTAGGCTCAGAATAGCTTTAAATTTTTTCCTCATACAGAAACCTGTGCCTTCAATATAATGCCTATTCCTATGCAATATATCTTTGCCCAGTTTGCTCAAGAAAAATCTCATTGAAAGTTAATATTTAAAAGAGAATGAAACTCACAAAAATTGGCTGATAATCACATGGAAAATTGTCAGCCTGTTCAAAATATCTTGAAAATACTCATATTTGATTACTCAGTAAGAAGAAAAATCTCTTTAAAGGAGAATTAACCTCAAACAATAAAGACGATAGTGTTCAAAGGTGTTATTTATTCCTACTTGTTAGACTATATGGCTTCGCGTCAACATATACGAGATCGATACGAATCAAGGTTTTCTGAGCAAAATGTATCATCTGCTAGCAATATGTATCGTCTGCTAGCAGCACATGGGGCTGCCATTTTGTTTATGTGTACAAGAAGATTTCCTTAATCCAAATGCCCAATTGCCCTTTTCAAAATTAAAAACCCATTTGAGATTAAAAATATAGAATAGATATGTCAATTTATTTTTAAACTGAAGATTTCCTTATATATTTCTGTTGAAAATCGACATTCGCTTAATAGAAATCTATTTTCTCGATACTGGACTAATGGGACGGAGCAAATTAATTCAAATTTTATGGATACTTCTTCCCTGAGCATCTATAGCGGCAAACTATGCATTCACCTGCTTTCGGATAATGGACTTGAAAAGTCAGAATGCATGCTGCATATATTATGTTCTGCTCTGTTTGGCAAACCCAAGAAAATAGATTTTTGTTAAGCAAAACCAGACAATTTAAAAGTATCATTATAAAGATTTAATTTGTATAATACATGTAAACACCCACTTTATATTTTCATCACATATGGGATTTTAGGTAATGAAGAAAATCAATTTAGGTTTTGGATTCAAAATATCTTCCTGACTGGAACATTTCTCATGTACAACTCCAAATCAGCAAGAAAATGGCAGCCCCCATGAAAATGAGTAGGAGACGATACCGGGTGTTGGAATATCTTTATTTATACCCTTTTCTGATATATTATTAGAAAATGATTTAGGCCAATAAGTAGGAATATATTACACTTCCAATATAAGTAAATTTGTAATCAGGGGTTAATTCTCCTTTAAATTTTGCAGATTCCTTGCCAGATTTTATCCCATGGGGGCTGCCATTTTGAGAACATAGTCGTACATGTCAATTTACCTGTACACAATGGATATTATGTTGCATTATAATGAATAGCTACAGTGTATTGTACAACTAAAGCCACCAATGCAAAATGGCAGCCATCTTGGTACCCCCATTGTCTCACACAGGTGATATCTAAGAGCAGTTGTAGGTCTTTGTCACTTCTTTGAAGAATTGACAAACCTTTTGACCAATCCTGCTTAACAAAAGAAACAGTTGAACCAAATATCTTGACACAAATTGGTTATATGACAGGATAAAAGTATCTCCATTTAAATGTACATGACTACAAAAATGGTTTATTATAAGAAAACCCAGTGTCATGCATTCCACAGGTGATCATGAGTGTCATGTAGCTAGTGTATAGGTCAGTGGGTATCTCACAAATAGAACTGCTCTGACATTACTTTGTAAAGAAAATGGCAGCCCCCATGGGATAATGTCTAGCAAGGAAACTGCAACTCTTTGAGACACCGATCTCCTTAAATAATCAAATAGGAGTAATTTCAAGATATTTGTAATAGGCTGACAATTATCTACATGATTATCGGCTAATGTGTGTTGCCTTTCATTCCCCTTTAACTCTTGAAAGTTCAGTTTTGATAATTGCTCAAAAATCTGTTGGCATGGAAGGGGTTAATGTATGTGTGTGATAGTGACTAAGCAGCATGTGTCAAAAAAACCGCCATTAAAACCACTACTTATGAAAAAAAAAATGCATCTGACATTCTGACACTATGAACATGACGGACAAAGAGAGTGGACAAAATAAACAACCCCTCGTTCTACCCTTCACAATGGTTCTGGTAATACAAAGAACATCCCTTCACTGCTATTACAACACATGTATGTGAAAATATGTAGAACTGGGGAGCGTTGATCATCAAGTGTTTTGTCAGTGATTTTTACCGACAACTGTTTTAAGCTACTGAAATCCTTGCATCTGATTGGCTGCGAGCAAATTTGTTGGTAAAATTCACTGACAAAACACTTGATGAAACGCTCCCCAGGTGTCACATGCAAATGCACCTGTTCTACTTATTTCATGTAGTATCAGTGAAGGGATGTTCTTTCGTCTACCAGAGCAATTGTGGAGGGTAGGATGAGGAGTTGCTCATTTTGTCCACTCTCTTTGTCTGTCATGTTCATAGTGTGACCAATTAAGAATAATCTACATGTATCAGGGATCTGTAAATAGCTAGTTTGGCCATGCATGCATGAAATATTCACTATGAACATGGCAAACAAAGGTGTCACATGCATATTCACCTGTTCTACTTATTTTACATAATAGCAATGAAAGGATGTTCTATTGTCTACCAGAGCAATTGCGGAGGGTACAATTTGGAGCTGTATATTTTGTCCGCTCTCTTTGTCATCGTGTTCATAGTGATTGTTGTTCTGGGCAGCGTTTCATCACATTGTCATACATGTAAGTACAAGTTTGCCGACATCCCATTGAAACGCGTGTATTAAAATTGACATGCGTTTTAACGGGATGTCGGCGAAATTGTACTGATGACAATTTGATGAAACGATGCCCAGACTCCTTTGTATAGCTGCAGTAGTTACAATGAGAATGTTATTTGCATGACTTATTGGTAATCTCCTTGAAAACAAAAGAATGCTGATATTGCAATTAGGGTCATGACCCTTCATGTTAAGCGTATTGTTGTTTGTTTCTATCAGATTGCCTTTGATGAGCTGAACCCGTTTCCAAGGAGACACATCAACAACAAGAGAACCATCCACAGAGCACATGTCAAGGTCAGTTTTAGACTCGTTTAACCCCTTGACTGCTGAACTCTCTCATTCCCATAGGCTTAATACAGAAGCCACACAGCTCTCGTAGGAAATGGGTTAAACAAAGAAAGATCTATGTAGTTCATTTCATATCTTTTCCAACTTACAATCGATGTTGATAATCGTTTTGCTCACATACGTGTACAAGGCAGAGCTGAAGAAGTTTGTGTAATATTCATCATGGAATGCAATAAAGGTACTATCAACATCGATGGATCACATGAGATTATAACATACTGTACATGATATTGATGTGAATGTTAGCTAATGGCTATTTTCCTCTGGGGTAGTTTCCCTAGGGAGGTATTCATTCAATAGTAATTGTCCTGGGTATGGATACTCTTCCTTCAATACTAGATAATAATAATATTAAATCATTATAATAATAATAATCCGTTCTTGTTTAGTGCATATCCCATTATGCCCTTGAGCAAGGCATTTTATCTGCATTGCTCCTCTCCACCCAAGTGTATGATGGAGTGGAGTGGAGTGGAGAATGTGCACTGTAATGTGCAGAACCACAGTTGAATACAGTTACTGGGGTAATAATTCTGTAAGCGCTTTGGTCGGTTGCATTTTAACTGGTAACGCTGCATAAGAAACGGCTATTATTATGATATAACATTCCAATGCGGTTCAAAAAAGCTTTGGAAATTATAATCCTGGTTTTAGCTCCGCAATCAGCGCATGATGCATTTCAAGGAATAATCCTACCATGGGCCCATTTCATAAAACTTGTTATCAATAACAAGTTGCAATAACTGTTATAAGCTACTGAAATTCATGCATCTGATTGGCTGAGAGCATATTTGTCGTAGAAATGTGGCAGTTGTTACTGATGACAAGTTTTATGAAACGGGGCCCAGGTACCCATTACCTCACATTGGTCAAGTGTCTTGCAGAAGTACATTAGTGCTGCAGCAAATTCGAACCTCATTCCCTGTGGTTCACAGTCCAGGGACTAATATCCCCTCGACCAAAACACCTCTGCGTTCTCTGTGTTCCCATCTTCCTTTCTTTTCTTTTTTTTCTTTTATAGCAACAACTGGATGAGCTGGAAGCAATCCGAGCAGAGTTTGTCCCGCGCCATTCACAAAACGGAGATGAGCTTGCCAGCGATGAGGAGGAAGATTATGACCAGGTAGAGGCATTAGGAGGGGCTTCTTAAAATGAACAATCTTCCAGGAAGTCAATCTCGTAAACCTTTCAGCATATCTACCAGTGAAATCAGCCGATGACTTTTGACCTTCAAAGAGTTCCACTTTAACGTTTGAAGAGCATGACCAGGAAGAGGCACAGGAGGAGCTTCTTGGAATGAACAATCCTGCCGGAAATTGCTGATAAACAGTGACCTTTGAATAATCCTCTACTGAGATCTGCAGACAAACTTTGAAATTTGAAAACATTACTACAAAGACCTACATGTACTGATGTACAGTGTACCTGTGTTTGGGA
The DNA here is from genome assembly GCA_025617745.1 of Heliocidaris erythrogramma. Taxonomy (NCBI): domain Eukaryota; kingdom Metazoa; phylum Echinodermata; class Echinoidea; order Camarodonta; family Echinometridae; genus Heliocidaris; species Heliocidaris erythrogramma. The sequence continues at coordinate 11,103,705 of CM046863.1, forward strand.
TGTAACTCTGGCCAGCCATGACCAGGTAGAGCCATTAATACACGGAGCTTCTTGATGTGCAGGAAGTCCTTGTTAAGAAATGCCAGTTTTGAATAATCCTCTAGCAAGATCTACATTCATCTACATGGAGCATGATCTTGTGATGAAAGATGACCTTGTAATGTACCAATACTCAAGTACATTCTATTTATGAACTCTGGCAAGTAGAGGCATTAGGAGGAAGTTATCAGTTCAAAGAGTCCTACACACTCGTTTTTGCAACGAACTTATACCTTTGGACAATCTTCTCATAAAATATGGTGATGAAGGATGACCTTCAGAGAGTTATGTACCAAGACGTACTGATGGAGCTTTTGCCATGACCATTGACTCACTTGTGGCCCTGCTCTAACCAGGTGAAGACAATGGGAAAAGCTTTTTAATATGAACAATCCTGCAGGACATTCTTCTGAAGAACCGTAACCTTTGAACCATCCATTAGCAAGATCTACATACTTTATATAACCTATGGAGGTTACAATCAAGTCAGGGCATTAGGAGGAGCTTTTAAATATGAACTGTAGAAAGGTCTATCTGATAAGTTTTGTCCTCAAAGAATCTGTGCTATCTGCTAATGGTCTTTGACCTTTGAAAAGAATTTTGTCAAAGGACCTACAGCTGGAGTTTTAATCATGAATGTTGACTCTGTGAACTGTTGACATCACTTGAACTTTGACTGACATTCGATTAACCCTTGAACTTTGGCCCAGTTATGAAGAAAGAAAGCTCAACCCAGAAGTGCCAGAAGGAACTATGTATAACATTTGATAACCAACTCTATCAACAAGTCATTGACAATTCTGTGGAACCTCATTATAAGAAAATTGCTTTACAAACTCTTGTTTGTGCTGGTCCAACCTATTTGTATTCTATTGTTTTTCTATCCCTGATGATATAACATAGTTTCAGCATAACGCAGGAATTTCCTTTGTACCAAGGTATTTGTTATAACGAGGTTCCACTGTATCATATTATCGTTGGCTTGTGATCTTTTACTGACTACCTTTGAACTTTAACCAACTATTGACCTCCAAGAATGTTTACAAGTAAATGTGTCAGTGATTGATAAGAGGACCAAAATATTGTCTTTCAATATAAATTTTTGCCATTTATACCATGAACATTTATTGGGCCAGTTACATCAGACAATCCAACAATTAAATCTTATGTACGAGTACAAAATGCCATAATCTTGCAAAGAGAGATTGTATTAGGGATAGCAGTTTTGCCAAATTCAGAGTCTGTCTCCTGTGTTGAATTTAAAGGGCAATCCAATCTTGGTGATAAGTTGATTTGTCTTAAAGCAGAAAAATAAGAAAAACAAGATCGTGAAAGTTTGAGAAAAATCGGACAAGGAATAAGAAAGTTATGAATGTTTAAAAAGGAGATCACTACATCTATGCGAACCTCAAATTGGCAATTTGGTGAGTCGATTGTGACATACTTGTGAACAACTCTCCCGTATGTCGTACACAAAAATATCATTAATTTGCGGTTTTCTTTGAAGCGCCTTTACCCTCGGGGCAGTACTCAAAATATATTGGAGATCGCATATTTTTATAGGTCCTCGTGAAAGAAAAAAATCATACTGAGTAATACATTTTGAATAAAATGACATTTTAGTCGTTTTCTGTGTTGGAGCGAATGGGGGAGTAGTCCGCAACTACATCACAGTGATGTCGGCCAATTTGAAATTCCCATATGTATAGTGATTACAACTTTTAAAAATTCATAACTTTCTTATTGTTTGTCCGATTTCATTCAAACTTTCACCAATCTGATTCTCTGATTGTTCCTCTTTCATTCAGAGCAACTTGTCATTAGGGTTGGATTTAATAAGCCAAAAATGTATTAATAATGCATGACAAATATATATGTTGTGTGTTCAATCAGATACGTGTAGTAATTCTTCTGTTGGACAATGGTATATTAGATATGTTTTTCTCTTTCTGAAGGCTTTTCTTACAGTGGTGCTGAATTTATACCTCTATCTTTTTTACTGAGAGATACATCTTCCATGTAGAGTGATTCAGTATTTTTTAAATTTTTTAAGGAAACTTGTATTTATGTTTTAGTTATTTTATTGATTGGTTGTGATAGTCTTATGCTATTACCACAGTAATAGTCGACTCTGCTGTATGACTCAATAAATACCAAGTAAGCATATACACCTGGATTGAGGGTAGCAAATAAGGATTAATGTCTTGCCAAAGTATGCAAGTTAAGTTCTGGTCATGTGATTACAATGTGAGAGAAACCTCTCAAAACAATGGGGGAAAGGCTGATCAGATCAACGTAAGAATTGGTGTTGACGGAGGTTTTGGAAACCTCAAAATGATAGGAAATTGACACAATCTTGCTGAAAAGCACATGCACAGCGCATGGAAACGGGTATATGGGACTTTACACAGACACACACATGTGGCAAGAATGTTTGGCCCGAACACACTTGAGTTCTTTCTCCTCGTAATTATTTCAAATATTAGAGCTATCCTTTTCAGAGGACATTCCCGATATGACATTCTTTCAAAGTGACGTGGAAAAATGAGAAAGCTCACAAATTTATTTTTCACCGTTCTGAGAACTTGACCTTCTCTTTAAACCATCAGCATCTTGTAATTAAATATCATAATTGATAGGATTGAAGTAAATTGAATATATCATAAAGAAAATGTGAGAAAATTACAATGCCCCGACCGGGATTCGAACCCGGGACCCTGGATTACATGACCAGTGCTCTACCAACTGAGCTATCCAGGCTCATTGGGTAGGCCATTATAGCGTACAATGGAAATTGGTATGGATGTACCCCGTACGCTCGATGGAAAGAGAGGGGCTATATGTGAGATTGTTACTTTGCTTCGACGGGAGCCCGGATAGCTCAGTTGGTAGAGCACTGGTCATGTAATCCAGAGTCCCGGGTTCGAATCCCGGTCGGGGCATTGTAATTTTCTCACATTTTCTTTATGATACATCAGCATCTTGTTATAAAAAAAACAGTCAATAAACCACAATACCATAAGCATTGTACTTCATTATTCATGGGCCTCTGAGATTTGCAATTAACCCTTTCATGACAGGAATTATTTAAGGGCTAAATTGATCCTCAAATTGGCAACAATAATATTTCTCTTTTAGTGCTACATGGTTCTAATAAGGTGTAATGTCTTTGAGAACAATATACATGGTTAAGAATTTTGTATAAAAGTTGTAAAAAATGCCAATTTTGATGAAAAACAGATTTTGAACCTCTCAATGTGTTGTGAACTGCAGCCCCCCCCCCACTTTTTTCAGTAAACACGTGCAAACGTATAGCAGTGCAAAATGTGGTATACACGCAGCCCCCCATTAAGCCCCTCCACTTTCCAAGACGTTCCGCGGTGCCTGTTCTGAATTAGTTTAAATGAAATATAAAATTAATTATAATAATGCAAAGAAACAGTCTTATATATTGTGTGTAGAGGAGGTTGTATACCATGGTACTTCCTGCAAAGTCCAGTAAAAATATATAAATGTACTTTCCATTTTATGGTCTAAAGCTTAATATTGAATTTCTTATTCACAAACAACTACATTATCCATATAAAAAAATATTTAAAGTTCATATTATTACAAAAATATGCATCATTTACAAACTAATGCTCTAATTACTGTACAGCCGTCTACTTCTGATACATGAAATTTAAAAACTCATTGCTTTTAAAATTGCATTGAATATATGGTTATAATCATTTTTTAAAATTTTGAAACCCATTGTCATTCCGACTAAGTTCATATAAAAACTTGAGAATATTATATATACTCAATGTCATGACATAGATGTATATCTTAAGTTGTAAAGAAATTCAGAATATATTATGTGATGCATATATTTCTATAAATATTAAAAAGAAAGCAAATATATTGAAAACTAAGTTAATGTATGTAGTGTTTTTATTTCTTTGTGATTGAACATGTTCTATTGTCACAATGTATTTTTTTTTTTAACATCTTAGGATTACATGAAATTTAAGGAATACTAAACCGAATCGATTATAGATTATTATTTTTTATTATTTATTTTTTTTTTTAAATGGCAACACTCACAATATTTTACTAACTTCAGTCCGGTAATTTAAAAAATGTGCATGAAGGGTTTACTGTTATAAAAGATAGGCTATGTTCCCACGAAAGGAAAAGAAGGCATACCTACCTGTATTGTAATTTCCCCCTCATTTCTTATATCCCCGCCAAACGGAGTTTGAAGGGGTATATAGGAATCAGCGTACGGTCGGGCCGGCGGGCGGGCGGTTGGTCAGTCCGTTGAAAATCTTGCGCATCGAACTACTTCCTCATTTTTCTAGCAATGCTCGTGAAATTCGCCACACACATTAGTCTTGGGATGAAGAATGTGCCAGCCATAGTTTCTTAATGTGTCGGAATGCATTGCCATGGTAACGGCATGGCAACGGCATATTATGGTAATAATAAATCAGTGAGAAATCTTACGGATCGAATTACTTCCTCATTTTTCGAGCAATGCGCATGAAATTCGTCACACACATTGGTCTGGGGATGAAGATGTGCGAGACATATTTTTTGAATATGTTGGAAAACTGCGTTGCCATGGTAACAACATATGGCAATGAATCAGGGGAAAATATTGCCGATCAAACTACTTCCTCACTTTTTCAAGCAATGCTCATGAAATTAGGCACACACATTGTTCTTGTAAAGATGTGCAAGACATATTGTTTGAATATGTGGCAAACTGCGTTGCCATGGTAACGACATATGGCAATAAAACGGGGAAATTTTACAGATCAAACCACGTCTTCATTTTTGGATCAATGCTCAGGGAATTTGGCACACATATTGGGGCGGGGGTATTAATCACCTTCAGTGATATTCTAGTTTAGTCTGTCTCGTGTTTTGATTTTTTCCTTCTTTGTTTTTGTTGTTTTGTTTGTTAAATGTCTGGTTCTTTCTTTCTTTTTTCCTGTTCATTATTTGTGTAATCATCATCAGTTGTAAAGCACTGGAACAATCTACCTCAACTAAATAATGGACACTGAATCCAATACAGTATTCAAATCTGCAACACAATAACTAAACCAAATAGCATCGTTCCGGATAGAGACAACATTTCTGTAAAAACTCACCCTTGTCAAGCCCGAAGTTATACTTCGGATTTACGTAGGGGGGAAAACCGACAACCCCCCCCCCCCCCCCTCCCCCTACTCTACTGGCATACCTTAAGAACACAATTTATTTATTTTTAAATCCCCTTTTATTTTGTACTTTTACGGCACTGTGTCCCATCTTTTACAAAACCCTGTATGTGCCTGTGTGTAATTCCCAGTGGACCATTCGGAAGTGATCAACACAAGGTACAAGGTCTCACGTAGCGGTAATGACTCGTGGAGTATTTGTACAGGGCGGATGCGAATGATAATAATAACTTTTTGATTATTATAAAGGGGCCTTTCCAATTAAGTAACTGATCAAAGCACTTTAGAGTAGAATTCCCCCAGTTATACGTGGATGCAATGAATCATAATGGCAGTCACGTGCTTGTGATGTCATTATTTGTGGTAAATGATGTACGCTGGGTCCGGCACGACACATTTGGTCAGAACTAAAAATGTATTTCATTATCGTTTCACTAAATTTTTGTAATAGATATGATTAGATATGACAGCGGTTGCAAATACTGTTGCTGATTTGCATTGTAATCCCCCCAGAAAAGAAATAAATCAATGAATGATATAAATACATACATTACGTACATAAATAGATAATAAGATGAAATGAAACGAAAATAATGTTAAACACATAAGAATAAACAAATGAATACAAAATTTTAAAAGAAGATTGGAAAAAAGTGTTATTACATTTTGTTTTAAAGCTGCATCCCTCCTCGTTTCCTTGTTTGTTTTTCTCTCGGAATCGCACTGTTCAGTACACACGTTCGCAGCAAAATGATGCTGTGCAGAAATCTGAAATATAGCCAAATGCGGTTTAATACATACATAGACCCTACCAGAAAAGAAATCCGATATTCATAAAAAAAGGAATTGACATCGTAATTAGTAATACTTATTGAGCTTTCCATGAAATGTTTATTCTTCTTAAAGAAGAAAGCACTCTTCTCTTTAAAAAAAATATTATTATTATTCAGAGATATCTAAAATGATATCTCCCATTTATCACTGGGGAAGATTACTTTATTTAATTTTATTTGCTTTCTTTTCTTTTCTTTTCTGTACTTTTCTCTTGTTTTTCATTTGATTTTTTATAAATTTGATTTCGTTTTTGTTTTAGTTTTTATCTTTTTTGTTTGTTTAATTGTTTGATTATCCATTTGTTTATGTCTGTTTCTTCGTTCAGCTATTCATCGTGAAGCAGTAATGACTGGCGGAGTGAGTGTAGCAGGCGGATGCGAGTCATATCCACTGTGTCCTGCACGACGCCTTTGGTCGGAAAAAAAGTCTTTCAATAAAAAACTTAACCTAAATTTGTTAAAACAATAGAAAATAAATAAATAAATAAATAAATAAATATATATATATATATATATATATATATATACATAGGCCTACATACATATATACATAAATAAATAAATAATAAATTCAAATGTGATAAAAAATAATGTTAAACACATAAAAATAAACAAATTTATAAAAAAATATTTAAAGAAAATTTTTTAAAAGGGAAGGGATAAACAAGGGTTATAGATTATTTTTTTTAAATAGCTGCATCACTCCTCGTTTCCTTCTTTCTTTCATGTTGCTCTATCGGAATTGCGCTGTTTCACACGTTCGCAGAAAATTATGCTCGGCAGAAATATGACATCAGGGCTGGCCAAATCCGCTATAACAAAGACCCTACTAGACAATACAGTGTATTACCGAAACAGAAATCCTATATTCATTTCTGCATGATCGATCGACCGTATCGGGCCTGCACTGTAAAAAAAAATACTGTAGGAAGTACAGTAAATTACTGGCAACCCGGCTGCACAGTAAAATACTGTATCATTTACAGTTAAATATTTTTTTTTTACAGTTATATACTGCTTTTCACAGCTAACTGTAGAATAAACAGTACAATACTGTGAAAAATACAGTAATTTACTGTGCATCGGGTTGCCAGTAATTTACTGCAAATTCCTAGGCCTACAGCAATTTTTTTACAGTGTACTTTGTACAACTTTATACAAAGCAATCCTTCCCGGGGAATTCCTCCTAAAAGGTAGTGAAACGGTTGATTGATTGATTGATTGATTGATTTGATTGATTGATTGACTTTATTTGCCAAGCCTTCATAACATAATACATTTGTACATAGTAGAATAACAAATTAGCAAGCTTGAACAGGATAACCCACGAAAGCTCGAAAGCTTATTTCCAGTGGGGTCCTCATGTATGAATAAAATAATCATTGAGTTAGAACATATCACGTTGAGGAATAAATAAGGAAAAGTAAATCATAAAAATAATAATGATAAGTATATCGTTAGAATGAGAGGAAAAGAAAGAGAAAGAGAAGAAGAAAAAAGAAGGAAAAAGAGGAGAAGACGAAGTTAGAAGGAGGAAGAAACGGAGAGAGAGAGAAACGAAGATGAGAATTAAAAAAAATACGCTAAATCTTTCATCATGTTAAAACTATCTAGAAATATATACAGTAAACAGCATATTGGAACAATAGACCCTAACCCTACAGGCATCCCCTAAATCTATTCCTATAATCCTATACCAAAACTTAGCCCTGATCTTTGGGCCTAATCTTAACCCTTTACCCTAAACCGTATCCTATTATATATATCAAACTCAAAGCCTGACCCAAGGACCTAACCCTTATCCTTAACGCCAACCCTAACCCCGACTTGACCCTAATTTAGATCCTAATGCGGATAATATTTCCTTAACCCTGATGTTGTTGTTTGTTTTTTTGCTTAATATTGTCGACGTGCATTTATCAATGATAAGAATATTTACGCCCTATACCATTTTTCCGATATTCATTTAATGCACATGTATGTGGTGACTTGGGTTAATGGCTTTTTATTATCTAGCCAATGGCGCGATAGCTAAGAAGACTCATTTGTGCGCATGCGCGTGCGGTTACTCACGTCACTAGATGACTACAATACTAAACGAAATCAATATGATTTACTTTAAAGAGATCAACACGGTATATAGTCACGTTTAGAAGGAATCAATCATTTTACATCCAATTTCCATCACCAAATTTATTACACTCTCACTGTGCCTTGCAGATGAAAAGAACTCTTTATTGCACAGAGACAAGAGATCAATAACTTATATATCGTTACGTTGTAAAGGACTTAATCACTTTACATCCAGAGTCCATCACCAAGCTTATTGCACTCTTAAATCTATTTGCTGTACTTTGCGGAAAAGGAAAACCTCCTTTACAGAGACCATGGTAAGTGTTTAACAACTGTTTAACATATTTTGGACAATTATTATTTCAAGTCTGTGCTGAATATTACTTGTCTTTTATCTTTCTACTTCAGCGTTGGTATTTATTCTTACAGCGCCCCCCCCCCCCCTCTCTCTCTCTCTCTCTCCCTCTTTGTTAAATATCTATCTGGAAATGATACACGGACAAAAACTACATTTCGATTCTATAAATATGCAGCGCTTTTCCATTGTTTTTGTTTTTAAAGGAGTGTAAATACAGATGTAATGTATGTGACATGATGTGGTAGAGTAAATTTTTCTTACTATGTTTTTTGATGGATGTATATTGTACTGATGACATAATCATGGTTATAGAGGCAGTGATTGTTACTGAGTTAAACCCGCCTTGCGCCAACTGGTTCGTGATTAAAAGAATGAAAAACTCAAAGAAAGAAAGAAATGACACTAACTGAATGCAGTTTAAGCTTGCTTACTAAAATAGTTCAATCAACATATTGTTGTCTTATTATTTTATCAAGTCATTTTCCAGCCGAGTTTTATTGAGATATCTTTAATAGCAATGATTACAATCAAAACTGATGCTTTTCTTAATGCTTCCATAATGTCAACTACATGTAACTTATAAGTGGATTTTAAAATAAGATAATTCTTTTAATTTGCATTCTATCAAAATTTGCGAATAATTTGAGATATTTTTTTTTAATTAAAAAGTTAAATTTTTTCATCAATATTCCTATTTTAATGCCAGTTTTTTAATTGCAAGGAGTTGTAAGCCTTCAGTATGCATCATAGCCAATGAGAATACTTCCCATATTTCAAAAAGATCTTAATTACAACCTTTTTTAATTCTTTGTAATAGCTTTAATCTCACTTTCACTCATTATGTTTCTCTGGTATTTCTTATTCTATCACTTAATCTGATTTGAGTTTTATCCCCTTTAAACTTTGTGAGTTATCTTCCTTCGTTTCTATAAGAATACGGGGGGGGGGGGGGGGGGTTATTTGATTGAAAAATAAAATTCCTTCCGAGAATGTCTACTCATTCATACACCAGTATAATGTGATAGTTCTATAATTTCTCTACATGAACCTTTTGTCTCCTAATGGAAAGAATAAATGTAATGAATCAATCAAGAAGAAAAAAAAAAAACAAGCAAGCATAATTTCTGAGAAACGTGCCTAATAGCAGGATACGAATTAGGAAATTTTGTGATTGTGTCATCATTTGGGAAATTCCGAATTCTTCAAAGTGCACGCTTCTAGAGATATATATATGTATATTACTACAAATATTAATAGGCGGGAAAGTGTTGCTTTAGTGACTTAGCTGGACAGTCTGTTTCGGCCGAAGCCTCATCAGCAACTAAATCAACTTATACAATGGTTTATTAAAGTACAGCGTAAGATAGACATATAATTCTAGCGCAGTCAAGCAAGCAAAAGATACATTTACGTGGCTTTTTAATGGTACAACAGAATACATAATAGCACTGGTACTAGCCGTTATGGACTTAAGAGGCTTAACCTGGAGTGGGGTAGTTTGAGTCTAGTTTATTACATGTGGAGGGGCGGGGGTGGGTTCAGGGGTTAACATTTCAACATGTAAATACCAGTACTATTATCTATTCTATATTGTACCATTAAAGAGCCACGTACATGTATCTTTTGTTTGCTTGCTTGACTGCACTATAATTATACGTCTATCTTACGCTGTACTTTAATAAAACATTGTATAAGTTGATTTAGTTGCTGATGAGGATTCGGCCGAAACAGACTGTCCAGCTAACCCCCCCTGTTCAGACGCTATTCAGTTTATACCGAAACTCGATAAAGAAACGACGTATAAAGAATCATCGTATAGCTAACGGGTCGTTCAGACGCATATTGCGACCGTCGTGAAAAAGGTGGTATAGATGCGCAGTTTCCCACTGCGCGTGTTGTTATGATCACGAGGTATCCGCGGAAGAGAGGTAAAAGGTCACCTTTCACGCGCGCTCCCGTTAAGCCCCGCCCAGTTATAGCGTTCTATGGTCGCCATACGTTCAGACGGACACGGAACAGTGATTCTTTATCGAGTTCTAGTTCGAAACGATGCTCTGACCCTCGTTTCGCTATACGTCGTTTCGCTATACGTCGTTTCGTTAGTCAGCGTTCAGACGCAAAATTTCATCGTATAGCTATACCGTTCTAGTATAGCTATACCGTTTTGGTATAGATTTTTAGCGTCTGAACACCATGTGAGCCACTAAAGCAACACTTTCCAGCCTATTAAAATTTGTATATGAGCTCCGAAGCACTTTCAGCCATTGCAGTTCACCCCTTACTTACCTGTATATACTGTATATAATTTGTAATCGAGCTATCCGCCTTTACTTTTGTCTTCATTGTGTTGTTTATTCAGTGTATTGTTTCTGCATGGGTCTACAACAGAGGTGGTGCTTGGTGGGGGGGGGGGGGGGGGTATAGCCACGAGGCACAGTGCCCCCACGTTTTACAGTGCAAAAACGTTGCCACTTTTTAATTTTGAAATGTGCCCCTTTTCAAATCTGATAAGTGATATTTTACTCGTGACGAGTGCCATTTTGTCTTTCTAATAATATAAGTGCCCTTTCCTCTTCTGATAAGTGCCCCTATTAAGGTGACAAGGTTTTCAAAAGCTTTAAAGATTCGAAGCGGCTTATAGCCCGATAGTAATGGTTTGACTTATTAATGGCAATCATGTTTCAATCTATATTTCCATATAAAAACATCCCCAAAATCCCCCAAATAAAAAAAAAAGAAAATGAATAATGATAACAATGATAATATTACTAATAATAATGATAATCATAATCATCATCATGATGAAATTAAAATAGCAAAAGTAGTAATAATAATAATAACAGTGATAATAATAATGATATTGATAATAATAATGACATAGAAATACTACAAACCACTCCTGTAAATTTTCATGGAATCCGTATTTAATGTAATGCTAAACAGAATGACTGTAACTTCTGTAAGACGGTATGAACAAATAAGGATTTTTTTAATGAATACATGTACATCTTTTTGTGAACTATATTGCTCGCATTCTCGAAAGCCCCCCTATCCAGGCAAGGCTACGTGCGTAGATTTAGTCCACCGAATTATGGAGTGCCAAATGTGACCCTCTTTAAATCCTACAAATCACCATTATAGTTCTTGAACTAAATGCAAAAACAAAAACTTGTCATGATAGAATTGATATTTGGTGCTCATTTCATGCAAAAATATTATTTTGCTTCTATTTTTTTGTTACATAAATATACATTAGGTATTTAAAAGGGACTTAGGGGTTGACAAATGGCCTTACATAAATCAGCGGCCTAAGCTAAGCCCACTTTCGAGAAATCGGGCTAATAATGACTTTCCTGATTTAATTCTAAATCCCTCAGGACCATCGTCTGACTACAGAACAGGAAAAGGGTAACAAACTTTCAGTTTTTATTTTATTACGTCATTAAGTGTAAAATAAGTATGTAAACAATATTTGGTTTATTTAATAGTACTTGGCATTGATGTTTTCATATCAGTATCAGTTTAGGAAGGTAGAATATACATTATAGAGTACTACTACTAGTAGCAGTAGTAGAATTAATAGTAGTAGATGAGTAATAGTAGTAGTAGAATTAGTATAGTAGTAGTAACAATAGTAGTAGTAGTAATAGTAGTAGTAGTAGTAGCAATAATAATAGTAGTAGTAAAAGTAGTAGCAGTATAGTAGTAGTAGTAATAGTAGTAGTAGTAGCAATAGTAGTAGTAATAGTAGTAGTAATAGTAGTAGCAATAGCAATAGTAGTAGTAGTAGTAGTAGTAGTAGTAGTAGTAGTAGTAGAATCACTTCCCCGTGCTTAACAAACATGCTTCTTTACTTATCTATGTGCAATATAATATGCTTTTCCTAGAAGGAACAGCACTCTATCGATTTAATTACGACAAATAAAAACGTATACTATACGAACACAATGTATTCATGTTTTCATTTGATTTGTTATACCTCTCTAGGATTAAAAACGGTCTTCTCCTTTTTCGACAAAAAAGGAAATGGTAAAATCGGAAGTGTGGAGATTGGAGCTGCGTTGAAGGCTCTAGGATATCTGCCAACAGATGACGAAATACAAGACATGATACAAGAGGTGGCCAAGAATCATGGTATACATAATGTGCATAGAGTAGTAATGGTAGTAGTAATAGTAGTAGTAATAGTAGTAGTAATAGTACATGTAGTAGCAGTATAGTAGTAGTAATAGTAGTAGCAATAGTTGTAGCAGTATAGTAGTAGTAGTAGTCGTAGCAATAGTAGTAGAACGACTGTGTCATGGTTGGTGTTATCATTTGTTACACACGTATGTGATTTGTTCCATGAAAGAATTTCCAGGTGGGCGTTTCGTCTTGTCAGTGATTTTTTACCGACAAATTAATCTCAGCCAATCTGATGCAAGGATTTGGTAGCTTATAACAGTTATTGCAACTTGTCATTGATGACAAGTTTTATGAAACAGGGCCCAGGAGGACGTTTCATCAAGAGTCTTGTCAGTGATCTCCCCCCCCCCCCCCCGCTCTCAGCCAATCAGATGCAAGGATTTCAGTAGCTTATAAGAGTTATTGCAACTTGTCCTTGGTGTCAAGTTTTATGAAACAGGGCCCTGATGCACAGCTGAAGAGTGAATATTTCAGTTGTGGACCATATGCGAGGGTAAATAGTAAATAATGCCACAGTCACACCAACAATACCGACGCCAGACCGACAACAGACTGAACCAAAAAAAACCCGGTCGATTTGGAGTCTGTGTAGGGTCGGTACTCGGGACCTAAGCTGTGGGACGTTATAGTAGGGTATCTAAGAGGGGTATCCGTGCACCCCCCCCCCCCCCCCAGGACTAAACGAAACCAACTTTTTTAACTTCTTCATAATATGCTTAAAAACATTCAAGATGTTAACAAGAAAAAAATGCCCTTTTCAAATTTTGTTGAGAGGTCCTTTTGTACTACCGTCACATTTTGACCTGTAACTTTCTGTATGGTCATCAGATTGGTATGAAAATTGGTAGCGTTCTTGCCAGTACTGGTCTACACATTTCGATATAAAAATATATCCATATCAAAAGGTATGTTGCCATGGCAACAGTTATCATGAATGAAAATCTAACTAGAATAGAAGAATTTCATATTTTTTTCAAAGAAAATTGCTTAGACATGAAAACAATCACTACAGTATGAGTTTGATGCAATATTCATGGTGTTTAATGACATTTCCTATCACTTTGAAACATATACAACATATATTGATAAAAGGAACTCAAAATGAGTGACATATCGGTACACACATCAACATCAAGCTTTATTATAATCAGATTATCACAAAACAGGGTTGCAGGTTAAAATGAAGCTGTCCGTATTCTTAATGCATAAAGACGGCGAAATCTTGAAAAATATGCGAAAACAATAGGTTTGTAATACGCATAACATATTACTATGCCAAAATGCAATTGGGTTCCTTTTATCAAAATATGTTGTATATGTTTCAAAGTGATAGGAAATGTCATTAAACACCATGAATATTGCATCAAACTCATACTGAAGTGATTGATTTCATGTCTAAGCAATTTTCTTTGAAAAAAATATGAAATTCTTCTATTCTAGTGAGATTTTCATTCATGATAACTGTTGGCAACATACATTTTGATATGGATATATTTTTTATATCAAAATGTGTAGAACAGTTAACATCTTGTTAACATCTTGAAGAATTTAAAAAAGTTGGTTTCGTTTAGTCCTGGGGGGGGGGGGGGTGCACGGATACTCCTCTTAGATACCCTACTATTATCCATGACAAAATAAAATACTCCTCATCACTTGCCAGCTTCGATCAAGAAGGATAAAAAAAACATTTCAATTCATCTTACAAATAATATGGTTTAAGACACTTCCCCACCCTCCATTGCGTCTATTCTCTCACTTTCTTCTCTCTGCTTTTTCGTGAATACTTCTCTTCTCCGTACTCTTTTTATGTTGCACCTCCATTCTTAACCCTTGTTTCCCTCTTATCCCCTCTTTTTCTCTCTCTCTTTCCCTTTTTTTCTTTTCCCCCCTGCAATCAAGCCCAACGGTCTAGGAATTTTATCTTTTTCTTTTTTTTGTATGTAGTTATTATCTTTTTATATATTTATTTTGTAATATTATGTATTATGTTACTAAGGGCGCCCTCGCCTCAAGCTTTTGCTTTTAGAGAGGTGTGTCCTCCAAATTACGTATGTGTATTTTGTCGTAGTAGTTGTAAAATATACATGTACATCATTTTGCTCATTTATTACTTTGTACACTTATATTGAAAAATTGGAAATAAATGTATTGAAATTGAAATTGTTTGGCGGTTTGACTGTGGTATTACCGACAAACCCTGTCAAGATCTCACGATGTTTATTAACACTCTTATTATTATTAGTAGTAGTAGTAGTAGTAGTAGTATTAGATGGAATAGGTGGACTTGTTTAAAGTAAATTCTTTGAATATGCGTTGTTATTGCCGAAGGCTTATTTTCCTTTACTTTGATCCTCTTTTGAATCTTGATTGAAAAGAGCTAATTTGGTATAGCCTTTTCATTATTGCTATTGGTATCAATTTACCTCTCCCAAACAAGAGCCAGTATAGCGTATCCACTATTCGAAAGGAGTGGGGGAATATTTCGGGGGGGGGGGGGGTCGACGCCCCCCCCCCGGAAATTTAAAATTTAATAAACCGATTCCTGTCTTAATTGGCTACCTGATAATCCCTTAGTCACCTGTATGTACTCATTTTATACTGGAAATTGTTAATGATGTGGCTATTTTTACTTTTATTATCATCACTGTTATTACAAGTATTTTCCATCGTGTTTTTTTTGATGACGTAAAGGTTCCATCACCTTCCCAGAATTCACAGCGTTCATGTCAGAGGAGGACACTGAGGATGATCTGAAGAAGATGTTCAGGGTGTTTGACAGACATAATAAAGGTTTCATCAGGTAAAATTGACAATTTAATATTTATTATTATCTATTCATGAAAATTGATAGTTGCCTGTATAAAGCGCGACTCAGACAGTGACATCGTTTAAAGGCGGTCCATCGCCGGTTTCAATGGAGACAAATCTGTGTTTGCTGATGCTGCAAAATAGTTCTTGCGCATACTAAACTAGGTCTAGTCGAAATTATATTGAGGATCAGCGAAATGTTCTTCTCGGCAAAAATCGGCATAGATCGCTGTGATATACAAGTTAAAATAATAAATATAATATACTGTTAATACATGGTTGGGAGTGTGTTAGTGCGATCTGGCAACACAAAGGTTTTTATCGTGGTGTACTAACGCACGAGGCGTAGCCGAGTGTGTTAGACACCACGATAAAAAACCTGCGCGTTGCCGGATCGCACTAACGCACGACCTCACAACCATGTATTAATAGTTTTATAAAAGAGGTCTACAATCTCAATGCTTTCACTTACCTCAGACTGTCATGGCATGTCCCATGCGTGAATCCTGCTTAGCAAAACATGTAGTAGACTGTTGCAAACGTACAATGTTTAGGCCTAGTCTAGACGGTTGCGAACGTATATACAATGTTTATTTACAATGTTTAGGCCTCGTCTTAGACCTATTTGTTAGTAATGTGAACCTGACAATTATGGAAGTGGAATTGAATCTGGTTCACCGATGTATTTTCACTTCCTTGAGCTTGGCTGACATGGCTGAGCATGTTCGAATTTGAGCTATCGAAGCTCGAAGATGAAGACAAAGTACCACCAATGGCACTAGGAGTAGGACTAGTACCAGTACTAGCACTCGTAGTAGGAACAGGACTAGTACTATCACTAGAAGAAGGAGTAGGACTCGGAGTAGGAATCACTTGGCACAGTTGTGTTCTTTGTGTAGTCCGTTCCATCCGCTTTTCTGATGCCTGCATAGAAATGGCTCAACAGCGTATTAACTCACGTTGCGTGAGGGTGGATAGGTCCGTGCGACTGAGTTTAGCGAAACTTTCAAGCTTTGAAAATCTAAATTTCACTGCTCTTTTCGTACTGTTGGAATCCTTCCCATTCAGTAGATCGTCGAGTTCTTCCTCCGTGAGAAGTGCAAAACTGAGATTCGAAGATACAGCCATTTTTTACACGCTTCTGTCGTCAAAAATTAAACTTAAACTTTCATTTTCGGTATGAACTGCACCGATCCGACCGCGGTAGCGCTACAGCTGTAACATTGTTGATTTGTTGATTCGTTGACATTAGCGCGACGATCGATATCGCGTTATCGATAGCGTATACGGTATAGCGTGTAAAAACATATAGCAAAATAGAGTCGTATCGCCTGCGCTACATAAATGTTTACATGTTTATGTTTACATGTGCACATGTGCACATGTGCAACAGTCCCCTTTGCCGTATGTTATCACTTTTTTTTTGCACAGTCACGTGGTGTTATTTGACCAATCAAGATGGCTACATTCTTGAACCCGTTTTATAATACTGAATAGCGAACGCGTACATGTTTTGCGCTATGTGTATCCTGCAATCTGCTGTGTGTATTTCTGACGCCGTACCATAAACGTATTTTATAGAACAAAGCAATTTCATCTTTATTATGGATGACACTTTCAGTATTTCGGAGTTAGCGACAGATATCTCAATTCTAAATGTGGAGGAAGATTTGGAGCCGACTGCCTGTAAATGCTCAGAAGCTGCTGGTACAAAACGGCCAGACGGATGTGCCCTTGCAAGAGTGCCGGCCATCCACACTGCGGTGTTCCTGAGGCCGAGAGGAAACGTCGCCCTTGCACCAACCGGGAACCCGATGGCGATGGCGATGGCGATGGCGATGGCGATGAATCAAGTGTGAGTAGATCATTATCTTATCATATTTATCGGAACCAAAGTCTATATGCAACCATTTCGATCATTTTTCTTGCGATTTGTCATTGTGTAATTTACTAATAACTAAGACTCAAGAGAAATAGTATAGAACTATATTATAGTCAGATAGTGTGAATGTGAGTTACAATCTATGTCACACTCACAGCCAGGTCTGAGATAGTGTGTTTGCAAGAATCTTCATTAATCAAATTGAAGGAAGAAGGAGGAGGAGAAGAAGAAGGAATCTATTTATGAATGAAGGTATGCCAAGATGCAATTAGAATCAACACCAGACATGTCAATTGGTGATTGGCTTTGTGAGCTGTGAAGAATCCCCCCCCCCCCCTGTAAAAAAACACACCAAAAACTGAAGTGAAGGGGAAAAAATCTAGTACAGGCTTTTGCAAGTCAGAGTCACAGTATACACTGCACATGTATGCATGTATGTCTAATTGTGACTCCAAAAATTCAAATACATGTACACTTATTGGTACCAGTTCACAAAAAATATATCAATAATAGAATGGAACCTCATTTTATGAAGAATTAATATTTTGCCCTACAAGTTTAATAATTTTATGATTTTTTCACAAAACGGTATTTCCATACTTGAACAGAGCAGAATGTGCACTTTACATTACAAGCATGTATTTTTCCGTACTTTATTCACTGTTGTTCTTTTTTCTTACCCAATGTAGAAATTTGTGATGGATCTAGAGAGAGCTGATCTGGAACGCGTCACCATCCAGTTCCTCTGCAGAGATGTTTCCCGGATGTTTACTTGGATGCCGTAGCAACTGTAGAGCCTACCCAACCTGCTGAAAAAAGGCCTGGACCGAGCAGCCAGCCTGCATCATGGTGTAGACGTGATGGAAGATGTGTGCCCATGCCAAAAGAGGTAGAGAATGTGTGTTGCCGTGTCCGCACCTGCGTCACGACTGCTCAATACTTCACTGATGCAGTTCTAAATGGCAATGTCTTGGCTGCATGTATGGCAGCAAGCAACGATGCATTTCCAAGGGACATTCCGAGGTCGAATGAATCGTACCGGCATTATGCCTACAAACGATTCACGTATATTTACCATTGGTACTTGGGAGCAGGAAACAGGAGAGTTGTTCCATCATGTGCTATACTGCGGATAAGGCATGCCTATCCATCCCCCACGGAGGCTTACAAGGGCTTCGTCGATGGAGTGCAGGATTGAAATCCATCTAACATGAACACTGGTCTTGATCTTTTTTATGTCTGCTTTTATTGTTGAAATTTCGATCTGCTGGACATAGAACCAGGCGCGGATCCAGGGGGTGGCGCAAGGGGCGTGCGCCCCACCCCCCCCCCCCCCCCGTTTTGTCTGACAAAGTATGCCCCGGACCCCCTAGATGGCCGTTTGGCTTTGTCAAACGGAGGGTTCCTCAGTGTACGCCCCCCTTTCTGAAAATCCTGTATCCGCCCCTGAGAACTGTAATCCTTCTTTAAAAATTGGTTATTATAGTTCCTGTTTATATTCACCTTTTTCTTGGTGATTGTAAATGTAGTATGTATGTACCAAAGAAAGCATTTTCTGTGTGTGATCATTATTTTAACATAATGTTTATGTTAACGTTTATCAGAGAGGAAATATATTCATGTCATTTGAAACAAACAAAAAATCTTATCTGATAAAGGGTTTCCGTACTTGATTTTAATCCATTTTTCCCTGTGTATTTCAACACAGTCCATGACCATGAATATACATGTCTTTCTGTGATGTTTTTTCTGTTTATGGTGATTATTTAGTCTGATTTTTCATGCTGTTTTTAGCTGAACTACATTGTATATGATAAGCAGTCCATTGGGTTTGATACATGCTGTACATTGTGTGAAGTGAGATACATATGAATTGCATGCGGTAAACATCAATAAGAATTTGCCATCTGGTGATCATAAGTAGTTAATCAAAACAATTGTAATGTATTGTATCAATGCATTTAATTACAACCGAACAATATCACTTGCCAGCATATAATGTGAATGTGTGTGATATACATTTAATAACTTCTCTTTTGTACCTATCTGTATTCCTGACTGTAATCATTGTATTTAGGTATTATGGTATTATAAACTGCAATATGTCAATGTTGCAATATTCAATGAAAATACCCTTGCCAGCATATTCCTGTGTGAATTTCCATAATATAATGCAATATGAAAACTATGTCCAAAATAAATCTGCCAGTGAACGTTGCCATTTTCAGTTTCTTGTATAGCCATTGATAATGTGATCACACCAAATAGTGAAGCTGTTTTCCTTCCAAGGTTTACTTTTATTGTGATCTGTTGACACTGTTTGTTTTAGAATTTGCTTATGCATAGATCCACAAACTTTTCCTGAAATATGCCTTCATGTATATACTGTTGAAAGTACAGTTTTACACTTTTGAGCTGATTTTTATATATATTTATTACAGTTTTATATACATGTATTCTATTCCACAAACTTGCCTTGAAACGTGCCCATTTAGTGTTGAAATAATAGTTTTACAATATGAAGTTGATTTCTTCTCATACTTGTGTAGATTTATCAGAAGTTATATCATTTTTAAGAAACGTATGCATTATGCATACAGGGACATTTCTTCTACTTTTTTTTTATATGCCATTTGCTTTTCCATATATGCCTATATACTGTTGAAAGTATAGTTCTATACTACTAAGCTGATTTTCGTATATATTTATTACAGTTTTATGTATTCTAGATATACAAACTTGCTTTGAAACATGCCTATTTAGTGTTGACAATATAGTTTACAATGTTCAGTTGATTTTACTCATACTTGGGTAGTTTTATTACAAGTTATACATGTACATGTATTATTTTAAAGGAACTTACAAGTATTACATACAGGGACACCTTTTCTACTTTTCTTTTTCCTTGTGATTTGCCATTTGCCATTCCACTGCATGTAACATGTAAGGAAGTAAATGAAGACGGCATGGAAAAGTACTCTTCATTGTGTGTATGTGTCAGAAATTTTGAAGTACTGTAATGTACATTCCTTTTATTTCATAATATTTTTGTACAGTGGAGCATCATTATTAACGAACTCCTTGGAACCAAGGAAATTCCCTCTTTATATCGAATCATTGTTATATCAGGGCTAAAAAGCAATAGAATAGAAAAAAGTGGGACTGGCAAAAATACTGTCTTATAATGAGTTTGTTATACCATTGTCCTTTATAAGGAGGTTCCACTGTACCAGGTATGTGGAGGAAGGCATATGGAGTGAGATAGGAGAAAAGAGAAGGAGGAGGAGGGAGACAGAGAGAGAGAGAGAGAGAACAAGGGAGAGAAATTATCAAGTTCATGAGAGAAAGAGAGAGTGAAATATAAGATAGAGAAACAGAACGTAAGTGAGAATTAAAGATAGAGTGGAAGGGAATATTAGTGGGTGTAAGGCCATCGCCAGGGATCACCTCCGGGGCGCAGCCGGCGCTGACGACGGTAGCCCGTGGAGGTACATTGTACGATTTGCAGCTGGTGTGCAGCTCAAGCAGATGCAACTCGAACTTTTCATGCAAAGTTTCCTTGGAGGAAAAAAAGCAGCCCACGTCCAAATTTATTTCTGTGTTCAATCCACGAGTTGTACGAGCTGTGGATACGGACGTATTCTCGTCTGACTGTCTCTCCTCTCGACCTCCATTTCGTTCGAAAACCGCTATTATATTCGTGTCTAGCCATAGCCCATAGCATGGAGTATCCCGAAACTAATGCCTAGTTCACATTTGCCGCGGACGCCGTGCGATAAAAGTGTCTACGATTTTCGGTGCGATTTTGCGGGCATCGTACGCCGCTAAGGGCTACGGCATTTGTGTTCACATTGTCTACGGGCATCGTGCAATTTGTTCTTCGGGGCCTCGGGGGCAACCCGTCTAAATTCCGTACGGGCATTGTGCGATGTCAATGCAGTTGCCGTACAGTCTCCACAACCTCAGTGAGGAATTCGTACGGAGACCGCGCGGCTCCCGTGGCAAGGCTTCACGGTGCGGTGACTGTGCAGTCGCCGTGCCGTTTGAGGATCCCAATCCCCAGCAATAGTGATTATGTGTACATATTTCATATTTTACGGGTACTGCCCGGGCAGCGAGCGGCAACCTGGCAATAGCTGTGCGAGGGTCGTGCGAATGTACAATCTCCTTTTTGCCCCCATGTCCATCAAAAATCGTGCGTTTGCTGCACGATGACGCTTGGCCATTGCACCGGTGCCCGTGCGAGGATTGTGCGATGTCACCTACGACATGTCTACGGGCTACGGTCTTACTTTTTTTTTAAATTTGTCAAACTCCTCTAGATAACAAATCGTAGAGGCTGCGGAGCCCGTGAATCCGCACGAAAATCTTACAACCTCCGCACGGAGGCCGCGCGGAGGCCGCGCGGAAAGGGGGATACGGGCAGTTTACGGGCTCCGTAGACAAATGTGAACTAGGCATAACATAGCGTATCAGCTGGCAAGCTCAGCTCTCGCCCCTGCGCTCGCGGGCTATTTACAAATTGTCCGAGCGATTCCGGAAATCTCCGAACTTGCCTTCGCCTGGATAGCATAGAAACACACGGGCACCGCCGATGGACCGCCTTTAAAAAGCGATTGCAAAAAGATGAAAGCAAACAAGAATTTGCATAACTTGTGTATGGGTTATTGCGTTCACAGGCTCGATTAGCGCAGGTAATGACGTAATCGAAATGACATCTCGTGTGAGCCGGACTTTAGACAATTTTGTTTTGGAGGGAAAGGGTTACCATTTCCATTTTCTTCTTCTACTTCTTCTTCTTCTTCTTCTTCTTCTTCTTCTTCTTCTTCTTCTTTTTTCTTCTTCTTCTACTTCTTCTTCATCTTCTTCTTCTTCTTCTTCTTCTTCTTCTTCTTCTTCTTCTTCTTCTTCTTCTTCTTCTTCTTCTTCTTCTTTTTCTTCTTTTTCTTCTTCTTCGTCATCTACTCCTTCTTCTTTTTCAACTGAAATTCTTCTTTTCTTTAATAATAATGTTAAAAACAGTAACAAGTGAGGAATTCAGAATATCATTAAATAGAGAAAGAAAGAGAGGAGAAATAATGAAAAAGTAGGGACATGGAGAGCGAGAGAGACATACAGACAGACAGAGAGAAAGGGACGGAGACAGAAGGAAACAGGGGGAGATAAAGCCTAGGTGTGTGTGTGTGTGTGTGTGTGTGTATGTACAATAATGTTCCCCACAAATCAATGTGTGTGAGGGTGTGTGTACGCATTCAAACCGATGACATCGAACAAAGAGAACAATGGGTCATCGGTAGTAATTCAATAGGTCATCGGTTGTCAACAATTGGTGTGGTTTATTCCGTCAATGAATTTTGTGACGCAATGCAATAGTGGAGTCATCGGTTGAAATTCGAACAATAGAAAACATAGATGTGTGTGTGTGTGTGTGGGCGTGTTTAGCAGTATGTCCGAGGACATTTTCGGACAGAGAACAAAAAAAACAACATGAGAACAATGGTCCTCGGAAGCCGGACAATAGTCCTCGAACGTCGAACAATGAATTTATGCCTTATTCCGTCGACTGTCCGAGGACGGAGGAACAATAGAGGAGCAATACTTGTCCTCGGGAAAAAAGCAATACAAGACTCTGTGTGTGTGTGTGTGTGTGTGTGTGTGTGAGAGAGAGAGAGCGGGGGGGGGGGGGGGGGGGGGGGGGTTATTGAAAATAGTTCGCTCTCGCCTTTAACCTCTCAACTTGTTTACTAACGATCGAGTTGACTCCTTTTCCTTGTCGACAGCCCATCAGACCTACGTGAAGTCCTCATCGATCTCGGCATGGAGATCACCGACCACGACATTGACGAAATGATTGAAGAAGTTGATGAGGATCTAAACGGCCATATCACCTTTACAGGTAATAGTATTGTTAATTCGAATTCGTATTGAAAAACAATTATTCAGAAGGCTCAACATGTTCAATAATTTCGAGAAAAACAAAAACATGCTGCAATCGAGTACCAATTAACGAATGATGTTAAGAAAACTCGTATAGAGATCACCGACCACGACATTGAAAATTGTTTTGATCAAATAACATCACCTGATTATAGCGTAATAATTGTGTGCATCTTCCTTCCTCCCCCTCCCTGTCACCCACACCCCTCTCTCTCTCTCTCTCTCTCTCTCTCTCTCCCTCCATCTCTCCCCCTCCTTCGTCTTCCTCCCTCCCCTCTCTCTTTCTTTCTCCCGATCTCACTTTCTTTATCTCCCTTCCCTCCCACTTCCTCTCTCACCCTCTCCCTCTCTTTCCCTGTCTGCAGAATTTACGAAGATCATCACATCGCAGTGAAGACATCAGAATCCACATACTCCACACTCCACAACTGAGGGGCGGAGAGGGCTAGGGGAAGAGGGGGGGGAGGGTGTAGTTAGGTAGAAAGTAGCTTACCCGATAATTATGCTCTGGTTCCCCTTCCGATCTGGACGACATTCTCGAAAGCGGCCTAAGCCTTGCTTAACTTAGGTCGCTAATCTGTCAGCCTAATATGTCTGTCTAGGTTCCGTATAAATTATTTAAATTTATTTAACAAAAGAAAGAAACGGAATTATTTTTTGGCCTAAAATGAACATAAAAAATCAGTTGCATCTAGAGGGGTTTTTTAAATACACATTTCGTTACAAAACTATGGTGATTTAAATAGGATTAAGCGAATGACATTTGACACTTCATAATTCGGTGGACAACGGACTGAATAGTACGGCTAACAGTTCGACGGCCTTCAAGAGTACGGGCAAAGCTGTCCGCAGGGACCTCTAATAAGTGTAGTAATGTTCGGGTTGTATAGCTCAGCGTGGTAGTTATTATACAATAAAAAAGTTCCTAAGGATGTGGATGGAAGAGGCTTTAGACCGGACATGAGGAATAAATGATAAGATGAATTTAATTTGCACGGAAAAGAATGTGTTTCGTATATTTACTACGCATTGACAATTCGAAGATTTTAATGCACTATTTTATTTTAAAGCATTCTACACAACTGTAATTAGGAGAAAAAATTCTTTCGATTGTACATGGTGAAAATAAGAATCAAGTATTTCGATAATACATGTGCATGCAGTATTTTTAATGGTATAATACATTGGGGCGTGCACTAGAAGCCTATTCTAAATGAAATATCTGCCTCTGTTAACATTATATTTGCATAATCATCATAGTGATTGTGGCAATTTTAGAGGGGTTCTGTTGTCTTGAGATGCAATAAGATGTGACATGGATTGGGATGTTGAACATTTTAAAACAGACAACCCCTAACGATTTAATAGAATCAGGTTAACCGCATAGCGATTTGTACTTTGAAAACATCAAATGTACTTTAGAAAATATCAAATTTACTTTTAGGAATATCAACAGGCAAAATACAGACAAGTTGGTAGCATTAGTAAGAGCTCACGTTAAGAAGATTATAGAAAATAAACTACATGATGTCGTCATAATGATGTGTCAAACGAAATGGAAGAAAATTTCCTTTTATAACATTTAGAAATTCCAAGTAACATTACATTGAAATAATGGCATACTAAGAGTCAGTCAGGGAAAAGAAAATACCTTTATTATACAATTTCATTATACTCCATTTATTTATTTATATGCATGTATATATCATATATTTATTGGGTGTGATCTGATCAGCAATGACAAAAATGTCTACTACAGAGGCCTACAGATATAAAACTATGTAGGCCTACATAGTCTCACAGAAGTATTTCAATTAAATTGTGAGAGAAATTGTATCAAAGCAGTTGAAAAAGGTGGATCATATGTGTATACTTTAAGGGTCTGACATCATCAAAATAAATTTTACGCGGAAATGGCTATATTATGGGACTGCACACACATGTGGCATGAATGTTTGGGCAAAACACTTTAGCCTTTTCTTTATGATGAGGGCATTTGAAGAGCAATCATTTTCTTCCAGACTAGCAAAGATAGAAAAAGAAAGCTAACGTGGTTTTTTTTGTGTGTCACCTTTACCAGAACTCCACCTTATCTTTAAAATGTATAAAGAAATTATTACAAAATTAGGATTGGAACTGATTTTAATAAAGTTAAGGGGGAAACAACAACAACGATAAGTACCCCTAGTATACAGGTAGGGGCTGTGCTAGAGTACTTTGCTACATGCAAATTTCTCATAATGTGCTGACAAGCAACAGAATTTGTTTTTGTCATGAAGTGGGGAGGGGGCGGGGTGTCTATCGACCCATGACCCCCCCCCCCCCTTTAGGCCGCCCCTGTTTGTAGACTATTGAGAGAGGCGTGACCTCGTACTGTGGGAACCCCCTTTGTGTTATCGGTGTCTACATCTGCCATATAATCCATTTTATGTTTGTATTATTACTGAAAATAAAATAGAACTTACTTGCGGGATTTAATGCTGTACTATAACGTCTTAATTCATCAGTGGATTAACTCATATATTTCATGACGTTGTGTGAGTTCATGTGAATTTCTTAGACTCGATGTGAAATTCATGTTTGCGCGAAACATTTGAACGGGGAAGCATGTGTTCCATTAACACGTAATTACAGAGGCGTTAATAAATTTATTTACGACATAGGTCCCTTTCCTTGAACCCCAACCGAAAAAATTCAAATAATCTTTATTAGGGGTCACGACCTTGAGCTGCTATATGACGCATGCTCTGTCGACAATTTCACCACGGTCAATATCCTATACGCTAACCGGAGTCCTAACTTTAACCGGACGGTGAAACAAACATGTAACCCTAAACCTAACTATAATCCTAAACCTAACCTAAAACACAATTGCAACCGTAAGCCCTATCATTGACAAAATATAGTCCGACGCAAGAGTCTGGTGACCGCCCCCCCCCCCCCCCAATTAAAAAAAATTGTTTATTAACTTCGTCAGCCTACTTTACTGTTTTGGAACCAGCCACAAATCATTATTACTTTTTTTATGTATAATAATAATAATAATAATAATATTCCGTTCTTGTATAGCGCATAACACGTTATAATACATAGGTCTCTATGCGCTTCCAAAGGGTTTGGATATTATTACCCTTGCTTTAGCTCCGGCAGCCGTAATCAGCACAAGTGCATTTCAAGGAAAAAATCCTGCCAGGTACCCATTTACTACACCTGGATGGAGAGTGGCAAATGTGGATTAATGTCATGCCAAAAGACACTAGTACCGGGCTCAACCCTTGGATTGAGAGTCAAGTGAATGAACCACTATACCACGACACCTCCACATACATGTATATATTTATTTATTCATTCATTTTCTATTTCTTTTTATTAATTTCATTTTATTAATGTTATATATACATATATATATATATATATATATATATATATATATAATTCATTTATTTATTTATTTTTATTATTTTACTTTTTATTTATTTATTTATTTTATTTATTTTTTGTTGGGGGGGGGGGGGGGCTAAATATCTAAAATAATGAAACGCACTGCACACAATTATGAGTAAATAGAACTACACAGCATACAGGAAACAAAGCTTAGTCCTCGAATACTTAATGACTGAAACGCTCATTAAAGGAGAAGGAGATTAAAGGAGAATATAAATGTACTTATGTTCAAAGATGTAATATATTCTTAATCATTGGCCCGTATCTCTTTAAAAATAAAATAGCTGAAAAGGGTTTAAATGAAGAAATTCTAGCACACGATATCGTCTGCTAACGCTTCACATGGGGGATGCCATTTTCTTGATGATATGGAGTTGTACATGAACCACTGGAAACCGTTCCGGTCAAGAAGATATTTTTAGTTCTAGAGCTAAATTGATTCTCTTCATTACAAAACAAAAATTCCCATATATGATGGAAAATATATAACAGATGTATACATATATTCTAAAATTTGAAATTTTTAGATTTCTTTTTAAATTTTCTGGTTTTGCTAAAATAGAAATCGATTTCTTGGGCTTTCCTGGCAGAGTAGAACATAATTTACTCAATGCGCATTCTGACTATTGAAGTCCATTATCTTAAAGCAGGTGAAAGCATAGCTTGTTACTTGTATCAGGAAGAAAGACAATTTTGAATTCGGATTTAAAAAAAATCTCTATGTACACATCAATAATATGGCAGCCCCAGCAAGGTATCGCTAGCAGACGATAAATTTTGCAGAGAAAATCTTGATTTATGCCCACCTCGTATATTTTAATGCAAAACTACTTAGGAAAACAAGAAGGAATAGATTACATCTTTGAATATAAGCACATTTATATTTTGAGGTTAATTCCCCTTTAACATACACGAAATATGAAATCATTTTAGGTTATCCCCAATATATTTAATTGATTCTAAGATGTTCTCAAAGCTGCCTTTAAACTGAGCTCCTAAATAGATCATCTTTTGACAGAATGTTAAAAACGTATGTGCTTCTTATTTCCGATCATGCACCATTCTCCCGTGTAGAAGCTTAGAAAGTACTTGATGGCATTTTTTTGTTTTACGTTTGCAAGTCAAAAGTAATAGTTAATAATAAAAATAATG
Source organism: Heliocidaris erythrogramma (assembly GCA_025617745.1). Taxonomy (NCBI): domain Eukaryota; kingdom Metazoa; phylum Echinodermata; class Echinoidea; order Camarodonta; family Echinometridae; genus Heliocidaris; species Heliocidaris erythrogramma. The sequence goes on from CM046863.1 coordinate 11,131,626, forward strand.
CATAATAAGTGAGTTGTTTGCTAAAATTCAAAATAAAATGCAACTATTCTCTTAAGCGCATAGAGACAATTTTGTATTTTGCGCTATATAAGCATCTTATTATTAATTTATAGTCTTATTTTCATCAAATAGTTAAAGGACAAGTAACCCCACGTGATATTCTAGATGCACCTATTGTCTGCTACGTCTTTCCATGGAGGCTGCCATTTTGTGCATGACACGGATCATTAGGTACCATATGCATTGATAATAGCCTACCTTTACAACAGATACGTCGCTTTGTTCTGATTGTATTACGATTGTTATTGGCCATGGGCCTAGATAATTGACGACCCATGAGTTCTAATAGCCATCCTGTAAAGCAGATTCCTCGCTTTGTTTTGGTATTGTTACGATTGTCTCCGTCCTTGACGTCAATTCTCCGTCCTTGACGTATATTTTTTATGAAGTATATTTTTTATGAACAAATTAAGACCTTTTAAAAAATATATAAAACTAAACTTACATTTCAGAATATGTGACTTTATCTAATATATATTTGTCCTCTAAAAATCAATTACAAGTTAACGATGAAGGAAATTTTACTTGGGATGAAAAATATGTTCGTGTACACATAAAGTAATGGCAGCCCCCTTATTATTGCTAGCAGACGATAACTTGGCTGGAAAATAGTGATTTATATCTATATCCTGTGTTTTTACATGAAATTGCATGTATCAAATAAGAGGCATATACTACACCATTCAAAATAAGCTAATTCATACGCTGAGGTTAATTTCCCTTTAAGAATGACCTTAAGATGGCGCTGTTCTATTCTACCAGTCAGTGCCGTATATAGAGAGTCTGGCCTACTCGGTTTCAGTTGGGTAGCAACGTGGCGTATATGCCTTTGTTATGTAAGCTTGCAACAAAGGAATATGCGCCATGTTGTTACCCAACTGGAGCCGAGTTGGCCAGACTCTATCTATATACGGCACTGCTACCAGTTAGTGTCCCTGTATAAGAGAGTTACGACAACTGGGGATTTGAACGCCATTTTGTTTCCACTATTACGTAACATTTCTATTCAATTCCGATGAGCACCTGGGTGTTCTCAATAGAAAGAATTCGAACGCCATTTTGTTTCCAGAAAAGTGGGACGTCCATGTCGCAACTCTTTAATACAGGGACACTACTACCAGTTAGAGGCAACTTTGCAGACACAGTAATGACAAAGTAGAGAGCTCATAAAAATGTCTTGCTTTTACCAAAATCCAACAATTCCTCCAACATCCAATATAAATCATCGCAATTCTTTCATTTTATTCCACAACAATAAGTTTAGAATACTTCATAAACAATCACCAAAAGATACGTCGGAGGTTACATGGCGCTATATACTATATTCAAAATATGGGCTTCAAATATTAATTCTATTAAGAGATATTTCAAGTTCAATTACATTCTCAATAAACCTAAAAATGACTTGTGAATAGATCATAGGAAATGCCCCCGTACGCGCTTTCAAAGAATAGGGCCTGCGCGGAACACAAGATGGAGTTTAGTTCCGCGCATGCATTTTCATGTTATCCGTAATTTCCTGCATACTCCATAAATGTTTACTTATATAATGTCAGGTAAAGTTCTTTGAGGATGACGTTATACTTTTTATCTGTATACACAAATTATTTTTATGTGATTGGTACACTTTAAAAAAAAAAATAAGTACATCGAACATTCATCCTGTATGTCCATTTATAGAAAATACTTTCCCCAATGAAGTGACACATGATACATTGTTTCGATTACGATACTACTATCACTACTCAGCCTAGTTTATAAACCATGTTTACATTCTTCATTCACCTTGTTTGATTGGTTGCTTAATTTCATTCAAGTATATTAAAACATGAAATATATAGCAAAGCTAGGAAGATATATAGCTTGGACACAACGACCGATGACAGCTTGCAATGAGCTTATTTCCAATGAAATCCTACATCATTATTATATTGATAAATCATAAATATTCTGTTTCATGCATATCATCATGAAGCTAATCGAAAATAAGAATAAGCTAATCTAACGCAAAAAGAATTGAAATATTTTCTGAGTAAAACTTTGAAATGTGATCAATTTGTAATAGCTTCTAAATAAAGAGTTCCAAAACTATCCAACATTGAAATAGAAATCTTTTGGGTTAAATAAAGTTACACTGATTTTCTTGTATCTCATGATTAACATCGGTTTTACATGACGGGTAAAGTTCCTACGTCAAGCTACGGCGCATAGGACATTGTCACGCCGTGAATAGTTTATCCATGGACAAGCAAATTACCCCCGTGCGTAAAGTCTGGCTCACAAGAGGCGTCATTAATTTTACTGACGCTAGGACCACGTCATTGACTTGTACAGTTTTTTGCTCGCGTCATCAAAGAGATATATCTTTAAAAAATAATTACAAAATGAACAGTGCAAACAATACTTGGCGTATGGGTCAATTGCCTTCACAGGCTCGATTAGCGCAGGTACTGACGCAATGGAAATGACGCCTCATATGAGCCAGGCTTAAGGATTGGCTCACACGTCAAGGAGTCGAATCAAATTGCTACTTTGAGGTGGATTTCCGCTCCTGTGAGAGTTCATAACCTTAGAGCATGGCTTAGAGCGTCTATTTAAATTTTTCACATTTCAAATATGGTCCGTCATGGGGTAATTTATGTAATACAAATAATGATAATTGAAGACAATTGTATTAAATGTAGGATTTAACCGTCTTGGCAAGTGAATAGTTTGAGAATATCCTCACGTGAAGTCAGCACACGACCATCGCTTACAATCTGAAACGTTGAGGGCTGTAATCCTAGGCTGGCTATCCACAGATTGGGGCTTTGAATGTCGGACGCTATGTACAATTCTGTAGTCGGAAAGACAGACAGGGAGGGAGGGGGAGACGGAGAGAGAGAGAGAGAGAGAGAGAGGGAGAGAGAGGTGAGATTAAGAGGTGGAGATATAGGAAGAGACAGAGAAAAGAGAAGGGAGATAGAGAGGAGGATGAGAGAGAAGGAAGAAAATGAAGCCGAGAAGGAGGGAGTGTATGTATGAGTGTCCGTGTGTGGGATTGCGTGAGTGTTTGTGTGTGAGAGAGAGATAGATAGAGACGTGGGAGAGACCAAGTGTGTGTGTGAGAGAGAGATAGGGAGAGAGTGTGTCAGAGAGGAGAAATCGAAGAGAGAGAAAGAGAGGTGGGGTGGGGGAGGGGGGGGGGGGTTAAGGTGGGAAAGACACACATGGGGATGGAGGAGGGCGAGGCAGGAAGGAAGAAAGAGAGAGAGAGGGGGGGGGGGTGAGATTGAGAGGTTGTGTGTGTACGTGTGAGGGTGCGTTTGTGTGTGTATGTGTGTAGTGTTAGAGAGAGGGGGAGTGAGGTGGAAAGAGAGAGGGAGGCGGGGAAATCGAGAGGGAAAGAGAGAGAGAGAAAGAGAAAGAATGAGGACATGATGCCAAAAGGACATGTAAACTACCACTCTAAGGTAATACTACGACTATTACTACTACGTTCTGCTACTACGGATATTATGACTACATCGTATTTGGAATATTACCACTCCTACTACTGTCCTTACACCTGCTGCTACTGCTGCTACTACCACTACATCTCCACTACTCATTTTCTTAATTCTGTTGCTCATTTAATTTTCAGGGCCCCAATGAAGAGCAACAGTGTGTATCTAAGGGAGGGGCAAGAGGGGGCACGTGGCGGCACTTGAGGGGGCGCAAAAAAATAATATAACGTGAATGTGTCGGCAATGATTACTACTACTCCTACTACTGCTGCTATTCTATATCGGATGACCCTGAACGTTGCTAGTCCAAATTTAAAGAATGGGAGGGGGTCGTGGAGGCCAACAAACAAAAAAGTATTTCGAGATCGCCTTGACCTCATATTGGTCAAATTTATGACAGATATCGTTTTCTTTTAACAAGTAAAAGGTCATACAATTATTATTGACGAGCTGCCGGCAAGGCAGAAACTCCATCACTAATTTGTCCTGTCTGAGAGGGGATGACACCCCCACCCCCAATGTCCATGCAGACAACAACCGTTTACCTTCTTGTGTATTGGCAGCCTTAAAGACAGCTATTCCATCTGATTGTAGTTTCAAGATGAAGAACATGTCATTTTGTGGGATCTGTCTCCTTGGCTGTGTCATGTAGGGAGGAAAGACCTGCCGAATTGATAGCAAAATGATTCGATACTATTAATCTTGCTTACAAACGAAAAACAATAAAAAAGTATGATGATGACGATAATAACAATGACAGTGATGATGATAACATTATTACTACTACTACTACTTGTCATTAATAATAATAACAAGAAGAAGACGAAGAAGAAGAGGAAGAAAAAAAAAAGAAGAATAGTATTAATGATAATAATAATGATGATGGTGATGATGAAGAAGAAGAAAAATAATATAATAAAACAACACAATAAACAATAGAAATCACAATAATAATGATATTCGCAATAATATTACTAACTAGTTTATCGAATTGAAAAACTAGGATTATCGAATTGATAAACCGGGTTTTTCAAAAAACCTATGATATCGGTCGATATTCAGGGTTCTGATAAACCAGGATTATCAAATCGAAAAACTAGGTTTATCAAATTCGATAAACTAGATTTATCAAATTCGACAAACTAGATTTATCAAATTCGACAAACTAGGTTTATCAAATTCGATAAACTAGGTTTATCAAATTCGATAATCTAGGTTTATCAAATTCGATAATCTAGGTTTATCAAAATAGTTGTCAAAAAATTAGATAATGTAGGTTTATCGAATTCGATAATCTAGGTTTATCGAATTCGATAAACTAGGTTTATCAAATTCGATAAACTAGGATCATTATCAAATTCGATAATCTAGGTTTATCAAAATAGTTGTCCAAAAATTCAATAATCTAGGTTTATCGAATTTGATAATCTAGGTTTATCGAATTCGAAAATCTAGGTTTATCGAATTCGATAAACTAGGTTTATCAAATTCGATGGTAACCCCGAATATCACGTGATTATCGCATGCGCATGCGCACTTAGTCCCGCGCGCGCGGGGCGGCTCGGGGCATGCGCAGCCGGCACCTACTCGCACGCCGGAATAACTTCGGGTTTTCTCATCCAATCATTACCCCGTTCTTCTTATTATTTATGAATATACATGAAAATAATTACCATACCATCCTCTTTCATGTAATATATATTTCAGCGTGCAAAAAATACATTAAAATATTAAATATTATCCTCAAACTGACTCATATTTTTCTTTGAAAATACACATATTATCAAGGTGATTTTTATAAGCTGATATTAAAAATCTCCATCTTATTAAGGCTAATTTAAATTATATTTTGTTTTTTTTTTAAGGTTAGGTCTGTCTAGCTGACATAAACAGCTACAAATTAAAACAAAAACAATCACAAACATTAAAGGCTCATAAATACATTTACTACAATTACAAACCGTACGTGACTAATTGGAACAGAGTTTATATACAAAACATTTATAATAAAAAAAAAATGTATAACAGAGTTTAATATTTGCTAATTAATGTTAATTGTTTACATGACAATCAGGCTACTTGTAAAGATTTAATATGCACGCAAAATAATATAATTATTTATAATATAATTCAACTAGAATTCTTTTGAACAATATTTTTTCCACGAGCCCCGAGAAAACACATCCACTCGCCCTAATAACCCATGCATATACTCTATAGAGTTAACATAAATAGCACCGATCATGCTGTTAAAATCCAAATAAGGCCTATGTTTAAAGCCGATTAGCGAAGAATCCTGGAACTAAAATTTGTAAGTGTGATTAATTTTGATCAAGAAAATATCCCAAATAATCAAATTAAACAAAAAATAAATCATGAAAAACCTGAGGATTTTCATAAATAAGCGTTCTGTAAAGAGTACAAAAATAGTTGGACTTTTTGTAATCGATTACGCTCAATACCTCTCAGAATGTTATTCACATGATCCCAGGACCATTGCTACGTTCATCACGATTGGGTAAAGGTGCCAACACGAAAGTTAAATTAGCTACCACAAAAACCAACACTGCCATGTTCTTCGCCGCCATTTTTGCACTTTCGACATGTCATGTGATCAATTCGATAAACCTAGATTATCGAATTCGATAAACCTAGATTATCGAATTCGATAAACCTAGATTATCGAATTCGATAATCTAGGTTTATCAAATTCGATAAACTAGGATTATCAAATCGAAAAACCTGTGATATCAGAACCCCGAATATCGACTGATATCACAGGTTTTTTGATAAACCAGGTTTTTCGATTTGATAATCCTAGTTTATCAAATCGAAAAACTAGGTTTATCAAATTCGATAAACTAGGTTTATCGAATTCGATAATCTAGGTTTATCGAATTCGATAAACTAGGATTATCAAATCGAAAAACCTGGTTTATCAAAAAACCTGTGATATCAGTCGATATTCGGGGTTCTGATAAACCAGGATTATCAAATTTGATAAACCTAGTTTATCGAATTGAAAAACTAGGTTTATCGAATCGAAAAACCAGGATTATCAAAAAACCTGTGATATCGGTCGATATTCAGGGTTCTGATAAACCAGGATTATCAAATTTGATAAAACTAGTTTATCGAATTTAAAAACTAGGTTTATCGAATCGAAAAACCAGGATTATCAAAAAACCTGTGATATCGGTCGATATTCAGGGTTCTGATAAACCAGGATTATCAAATTTGATAAACCTAGTTTATCGAATCGAAAAACTAGGATTATCAAATTGATAAAAACCGGGTTTTTCAAAGAATTCGATAAACTAGGTTTATCGCTTGATATTCGGGGTTGTTGTTGAAAAACTAGGTTTATCAATTCGATAATCTAGGATTCTCGGCGAAAAACCTAATTTATCGTCGATAAACTAGGTTTATCGAATTTTTGGACAACTATCGTTCCATAGCTGCTGCCTATGTCGCGATTTATATGTTGTAGGAATGGCGCGTCAAAACTGGAGCATAGGCATTCTCGGCAAGACAGCCCACTTTGAACAAAGATAATTTATTTCCAAAATATTTTTCATGCAAAACAAAATGTGTGGCCAACTTCTATGGAATTTAAGCTCTCGTTCATCGAAAACATAAAATGTAACCAGGCACCACAAAACCACCAAAAAGTCACCAGATATGATTTTTTAGTTAAGGTCTAATTCTGAAAGAGCAGATTCTCAGCTTTAAAATGATATATATAAATCATTAGCATTGGATGTTCCTAACCCAATGTACAAAGAGAAGAATGCACAGTCCCTCATAATGTTACTTCTGAGAAATGGGTTTAAAGTTTGCGGTCTATTGAAGCACTCTGACTTGCAGGTTACAGCCCTATAGCTAGAAGGTCCGATAGTTAGCGGGCCCGATAGACCTACACCCAATAGATAGAAGGTTCGATAGACCGAATGTACGACAGGGTCCAATAGTCCGAAGGTTCTATAGATCGAATGTCCAACGGGGTCCGATAGTCAGAAGGTCCGATAGACAGAAGGTTCTATAGACCGAATCGGCAAAAGGGTCCGATAGTCCGAAGGTTCAGTAGGGGTCCGATAGTTAGAAGGTCCGATAGACCGACAATAACGTAAAACGGTAAAATAAGTGAATACAATAATTTTTTTAATGCCTTATCTTTTTCTATGTGTATTATAATAAACCGATGCACTAGGTCTGTAGGCCCACCCTCCTCCCCCCCCCCCAAAAAAAAAATAAATGGGGAACTTATTTTCAGGTTTTGTTTTGTTTTATAAATTTTCAACATGTTAAAAGTATTTTTAACAGAGCATCATCATCATCACCGTGGGGCGGGGGTGGTCCACCCATGCAGCTCAGCCCCTGGTTAATTTTGCCACTAAACCGATGCATTGGCAATGGGGAACGCTGACCATTGTTTGAAACATGGAAATCTAATTATATGGTACACACTAAAGCCCCGAGGCCCATCATGCCCGAAGCATTTTTTTTTCTAGTGGAGCAAGCTTAGGAAAGGGCGTCCCCTTCAAACACAAGTGTTATTTTAATATTAAACAAAGAAATTTTATGGGGGCACACTTTATAGTTGAATTTTCATTAAATGTAACAAAAGATAAGATTCTAACAAAAGATTCTGCCCGATAAAAATGAAATTGTTTCCATTAGGCCCTACCACCTTGGGAGGGGGAGATTTCCATTTTTTTATTTATTTATTTATTTATTTATTTATTTATTTTTTATTTTTTTTTGGGGGGGGGGGGGGTTTCAGGTGATATTTTCCTATCAGCTATGATGTCAGCTTTTATACTTTTTTGAATGTTCACCGACTACACCCATACTACTATCTTGTGGCAGATTTTAGTATGTGGACTCTGTCGGGTAAATTATACCATTTTGGGGGAGGGGGTGGGGGAATTCGAGAATAGTGGGATACCTCACTGCCCGAATATTATGATATTCGGGCTTCTTGTTGCTGCAGGACGTAAGAGGTGCTTGCTGCAAGAAACAATCTAGGTCTAGTTTCTTGATTGTATGAGCGAGCAAAGCGAGCGAACGAGAGAGAGAGAGAAACAAAAATAATTTTGTATCCTGAGAATAGGTTCTAGCGTATTGTTATTCCGTTCTCATAATCTGTGTAACATGTTATCGGCAACTTTCGTTCTCATATTGGGAAGAGACTATTGGTCACATGCCATTATTTCTGAAAATTCATCTCTTTAGCCTCTTTAGGTCAACTTGCCGCTCGATTCTTTTCAGTTATGTTGCTAACATTCTTTGATTAGTAAAATAGCATAACATTCGCTAGAGATTCAAGATGCAAACCAAATAACTTCCATAAGAATATGACTTATTAATATAATTGCATTGGTTTATATACATAAATATAGCGATTATATTAATAAATAAGATAAGATTCTAACAAAAGATTCTGCCCGATAAAAATGAAATTGTTTCCATTAGGCCCTACCACCTTGGGAGGGGGAGATTTCCATTTTTTTATTTTTTATTTATTTATTTATTTTATTATTATTTTTTTGGGGGGGGGGGGGGGGGTTTCAGGTGATATTTTCCTACCAGCTATGATGTCAGCTTTTATACTTTTTTGAATGTTCACCGACTACACCCATACTACTATCTTGTGGCAGATTTTAGTATGTGGACTCTGTCGGGTAAATTATACCATTTTGGGGGGAGGGGGGTGGGGGAATTCGAGAATAGTGGGATACCTCACTGCCCGAATATTATGATATTCGGGCTTCTTGTTGCTGCAGGACGTAAGAGGTGCTTGCTGCAAGAAACAATCTAGGTCTAGTTTCTTGATTGTATGAGCGAGCAAAGCGAGTGAACGAGAGAGAGAGAGAAAAAAAAATAATTTTGTATCCTGAGAATAGGTTCTAGCGTATTGTTATTCCGTTCCCATAATCTGTGTAACATGTTATCGGCAACTTTCGTTCTCATATTGGGAAGAGACTATTGGTCACATGCCATTATTTTTGAAAATTCATCTCTTTAGCCTCTTTAGGTCAACTTGCCGCTCGATTCTTTTCAGTTATGTTGCTAACATTCTTTGATTAGTAAAATAGCATAACATTCGCTAGAGATTCAAGATGCAAACCAAATAACTTCCATAAGAATATGACTTATTAATATAATTGCATTGGTTTATATACATAAATATAGCGATTATATTAATAAATAATTAATATCAATAATGAAAATATAATGGGCATTGGTAAATAACCCTAATAATGCTAGTGAGCGAAGTTTTTATTTTTTTTGTTTTCTCTTTCCTTTCTGATCATCATCATCACCGTGGGGCGGGGGTGGTCCACCCATGCAGCTCAGCCCCCTGGTTAATTTTGCCACTAAACCGATGCATTGGCAATGGGGAACGCTGACCATTGTTTGAAACATGGAAATCTAATTATATGGTACACACTAAAGCCCCGAGGCCCATCATGCCCGAAGCATTTTTTTTTCTAGTGGAGCAAGCTTAGGAAAGGGCGTCCCCTTCAAACACAAGTGTTATTTTAATATTAAACAAAGAAATTTTATGGGGGCACACTTTATAGTTGAATTTTCATTAAATGTAACAAAAGATAAGATTCTAACAAAAGATTCTGCCCGATAAAAATGAAATTGTTTCCATTAGGCCCTACCACCTTGGGAGGGGGAGATTTCCATTTTTTTATTTTTTATTTATTTATTTATTTTATTTTATTTTATTTTTTTTTTTTTTTTGGGGGGGGGGGGGGGGTTTCAGGTGATATTTTCCTACCAGCTATGATGTCAGCTTTTATACTTTTTTGAATGTTCACCGACTACACCCATACTACTATCTTGTGGCAGATTTTAGTATGTGGACTCTGTCGGGTAAATTATACCATTTTGGGGGGAGGGGGGTGGGGGAATTCGAGAATAGTGGGATACCTCACTGCCCGAATATTATGATATTCGGGCTTCTTGTTGCTGCAGGACGTAAGAGGTGCTTGCTGCAAGAAACAATCTAGGTCTAGTTTCTTGATTGTATGAGCGAGCAAAGCGAGTGAACGAGAGAGAGAGAGAGAAAAAAATAATTTTGTATCCTGAGAATAGGTTCTAGCGTATTGTTATTCCGTTCCCATAATCTGTGTAACATGTTATCGGCAACTTTCGTTCTCATATTGGGAAGAGACTATTGGTCACATGCCATTATTTTTGAAAATTCATCTATTTAGCCTCTTTAGGTCAACTTGCCGCTCGATTCTTTTCAGTTATGTTGCTAACATTCTTTGATTAGTAAAATAGCATAACATTCGCTAGAGATTCAAGATGCAAACCAAATAACTTCCATAAGAATATGACTTATTAATATAATTGCATTGGTTTATATACATAAATATAGCGATTATATTAATAAATAATTAATATCAATAATGAAAATATAATGGGCATTGGTAAATAACCCTAATAATGCTAGTGAGCGAAGTTTTTATTTTTTTTGTTTTCTCTTTCCTTTCTGATCATCATCATCACCGTGGGGCGGGGGTGGTCCACCCATGCAGCTCAGCCCCCTGGTTAATTTTGCCACTAAACCGATGCATTGGCAATGGGGAACGCTGACCATTGTTTGAAACATGGAAATCTAATTATATGGTACACACTAAAGCCCCGAGGCCCATCATGCCCGAAGCATTTTTTTTTCTAGTGGAGCAAGCTTAGGAAAGGGCGTCCCCTTCAAACACAAGTGTTATTTTAATATTAAACAAAGAAATTTTATGGGGGCACACTTTATAGTTGAATTTTCATTAAATGTAACAAAAGATAAGATTCTAACAAAAGATTCTGCCCGATAAAAATGAAATTGTTTCCATTAGGACCTACCACCTTGGGAGGGGGAGATTTCCATTTTTTTATTTTTTATTTATTTATTTATTTTATTTTTATTTTATTTTTTTTTGGGGGGGGGGGGGGGGTTTCAGGTGATATTTTCCTACCAGCTATGATGTCAGCTTTTATACTTTTTTGAATGTTCACCGACTACACCCATACTACTATCTTGTGGCAGATTTTAGTATGTGGACTCTGTCGGGTAAATTATACCATTTTGGGGGGAGGGGGGTGGGGGAATTCGAGAATAGTGGGATACCTCACTGCCCGAATATTATGATATTCGGGCTTCTTGTTGCTGCAGGACGTAAGAGGTGCTTGCTGCAAGAAACAATCTAGGTCTAGTTTCTTGATTGTATGAGCGAGCAAAGCGAGTGAACGAGAGAGAGAGAGAAAAAAAAAAAATTTTGTATCCTGAGAATAGGTTCTAGCGTATTGTTATTCCGTTCCCATAATCTGTGTAACACGTTATCGGCAACTTTCGTTCTCATATTGGGAAGAGACTATTGGTCACATGCCATTATTTTTGAAAATTCATCTCTTTAGCCTCTTTAGGTCAACTTGCCGCTCGATTCTTTTCAGTTATGTTGCTAACATTCTTTGATTAGTAAAATAGCATAACATTCGCTAGAGATTCAAGATGCAAACCAAATAACTTCCATAAGAATATGACTTATTAATATAATTGCATTGGTTTATATACATAAATATAGCGATTATATTAATAAATAATTAATATCAATAATGAAAATATAATGGGCATTGGTAAATAACCCTAATAATGCTAGTGAGCGAAGTTTTTATTTTTTTTGTTTTCTCTTTCCTTTCTGATTTCTTCTTTTATATTAATTTCTCTTCTTTTCATTTCTGTTCTTCTTTCCTTTTCAACCTATTCCTTTTTTTCTTTTTCTTTGGTTGGAACGCCCCCACTTATTTTAACCACATATTTTACCCACTTATCATGTTATCCACTATTTTACCCTTTTACGTATTTATTGTCGGTCTATCGGACCTTCTAACTATCGGACCCCTACTGAACCTTCGGACTATCGGACCCTTTTGCCGATTCGGTCTATAGAACCTTCTGTCTATTGCAACCCTCTCGTACATTCGGTCTATCGAACCTTCTATCTATCGGACCTTCTGACTATCGGACCCGTTGGTCATTCGATCAATAGAACCTTCGGACTATCGGACCCTCTCGTACATTCGGTCTATGGAACCTTCTATCTATTGGGTGTCGGTCTATCGGACCCGCTAACTTTCGGACCTTCTAGCTATAGGGATGACCCCCGACTTGCAGGGTGTTGTGCTCAGGTGACAAAAGGAGGATTAGAACTCAATGACATTTTTTTATGAAGGGATTATCAAATTGAACTAAATCTTGGCGTACTAATTAGTCATATCCTGTTCATCATAGTGCACAAGTATCAATGCAAGAACTTACTCCGTTTAAAATGTATGGGAGATCAAAATGAGACAAGTATTCAGGGTCGTGAAAAAGAAAAGTAATACAACAAAATCCAGAGAAGACACACATAAGTCTGATAAAAAACTGTCAAAAATACCACTTTTAAATTGTTTGGTGCCTCAAATTTTTAGATTACTTAGAAAAAAAGTATACTCTTTCAGGAAATACCCAAAACTAAAATTTGACCAAAAACACATTGATTGAGCTCTAACTGAAAATCACACTGTTCGACTTTTTGGTGGTTTTGTGGTGCCTGGTCACAAATATGGTACATGTTATTTATTTGTTTCAGTCTACTAAAGGGGAAGTTCATGTTTTATAAAAAAAAAAAAGCAGAACATAAAAAGCCGCGTGGATAATTCTCTTTGAAAACGAACTTTTCCTGCCGTCATTCTTTGCGCAATTGGCGAAACGCCGCCTAGTTGTTCCTTATTATTTATTTTGGTAAAATATCAGCTAGTCAATCGCATCCGTTCATTTCGCTCCGGAGAGACTATGGCAGTTGACGCAGGGCGTTGAAGCAATGAAGCTGTATTTAAGGGAGCGCCACGACTGGCGACATTACGGTATATTTGAACTTGCCGTTTTTGAGATATGGCGCCGACAAAAGTGAAAAGATATGTAAAACAGGATGTGGTCTGTACTTGAAGTACAGCCCACCTAATAATGATAATGACAGTATTTATTATAATAAAAATGTTGAATACTATCATTATCCGGATAAGGCGCTCAAGCATTCCTGGACAATGAACTTACAACTACGTCAAGAGGCCCGCTCCCTATAGCCTCAATGCACATAGGTCTTCCTGTATTTTCATCATCGCTGTAGGATTCCTTTCCACTGCCTGAATCGCCATCAGAGGTTGATGTGGATGGGGTCGAAATAGCAAGGGGAATTCCTTCCTCATTGCCGCCGTCTATTTGTCGGTAGAAGTTAAGAATCAGTCTCCCTGTGCACAAGAAAACAAGAGCCTGAATCATGAAACTTGTCCTGCAATCCAACATACATTCGGCCGACATTTGCTCAAGGCCTTATATACATGTATAAATTATATATATATATATATAGACAAAATAGGAATAAAAACTATAACTTTGCAAGTCCGAAGCAGAACTATATATATATATATATGTATATACCCTTATATTCTACGAAAGGGCGAATCGTAACAATGTGGTTTATTCCGTCACAAAAGAAATTCGACTTGCGGAAAGGCGAATTGGAACAATAGGCCTATACAAAATATATTAATATATATATATATATATAAATGTGAAAGAAATTGCGAGATTAACGTTGCGTAGCTCAATCAAAGTTCCCCAGAGCTGTCCTCCCTTTTTGAAATTTTTGCAAAGGCTGAAAAAATGTCTCCGCCGGGAATCGAACCCGGGTCGTTGGCTTAGAACGCCAATGCCTTAACCACTAGACCACGGAGACGGGTTAGTGGTTTCGGCGACACCAGATTCAATTGACCGACAGATTGACAAATCCTCAACCTTACTAATTAATTCCTTTGTCGGGGGCAGGTGAGTTTTGAACAAAAATTTCAAAAAGGGAGGACAGCTCTGGGGAACTTTGATTGAGCTACGCAACGTTATTCTCGCAATTTCTTTCACATTTGTATTTATTTCCACGAGATTTGCCAAAGTTGTTGTATATGTTATTTCCTTACACTATATATATATATATATATATATTAATTAATAAGGTTGAGGATTTGTCAATCTGTTGGTCAATTGAATCTGGTGTCGCCGAAACCATTAACCCGTCTCCGTGGTCTAGTGGTTAAGGCATTGGCGTTCTAAGCCAACGACCCGGGTTCGATTCCCGGCGCAGACATTTTTTCAGCCTTTGCAAAAAATTTCATAAAGGGAGGACAGCTCTGGGGAACTTTGATTGAGCTACGCAACGTTATTCTCGCAGTTTCTTTCACAATGTATTTATTTCCACAAAATTTGCCAAAGCTGTTGTATATGTTATTTCCTTACAAATAATGCTATTAATAATAATTTATTCTAATGTATACATGTATTCAAAGCATTCGCTTGGATCCAGCTGAGGCACTAGCGGCTTGTCTTGTTCAAAAACTCATCTGCCCCTGACAAGGGGAATTAATTAATAAGGTTGAGGAATTTGTCAATCTGTCGGTCAGTTGAATCTGGTGTCGCCAAAACCACTCACCCGTCTCTGTGGTCTATTGGTTAAGGCATTGGCGTTCTAAGCCAACGACCCGGGTTCGATTCCCGGCGGAGACATTTTTTCAGCCTTTGCAAAAAATTTCAGAAAGGGAGGACAGCTCTGGGGAACTTTATTTGAGTTACGCAACGTTATTCTCGCAATTTCTTTCACAATATATGTATATATATATATATATATATATATATATATAGTTCTGCTTTGGCGAGTAACATGTTTTCAATATCACTTACTCCTTTTGATTATGTTGCCAACTTTATGCTTTTTACTACTATTATTTGTGTTTCATTCTGTTTGATTTAGCAAATAGACTTGAAGAAGGCCAGGAGCCGAAAGCTTGTAAATTAACCGAGTGACCTGCTTCATTCTGTTCCATCATTATCAGTTCACACACACACACACATTCTGTGTCTGTCAATATAACTATGATATACCATTATAAAGTCGTGGGTACTTTTTATTGTGGGTCAGTATATATATATATATAATCCGAGGTAGGATGGTTAAATCAACACGGCTACTGCCAGTTTCATGCTTCAAGATAAAGCAATCATCAGGCCGTCGATGAAGAAACGTGTGTGTGTGTAATTGGGTTTTTTACAGACGTGTATCAATCAGATATGATTATTTACGTCTGGGACCGACCTTTAACGTCACCATCCGAAAGACGTGACTCAATCTCGAACCTGGGTCCGCTGAATCAGTTTATAACTTCCACTGTTAGCTAGATTACAGGCGCACGCCACAACGCCCAGTTAAAGAATCTGGGTACGTGTGTGTGTAATTGGGTTTTTTACAGACGTGTATCAATCAGATATGATTATTTACGTCTGGGACCGACCTTTAACGTCACCATCCGAAAGACGTGACTCAGTCTCGAACCTGGGTCCGCTGAATCAGTTTATAACTTCCACTGGTAGCTGGATTACAGGCGCACGCCACAACGCCCAGAAAGAGAATAAAGTTGCCTTTAATAATTCCAAAACTTACAATGAAAACAGTTACTACTACATGTACCACGGGTCAGCTTGGAATCGGTTATACATTTGCATTTACATCGGTTATACATATACATTTGGGAATCGATTACAAGGCATTTTAATCACAGTATAGAACAGGCGTTCGAATTACAGTACAGAACAGTATAAATACATGTAAATTATCGATTAAATTGGAAAATGACAAGACAGAAAAAATATATAACAATTAGCGGTAGAATTTTAAGGCTGAACATAGCGTGTGCAGACCCGGAAACGAGCAGAAGCTATCTTTTTTGGCGGGTGTTGTGGTATTTTAGCTGGTATTTGTTTTTGTGCCTGCAAGTGGAGACCAGCTCGGATCTCTTGTTGAGTGACTTGGTAGAGTCTGCACATGCAATGTACAGCTTTTCAGTGAGACAGAGTTGACATTTCTTGGATTGATTGCTGTATGGATGTGCCTGCTTGATGATGTTCCAGTTGATGGTGTAGTCGGTGTTGCTGTCCTTGAGGTCCCAGATGTATTTGGATAGTTGCGTGGCATTGGTGTTGTTTCTGTGACTGAAAGAGTGTTTGTGGTTGGCGAATCTAGATTTGAAAGTTCCTTCTGTCAGACCGATGTATTCCATTTGTTTTTCTGCGGTAGTGACGGTTGCTTTGTAGATGAGAGCCTGTGAGAGGCATTTTCCATCGACGGGGCATTCTTGTCTTCGGCGGCAGTTGCATTCTCTGTCAGCTGTAACAGTTGCGGGGGTAGGTGCGAGGATTATCTTGTTGTGTTGTGAGATTATGGATCCTATATTCGGCATGCATGAGTAGCTCAGTTTGACGGCGTTTCTGTTGAATATCTTGTGAAGGGGTGAGCGCCTATGGAAGTGGGTGTTGAGTAGGTGGAGAAAGGTGTGGCCAATGTTGGTGGTGATGTTTTTGTTGAAGGGTGGATTGAACCAAATGATATTCCTGCGTCGTCTGCGCTTGGGATTTTGCGGGGTTTCGATGTATGAGAATTGATGTGTGTGTCCACTAGTGGTGAGGGCGCTTCGTATTCTGGGCAGGCTGAGTTGAATGTGGTTCTTGAAGGTTCCTTCAGGAAGGAGAATGCGCTCATTGAAATGTCGGACAAGCCGATATTTTGGGCTCTTTATGCTTTTCCGATACCGAAAATTTCCTTTTTTATTAATGCTTTACAGACCACCCTACAGCATTTCGGGTGTGGTCGATGTATGTTTTAGGCCCCCCCCCCCCCCCCCGAAACTTAATCACTGTAAAGGTCACGTGTGCCTTGTATACTTACTCAGAGGGCAAAGTAGTTCCTCGGTTTATTTTTCTTAAATTGTTTTAGAGATTATATTATATGTATATATGAAGTTAATATAGTATATTCTCATGCAGATTATACATTTATATAATCATGAATAAATAACAATAACGTGAATGCTTTTAACGAGGAAGGATAATAAAACTTGCTTAAGAAGTAGTCCGCACACATGTGGCTACATGTCAGGCAAGGCCCTGCTGTGTAACCACATGCACATCTTACGTTCAAGGCAGCAAGTTACCAGTTTGTGAAGCTGTCACCAGTAGCCGTTGTTATTTGCAGTTAACATGCATTAAAGGTATGTTGAGATAATTGAACACTATATAAATATCAACTTATGACCAGTGAAATAATGAGAACAATGTTATAATAACAGTTATCTTAGTGTGAAAGTTTGTTTTATAGTTTGACTTGATTTGTGTAGTGTCTATACAGACAACTTTACACGTGTGGATGTTTTAAGTCATTGCTCATAAATTGTATTGTGAACTTTCGAAGGAATATATTTGATAACTGTTTTATAATGAGATTGTAAATTGTTCATAAATCATTTGTTCAATAAGTTAGCGATATTTTTATCACCTTGAGTGAGGTGTATGTTACTGTCAGAACATGCAAGCGTTCAATAGTTTGTATCATGCTAATTAGATGCACTTCTACTGCACAGTCGAATGTATTAGCGTGCATTTTCTTTGGACGTTTTTTGGGGATTGATGAATAGTCTGAAGCATCAGACTCACCTTGTTAAATTATATATTTTTACAGAAATACCGTCATAAATGTTAAATCCATATTGATACTTATTATAATCATTTTTTATGTACTAATAGCCACTGACATGACTGATTTGCAAGTTTTGGTGATGGGCACATCTGAGATGATGTAACTTTCTTGACACGTATGACATATTCTGACTAGGGTAAGTTTTGTCGATTTATTTCAATGTATAACCAATAATTTATCATCAGAATATTTCATATCGATATATAAGAGAATATTAGAATATAAGAATATTTCTTTTTGTCTACCTTTTATTTTGATGGTTCTTGTCTGATTATAAATACAACAACATAGTTTTTCATACTTTCAAACCATGTTTGTATATAAACTGAACAGTGCCCCTCATCTCATTTTTAAATGTATATGAACTTTTTAGATGTATATGTATTACGTGTTTTTACAAAGTGTGACCAAAACAAATTTCCATGTATTCTTGCGAATCTGGACGAATAAAAGAATTTGAATTTGAATTTGAATTTTGAATCCTCATCACCTTCATCATCGTTATCACTATTTATTGGTGTCACCTTGGCCAGGGAGGGAGGGGGGGGGGGGTTCATTCCGACAACACCCCCCCCCCCCCCCCCCCCCCCCCCCCCCGTCAAAATCACACACAAACAAATCCCCATACACAAACGCTCACAAACACATTTTATGAAAGAGTGCAGTAAGTTCTTTACGTGCAAGGATGGTGACTCTCCTACAGGGGACTCAATTTCACCTGCTAAAGGAGGGACAAACTTGAATAATGCTAATAGTAATAATAATGATAATAATACTAGTAATGATAAAAATAATATTAATGATACCAATAATAACAATAATAATAATAATGATAATAACATTTTTTAACGCGCACATATCCATCCCAAGAAATGCTCAAGGATTGCAGCCTAACAAACATGCATTATTATATGAACAACTTTTAAGAAAATTAAGACATTTGACGTTAAAGCTCACGTGCAATTTTTATAGAAAACAAATTTGCCTGAAACGGTTTTTGCCCCATTGTTCTCCGGTGATATTTAATGCAAATATCTGAAAGAACGCTAGATAACGGCTATACATGATACACTAATCGATAGGACCCTTCCCTCTCGACGGCTCCCCGCGCAGCAATCTCTGCGTTTCCTGTGTGTGCCACGTATACACAACCTTAGGTTTTACACATGTGCAGTGAAAGTTCCAGTTGTTGGAATTTACGTCCCAGGCCAGGTATTATAATGTTTTTATTTTTAATGTTTTATTATTATTTTATATTTATGTTTGTTATTTTTTATTTGTTTTAATTTTTTTTTTTTTTTTAATGTTTAATTTTTTAATTTTTATTTCTATTTTGATTTATTATTATTATTTTTTTTTCTTTTTTTTTTTGGGGGGGGGGTCACCTCTCATTTGTTTAATATTTGGAGAAAAGATATTAGTATTGCTAGTATCTTGCTATTCATCATCCAATAGCAAATAAAAATGTGTTTTAGGGCTTACAGCACATAACTTTGAATGCGTTAAACTTACGTCTTGTCCGTGGAACGTATGTGGCCATTTCGGTACCGATCTGCATGTACCGATTGCCGCTTTCAAGCACAAGTTGTACTTGTGTGGAACGCTGATAAGCATAGACAGGATTCACCGCAAAGGAACTCTTAACGGGAACGACATCAATAAAGTATGGAAAAGAGACGGCCTGGCTTTCGCTATCGATTCGTTGACTGAATATGTTTTCCACAACGGGCCTGTTACCTGTCGAAATCGAAATAGATGGATTACAAAATGTGAAATGTACTAAATTATTAGAAAATATATATCACAGCCCTTTTTAGAGTGATACTCGTTTAAACCCACCCTGCTGTAAGCGAAGACAAAAATGAATGCATTTGTCTTTCTTTAATGAAAAACAAATGACTGTCTCGATCATTCAACAACAATGCAATGAGAGCAACTTAAATGACCTGAGGATAAATGTCAGTTTGGAAAACTATTTTCATCCAAGATATTTTTGTTTGTTTCCCGGTATTAGATTTGACGGTCAATCTCGAACGATAGTTGCTGACAGGTATAATTCAGTATACGAAATCAACCGGTTACGGAACCCTCAGTTACATCACCACCACCCCACCTTCTTTTCTTTATTTATTTTTTGATTTTTTTTTTTCAATTTTATTTCTTACATGGGATCATAAAGAACCCCTGACATGCTTTTGATATTATTATACTGAATATGCCATTGAGAACAGGCAATGCAATTTTACTGCATGGTATGAATATTATGATTCTTTCCTACATCATGCTGATATCCACTTACATTGTTGATATAATAAGATTTTGTTCCATCGACTTGCTACACCACTTTCAGTACATGCATTGCTCGTTCCAGGATTATTAAAACTCCTTGTTTCTTTTTTTTCCTTCTTTTGATATATTTTTTTCAAATTATCTATTTGCAAACATGTATCTAACAGGATATGACAAAAAATACATACTCTTTTCGTTCAGATGGAAAGCAAACAACCACGCTTCCTCCTGTTTCCGTTTAACAACCTAAAATCCAAGAATGAGAAAGGGTAAAATTTTAGCATGTTTTAGTTTTCTGATTAATGCAGTGCCTCATCACGGTCCTATGGAAATGAAACTGTTTTGGAAATGGTTACAGAAAGCTCATTAACATCTTGGATAACTGATCTAGCGTCCTAGGAGATGGCAGAAAAAGTCTAATCTGACCGGGGGTGATCTAAGAAGTGCAGATAAGCGGGGAAGGGTGGGTGACTAAAAAACCCACAGCAACAACAACAGGAAACGAGTGTGGAAAAAGAGAATTATCTTTAAGGGTAGTTTCAGAATATTTCCCGTAATGATTTATTTAAAAAGCTTTTCAACTTATCAACATTTCAGGAACTTTAATGCCGAGGTGAAAACAATGAATACTAAAGATAATGGTATTAACAGTAATAATACCACCACTTATAGTTATAGCACATACAATAGAATAACATGTCAACCCCTACTACTACTAATACTGCTGCTGCGGCTGCGGCTACTACCATTTCTAATTATAAAAGAAAAGGATGTTCATTATGATAATAATAATAATAATAATTATAATTTTCAAAAAGTAATGATAATAAAAGGAAATATAATTATGATAATAATAAAAGGAAAAATAATAATGATGAGGCGTCATTTCCATTGCGTCAGTACCTGCGCTAATCGAGCCTGTGAAGACAATTGACCCATACGCCAGTTATCAAAAGTATTGTTTTCACTGTTCATTTTGAAATCACTTTTTATACGATATCACTCATTGATGAAGCCCCAAAAGACCGTATGAGTCACTGAGGCGGTCCTTACACGTACGTCAGCAAAATGACAACTCGTGTGAGCGGGGCTTAAGATTACAGTCCCCTCTATGAAGTTAGAACCGACTTCAGAAAACTGAGTGCAGGTATACAGTAAAACGGCGTACAGCGCACGATGAATATAGAGCCCCCATCGTTCACTACAAGGCAGTATATACAAAAGGCAAACGAAAATCTTCCAAAGTACGTGCCCTGCTAATGATGTATATATATATATATATATATATATATATATATGTGTGTGTGTGTGTGTGTGTGTGTGTGGTGGGTGTATATATACATATATATCCTTTAAAGAATGCTGCGTACCAATTACCTCAATGATTTGTCATATTGAAATAACTGTCAAAAAAAATTATATATATATATATATATATATATATATATTTATATATGTCGATTTACCCCATGTCTTCTGTACACATTGTCTCGCACTGAACGATGAGGGCTCTTTGTTTATCGGGAGTTATACGTCGTTTTCGAAGTATATACCTGTTCCCCGTTTCCGAAGTTGGGACTGACTGCCTCTTGGATAGTAATACACTTACCAAACCAATGCTAGTGCCAATATCAGAGAAGCATTCAAGAACCGCTAGCTGTTGTGCATTGGCCAAGTTTGCTTGAGGATTGTTGATGCTCAGTAAAACATCACGGTTTCTATGGTGAAGGAAAAAGGTGGAAAAGGCGAAAATATTGTGTGTGTGTGTGTGTGTGTGTATGCATATATATGTATATATATATATATGATTACGCTTAGGAGTTGGGGACTTTTTTGCCCCTCCCCTGGCCCTTTCGGTCCCAACCTTTTGATACCCACGCGCGGGGAATGGTTCTTAGACTGGCGGGAGGCCCTTCTTAAGGGCTGACGTGCCGTCCATATTTCATAAATTCACTTTTAAACATTGAATTTCCGGAGGGAGTAAAAATTCTGCGGGACTACGGGAAAGATTTTTCATGAAACGTAATGAAAATTCATCAGACTACTACCCAAATACTGGGGAACAAGATGCAGGTACTGACGAGCGATAATACTTGCGCGTTCTTGTAGAAATGACGCTACAATAGAGTCATCTCATTTTACGCATAGAGGGAGAAGTGCGTCTTATTACCGACCCTTGCACATAAGTCAATGACAATTTATGAAAAGAGATTATTTTAATGAAAATATGAAAATAACAATAAATTTAATATTTACGTTTTTATTCCCCATCGTGCTATATTTTGCTGTTCTCAACGTTGTTAGGCATTCTACGCGTAGTCCCATGCGTTGATTTGCAAGACGCGCCCTAGATGCCATGATACACTTTATGGTCGGTATTATGACTGGTCGGTATTAGGTGAAGTGATCATACAAGAACAAGAACAGTATACAATAGCACAAATAGCACAAATATATTATATAAAGTCTCTCCATACATAATGGGAGTAATCAAATAAAGTATAATTATTAATGATTACATAGAAATCCATTATACCTTTCGTCTAGTGACAGTATTTAGACAAGAGAGAGAGAAAAAAAAGAGACCTTTATTTATTTTCCAATAGAGTGTAAAATGTTTAACATTAGAATATTTCCAGTGATTAATTAATAAATTTGTAATCATTATGTTACTCAAGTATCAATATATAATAGAGAACCATAAAGACAATCAATATAATATACAAATATACAAATTCAAAATTTATTTACAAATCTTTAAAAATAACTGTCAATTACAGTAAATGCGCTTATCCTAACCGCGTGGGGACTGCCAAACTTGTTCCATTCTACTATAAAAATTAATATGACGTACGATCCAAATAGAACAGTTTTCAGGAGATCAGATTTCAATTGCGAGTATCTAGTTTTACATTTGCATTATTTCAACATATCCTTTAATCTGTTATTTTCTGGTGTGATCAGGCCACGGGATCCAATTTCAATGCATAGTAGTTTGGGTTTCCAGCCGGCATGGGCGATGTCGTGCATGAGGCTTACATATCTATCTTGTTTCCTCTGGTGTGCCTTATGTATGGTTACCTCAAAAGGGATAGTGAGCTCAACCAAAGTTATTTCCTTTTTGTTGCGATTAATAAAACACAGGTCAGGCCTTTGCTGTGTGGGAACAATATCAGGAGGGACGGTCCCTCCATTCACCATACATTCACCCTCTACATCTGCATAGACCCGGTGGTAATCACACAAACCATTGTGTTTGATATACTTCAGAAATGTATGGATGACATTATTGTGCCTCCACTCATATCTTTTTAGCATCACTTCACAATTATTAAGTATATGGTGTAAAGTACCTTTAGCGTGGCACAGGCTGCACAAGTCATTCAACCGTTTCCCCTATCGATACAAATTTTTGATGCTGGGAGACTGTCAATAGCTGTATTGACAGCAAATTTCAAAACATTTTTGGGCATATCGTATATGATTGACTTCCAAGATCAGTTTTCTCCTTCTCAAGGACCTTCATGAACTCACCCTGGACCAGGAGGGGTTCTATTTCCTTTACCAATATATATACGTTTATTATTCTGTTTTTATTTGATTCTGACTCCTGTATATTTACTCTTTCTTCGATATATTTGCTAATGTCCTTTGGCAAGACATTCATCTACAATTGCCACTCTCCACCCAGGTGAAGTAAATGGGTACCCGGTAGGAAGAATTTCCCTTGAATGCCTTAGCGCCTATCATGGCAGCTCGACTAAAGCCGGGGTTATAACGTGATAGTTTGTGTATTAAGCGCAGTAGAGTATATTTGTATAGTAGCTGCGCTATTGTTATTATTATTACTTAACTGACCCACACCCATAATTTTATAAGAAGTAATCAAATCGATGTTGTGAAATTATCATTCTGGAGGATATTTTCAAAGTGTACACTTTTTTGGACACTCACTGCATACATACACACACTGCATACATACACACACTACTTTTACCTCAATCCCACGGCCTTAGCCAATCCTGAGCCATCAATAGCCCTGAACTCATGGCGATCATGATGAGAGTAGAGAAGAGCTCCGAACTCCGTGAGAGTATGGGGTTTGCCAGGAAAGTACTGAACAAAGATCTTACGAAAACCAAGCCATTGCGGAGGTACGGCCTAGGATAAAAGGAAATAAAAACAAACTTGTTATTATTACATTGCGAAAGAAACTGTCTGGAAGAAAATTACAGGGAAAGGTCGACTATTTTGAACATATAATAATTTATTTAGACTTTGAAGTTTTGGAAACACCATAATGGGAATAAATCAGCTCATTCTTGAGAAAAATCGCATACCACTCCCCCCCCCCCCAAAATGGGTACGATTCAACGTCTTCACTCTATGTGTTTTCCTGTCTGCCTGTTTTTGACCCCCCCCCCCCCTCTCTCTCTCCCTCTAACGCCACTATTCCAATCTCATTTCTTCCCTCAAAGGGTGAAATGAAAACGAATCTCATTTCTATTGACTTATGTACCGTGTCACCAATCGCCATAGTCTGCAGCACAGGAATGATAATATCTATATTTATCCCTTTCTTTTCTTTTTCTTGTTCTTTTTTGTTTGCTTATCAATGCAATGCGAAATCTTTAAAATTCACCTTACAATACAATTTGCCGAAATCGAAAACCACAAACAAAATATTTTTCCCTTTTACGCGGTACGAATAAATTCTTTTGTTACACATTCATTCTAACGATATGATTAATCACAACTCGAGGGATATTCCACACCATTGTCATGTAGTCTATTCTAGAATGATTATTTGAAAAGTTTTGATAATTTTTTTTAAAGGTGCTTTTGAACACTATGTGCTTTCAATAACCAGGAATCTATACATTGTCTACAAAGGCTTATTGCATACCGATTGACGATATCCCGTATACTATATCCAGACCTTTTAAAAAACTTCTTTGATTACGATATTATTTCGAAAAACTTATTTGATTACGGGTGTTTTCATTTGGTGACCCACTTTTTTCTGACGCCCCTGATTTACTTTTTGCCATTCACTTTGTACACGGGGCTTTTTCATGAGACATTATCTGTGATTTTTTTTTTTTTTTTTTGCTATTTAATATTCATTAGCTATCTAATTGATAAAGAAAAAAGGGACTCTTTTTATAACGAGAACATTTTGAAATGAGTCAACTTTGTGATTTCTGAGGTGTGTATTTTGATTTGGTAATATTGAAATATTATGAAACTGGCGTACATTTGTTCTCAAGTTTAGCAAAAGTGATCGCAGCTAATGTTGGTGATAAGGTACCTGATCCACAAAATATCCCGTTAAAATCCTAGAATTGTTAGAAGCAGTTTCCAAGGTTCAACCTAGTATATAGACGCCTCTTTGCACTATTCATACAGCTTTTGTTTTTTTTGTTTGGCTATGAAGTTACACAATAATTACGTAAATGTCATTCGATAAATTAACTAAAACATAACGACGTTTTTATCCCATCCTTGAAAATTGCGTTTTTCACCCTTCTTATTGACGTAAATTCTACGTACTGAATTACCGCTTTAATAATCAAACACCAGCATTCACGAAGAAGGAAAATATATTAAAATCTGTAGCAAATGCCATTTTCACAAATATTTTCTAAAAGTGTGTAATTGTCTCAGACAGAAGATTTTGTGATCGGATTCTCTGCAAAAGACACATGACACAGGTTCATTTAATACTTTAGAAAGCCACATACAACTGCATATATACACATGTACATGTATATATATCTCTGAAGTTATTGATTGTAACTATGAAAAAAATAAATTTGTTACGTTCCAAAATAGTCACTTTTGAGCCACCTAAACCTTCATAATTTCAAAAATACTCAACGATTATGCATGAAAAGTTCGACGCACAAACTTTGTGTACGAGTGAATGGGGCTTACGCAATCCTGACTTTCCCCACGGCCGCCTGGTGGCGTATCCCTATCAAAGCACTTGGCAGTGTCTTATTACCCCGGTCATTTGATTCACTATACGATTTCGCACTGTACTTATAGTGCACATTCTCCACTGCAGTTGGGAGCATTCCAGCCTGGCAACCATTTTACAATGGGCACATAATTATTACGTTAGCATCCAACTGGGTACCCATTTAACACATGGATGGAGAGGAGCAGGGGCGTCGATCCGTTCCCGGATTGGATTGGGGGGGGGGGGGGCAATACAACCTAACTTAACGATCTTCATTTCGCACTTGATTTGTTTTAACGTCCCTTAGTCACCAGCTACTCCACGGTTACATGAATAGGGAAAATTAGACAATTAGTTTTGTATTTTAATTTCCCGATTTTTTTTGGCATAATTTTTCCTTATTATTTTTATTTTAGACCTCCAGATTTGTTTATTTATTTATTTATTATAATTTTTTTTTTTTTTTTTTTGGGGGGGGGGGCAACTGCCCCCTGCCCCGGGTTCGACGCCCCTGGAGAGGAACAATTTAGATAATATGCCTTGCTTTTAAGGATGTAAGTGCGGTGCAACGCAGGCCTTTTCATCCCAGTCAAGTGATTAAACCACTCGACTACGTACGACATCAACTCGGAATGTAAGTGGTAGCCATTTACAACTCATAAAAATGATGATATTAAATCATTCCACATTACTGTGGCTTCCGCTAAAAAATCCAAGCTTTCGCGCTTGGCGCTGTAA
Organism: Heliocidaris erythrogramma; assembly: GCA_025617745.1. Lineage (NCBI taxonomy): Eukaryota > Metazoa > Echinodermata > Echinoidea > Camarodonta > Echinometridae > Heliocidaris > Heliocidaris erythrogramma. The sequence goes on from CM046863.1 coordinate 11,158,793, forward strand.
ATGGTAAACTCCTACCTCCCTGCACCCACTCCAGCCTGTTACAGGAGTATTGTGTCCCAATAATTGAAAAGCAGTCAGGGCGTCGAATATATTTTACACCCCCCCCCCCCCCTAAAAAAAAAAAAAAAAAAAAAAAATAGAGTACGAGCCGTTATCTTTCTCTAAGAACTTGCCTAAACGTCAACGCTTTCGCGACTCGCGCGGGAGGGGTAAAACTCCCCCTCCCTGCCCTAACTCCCCCATTCTCCCCTAACTCATATTTTTAATATATTAACCCCGGGAAATGTCCCGAGTCCCTAAAAATTGCAAAGGTAAATCCCGTTTTTTCAAAAAAATACAATCCTCACGAAATAAGTAATTGCAGGCCTACAATCAATTCTTCCCAGCATATCAAAAATCCTAGAAAAGATTATTTACAAAAGACTGTATAACCTTTTACATACATTTCATTTTCTAAATCTAAATCAATATGTTTTCAGAAAAAGACAGTCAACCGACCTAGCTTTAGTACAATTATATCATAAAATAACGAATGCCATGGCCAATAATGGACATGTAAGAGGAGTATTCATGGGCTTATCAAAAGCCTTTGATACGCTTGACTACCATATTTAACTTAATAAAACTTTACTCTTATGGAATTCGTGGAGTTGCCCTCTCCAATGTTGACTAATCCAATGCCGTGTTCCACAAGGGTCAATACTAGACCCTTTACTCTTTACATTATATATTAATGATTTAACCAATACAACGCCTCTTTTATATTTCATATTATTTGCAGATTTACAAACATTTTATGTTCACATCATAACTTAAATACCATAGTAAATAAACTTAATAATGAGTTACCAAAGTTATCTTTGTGGTTTAAATGCAATAAATTGTCCCTTAATTTAGATAAAAGTATCGTAATATCTAAAGCGCTTTGATATTAGTTTACTTCTGAAAAGCGCTATATAAATAGACGTTATTATTATTATTATTATTAAACCAATTTCATATATTTCAAGCACGTAAATTCTCAAGTCATTGATATTCCTTACGACATACTTATAGATAATGTACCTCTTGAAAGAAAGAGACAAACAAAATTTGTAGGCGTCATTATCGATGAAAATTTAAATTGGAACGAACATATACGTCATATAACAACTTATGTTTCTAAGAATATTGGTATACTTTACGAAGTAAAGATATTTGTCCCTTGTAAAACACTCATTATGCTTTTATTTATAATTTATTGATACTACCATATATAACATATTGCAATTTAGTTTCGGCCACCACCAACAGAACAAAAATCAACTCTATTTACTTATTGCAAAAAAAATAAAGCCCTTCGCATATGTACCGGTTCACCATATTATTTTATCTCACACCAGACCAATATTTTACCAACTGAAAGCTCTAAAAGTATTCGACGTCAATTCACTACAAAGTTTACTGTTCATATTTAAGTATGACTTTCTCCCTCTTTCATTTCAAAACTTTTATAATTTAAATAACACTCCTGCCCTACTCGCAATTCCTCCAATTTTCATATACCCAACCCAAAGTTACTGATTGCCCATATATCATTAAGACACCATGGTCCAGACCTATGGAACTCTCCCAGAATTCATTAAATCCTGTTCCATTTACTCATTTAAAGCCAAAGTTAAAACGATGTTACTATCTGAATATATAATTAACCCATTGCCTACGGGAACCGGGTGGTCCCTGTATTAACACTATGGGGATTTGAGAATTCAGTGGTCAACGGGTTAAGGTAACATTTCTGTGTCAACTCATCATCATCATCACCGTTATCATCATCAACATTATCCTCAATATGCTTTTAACTTAGAATTTCATTTATTTATCCATTCTGATTATTTAAACATGGTTTAGCTATTTCATAATATTTGTCTGGGGCTGCCATATTCTCAGGCAAATAACTGCTCATAATGGCAGTCCTTCTTCCGCCAATGATTTTATATTTCAAGAATTACAATAATTTGACAATTTATTTCGTGTTTGTTTTTGAAAAATGATTGTTACATGTACATGTACTTCTAAAAAGTACTTTTGTATTTTATTTTATATATGTTACCGAAAAATGTTGTACTTATATGATTGCAGAAGAAAATAAATCAAAATCAAATCCGTCCCCCCCCCCCCCCCCCCCTGCCCACGCATCTCCGTTACCCTTTACCGCTGCTTCTTTTGGCTTTACCTGCTTTGAAAAATTCGCAGCTTCGGGACTCTCCGAATGCTCATCTCCACGAGTGTTCGAGTCACCTTTCCATGCCTCGTTAGTCCGCTCAGCAGGTTTTCTCTGCGATGGCAACGGTTCCACGTCGGCAGCACCGCCCGACTGCCGAGTTTTCGATCTAGAATCTCGCGTTTTCGGAGCGTCTCCTTCCATTGCGATTGCTTTTTCAATTTAAATACTTTGGAAATACGAACGGACCGGTGCTCCTTGATTACTTTCTTGAACGATTTTTAGTACCTATATTTCTCTTTAGTCCGGAACAAACAAACTGGCAGAATGGAGAAACTTTTATAAATGCAGAAATTAATTTTGTGCGTAACTTTATGCGGCTTTAGTTCCTGCACGGATGACGAATGAAGCTGTCATGCGGCGTAAGCACAATTCGCTCTTTCTCTCTCTCTCTCTCTCTCTCTCTCTCTCTCTATATATATATGTGGCTGTCTCACTTTACAACCACTCTGCTTCTTCTTTTTTTCACCGTTTCTGTATTATCGTCCTTTCCGAATATTTCCCTCTTTAACCCCTCTGTTTCCTTCTCTCTATTGTGTCCGTGTTTCTACCTCGGCCTCTTACTACAGTCACCTCATCACCTCTCTCTTTCTCCTTCTCTCTCTCTCTCTAGGCTAGATTTTCTTTTCTGGTGGACTTTATGTATCACAATAAAAAAAGGGGATAGATTGCATCTGGAACTACAAAGTCTAGTTTTCTCTTTCAAGAACTAGCCTTTTTTCGCATGCACTCGATGTCGAAAGTGAGCGGCTCACTGAGAGGGCTATAGTCTTGATTGTTCTAAACTCAACCATACACAGTTTTAATTTTCTGGGGGAAATTCATGCAGCCTAAAATCCAAGCTACGCCCCCAACCATTCCTCTCCCTCTTTCTCTCGCTCTGTCCCTCTATTTCTGTCTGCCCCGTTCTGCCCCCCTCTCTCTCATCATTATGTTCCAGCTCATTTATAATTCAAAGCAAACCATTGAGCTTGCCGAAATCGAAAACCACAAGCAGCATACCCCTTTTTTTACAGCAATACAAATAAATTCCTTTTAAAATGATAGGTTCCATTTTACCGATATGATTAATCGCACCGCAGAAGAAACTGCCTGGAAAGGCTATAGTACGCAAGTATTTCAGTAGCTTATAACTGTTATTGTTCGCTGTTATTGATAACAAGTGTAAGAGTCAAATTATACATACATGTTGTGATTTAGAATGTTGAATATGAAATACTTCCAATTGCCAAGCTTTAGTTATACAAAGGAATTGATTCCCAAGAATAATCCTTCTTTTGGAATAATTGGTGTAAGCACACCTCAGAACAATAACTCCTCAGTTGGTTTGATCTAGCTTAATAAAACCTACCAGCATAACCTGTCCTTTGTTGGTTAATGTAGCTGAACAAAACCTACCGGCGTATAACCTCTCCTTTGTATTACTTTGTCATTAAATTGCCCCAAAATAATACAATTGTAAAATCTGGCTACATTTAATACACGCAGCTACCCCCTACCAAGATATATACACCGTGTCCCTTGTAAGTTTGCTTGTCAGAGTTTTGTTTCTTTGTATGTAATATGAAGCCTAATTGACATCGTGCACGAGTATTTCCAATATTTTTTTGATGATCAGCCATGCATGAAGTCTTTTGTCTTGTTTGTTTATTTCTAGGACAAGCAGCCAATACAAACGGATTCGTTTAATAAATCATAATGGATATGCAAGCACCACTTAACATCAACAGAGGTTTGTCATCCCTGGCTTATTTTTCTCCGACTGAGGTGTCATATGATAGGGCAGAAAATGAACTTTCTAGACATGTGATTATCTCTTTGAAATTCAGATATCGTTGGCCAAACGACTTTTTGGTAGCCATGTTTCATATTGTCTTTAATCACTCATGCGTGAAGTATGTATCATATGAGTGGCATCAAATGAAAGAAGAGGATCAAAGCTTTACAAATATGTGTCATATTTATCATAATTGTGATTAAGATGTGATTAAACATCGATAACTCTCGGTTTGGTGTTTTTTGGGACGCAGTGTATATGAAATATAGGCCTATGCATATTACAACCAAACCTGTCTATGAACAAGGTCACACAGTAAAAAAAAGATGGTTAATGTAGACTCGTGGCTGATCCACGAGAGCCACGTACCCCCGCTCCCTTGCCCCCCCCCCCCCCCTCCCCCAATAATTAATATAGAATATATTTACACATAATACACGCACCTGTCCCTACCAAAATGTATACACCCTCTCCCTGGTAAGTTCGCGCGTCAAATCAGAGATTGGTATTTTTGTATTTATTATGAAACTTCATAATATGATAATAAAAATATTGTCCATTTATATAGTGCAGCTACCATACAAATATACTCTACTGCGCTTGACAAAGTATCATATTATTACATATTATTGATCAAGCTGCCATGATAAGGCACTGAAGCATTCAAGGAATTTCTTCCAACCGGGTACCCATAACTTCACCTGGGTGGGGAGTGGTAAATGTAGATTAATGTCCCGCCCAAGAAAGTCAAGAATACTCAAGTTTGTACTCTCTAAAGGTGACCTGAACTGAATTACACACATTGGAGTTATTAAGGTTATAATGCAAAATTGAAAGAATATCTTTCACTAGAGAGTCAGAGAGAAGAAGCAAATGTTTATGTTACATGGGTAAAATATCCTGAATACGGACTATCTTCTTTTCACATGCATGCTATTTATTGTATAAATTTATAGATAGTTTTAACATGATGAAAGATTTAACGTAGTTTTTTTTTCATTCTCATCTTCCTTCTCTCTCTCTGTCTCTCCTCCTCCTCTTCTAACTACGTCTTCTCCTCTTTCTCTTTTTTTTTGGTTTTTTTCCCCTCTCATTCTAACTTTGTATATATTTATCATTGTAAATCACGTGTAAATATATATAAATAATGTTCTTACTCATTGATTATTTTATTCATACATGAGGACCCCACTGGAAATAAGCTTTCGCACTTTCGTGGGTTATCCTGTTCAAGCTTGCTAATTTGTTATTCTACTATGTACAAATTTATTATGTTCTGAAGGCTTGGCAAATAAAATCAATCACCTATACCTATACCTATACCTCTTCCTTCTGACAAAATTTGGTGCACGGGCCTTAAGGGGTTTGATAACCCGGTCTGACAACCCATCCCGGCGGAAAATTTTGTCAGTTTTTGTGTTTTGGTAATGTTTATATACACCTTCCTTCTGACAAAGATTAGCGCATATGTTAGACTCTTTTTTTTTTTTTTGGGGGGGGGGGGGGGGGCTCTGCCGGCCACACCCGGCGGCTTTGTTCGAGCTGACAAGATTTTTTTCTGAATGACACAGATGGTCTAATGTAAAATGGGGTGACTTTTCGGTACAGGCTCCTGGCCTATTTGATAAACAAAATCTAATTAATTCAGTTGCGATAGATGAATTCATGATCACTTCATATTTGAACCGGAGCAGATGTAAAGGGCTTACGAAAAGTTTGTCGTATAAGGTAAGTCTATAACTTTCTAGTTTATTTAGTTTTAAGCAAAACAGCAGTTTCTAAGTGTAGACTTTTTTTACTCAGACGGTATATATATACTGTATACTTACTTTGCTTATCAATTTGACCCAATAACTCGTTACAATTCAAAGCAAATTATTGAAAGGAATACTTTTCCCTTTTATGCGGTATGAATATTTTTTTAAGAAATCGTAGATTTCATTAAGATATGATTAATCTGGACTCGAGGGGAATTCCAAACCATTGTCATGTTGTCTATCCTGAAATGACTTAAGTTAAAAAAGTACGCTGAACACTATCTGCTTTAAAACACCATCTGCTTTCAAACAGGAAGCTATACTTCAAAGTTTATTACTGAAACATAATACATGGATCCACAGAGGGGTTATAACCCCCATCATCTTAAAAGAAGACACCACTGACAAATCTTGAAAAAATATGTTGTTCTGCATGTCCCTAGGAACTAATCGGTAACGAAATTGTAATTTTTGAACAGCCTACAAGTGCGTATATTTTGATATAAAAAGTATATTTTTGCCACTTTCGATACGCAAATTGGCTCGTGTCGGCCAAAGCTGTGACGTCATTGCAGCACTTTGAGTTTCCACTACAATGCTTGTGCGTTACGCGTCCGTAAAAGCAGACGATATTCGCATGCATACAGCTCAATAGTATTCGTGGAGTTGCAAAAATGCCGTTGTGCCAGGCAATTTACTGTTCGAATCGTCGTGAAAATTGTCCGGGAAAATCCTTTTTTGCCATCCCTGATCCGAAGAAGGATAGAGAAAGGTGTGCTGTATGGATAAGGAACATTGGAACAACCGAATTCAACGTCAAAACGTACATTTATTCCCGTTTTCGAGTGGTCTGTGAAGACCATTTTGACGGCGAAGACGAGGAGCAAAGTCATATGCCACTGGACCATTTCTTCGCCCAGAAAATCCCTCATTCATCTCCTTAGCTTAGATTACAAGCTTATTGAAGAATGTGATCAGATTTTACTTGAAGATTAACCAGGAATTTATGTTAATGTCGTACTTGCTATTTATATCGCGAACGTAAGAACGTAAACAATGCAGCTTGCTGCATTAGCTTTCCGCGCGTGCCTTAAAGTACACGCGTTAATAAAATTTTGTTAAAGCACTTTATTTTTTTCAGCAGATAATATTCAAAAATACAAAAAACTGAAAAATTAATTTTTCTTTTTGTCATGCATAATTGTCTCACAAATAGCATTTTTATAGGCGCTGTGAAAGCGATCTGTGTATTGCTCCATATCGGCATTACCGTGATTTGCCGTGGTTTTTGCAGTAGTGCTGCAGTGACGTAAAGGATTTTTGCGGCTCGTACTAGTAGATATTGTAATATTTATTTTTTTTAAATCGAGATCTATGATTTTATCGACCTGAGCGCTGAGTTTTTTGGTCAATCTGACTAGTTTTATAACATTAAAAATTGTAAAAGTGCTAAAATTTGTCAGTGGTGTCTTCTTTTAAGTCACGTTCATATCCCCCGCCCATAGAAGGAAAACGTATATATAGGTTATATGTTATATTACTAATATATCATGGACTTCCATTGTTCTCACCAACCCTCCCCACTTTCAGAAAATCATGGATCCTCCCTTTTAAATTTATAGTTGTGAATTCTAGTCATGTGATTACACTGTAAAGGAAATGGTCTTAAATGGCTGTAGTACATGAAAACTGGTAAAGAATTTTTAGAATCAGAATAATAGGAAATGGACTAAATCTCGCTGAAAGACACTTGCACTGCAGTCACATGTGGCTTGAACTTGGACTAAGTTGGACTACAGTTACATGTGGCATGAAAGTTTGTTTCAAACTCCATAGCATTCTACGATATCTCGTCCTATTTCGAATATTGGGGCATTTAACCCTTACAATGCTGCTTATTGTGTAACTATTCCCCTTGGCTGGCCATCCAGCCAATGGGGATTTGTTTTATATCTAAATAGGGGCGTGTCTTGATGTAGACGATGTATACTGCCTAAATTTGATATTTTTCTTTCATCTTTAGCCGCAACTACTGTAGTTACTCGTGATGTCTTACGGTAAATCAACAGAAGAATCATTGAATTGTAATACGTAATTGTATACTATAATTGTGTCATCTCTATTCCTCAACATTTAGTATACTACTTGTTCATTGAATACATCCAGTCTGGGAACTGCTAATGAAATAAAACTAAACTAAACAAAACAAGGACTGCACAAATTCACATCCCCCTTATACGAAATAATATATTTTATGTTATGGATTCTTGCTTAGGGAGTCCGATATAAATTGACAGGCTATGGTGTCTTACAAGTCAATGATCAATTACAAAGTACTGTACCTACTCGTATCTGAGATTTAACTTACATATTTATTTATATACTGATTGTGCAATAGCATTAGATTGTATTGTTCAAATTTTCATTTCATTGTAAGTGAAGTTCTGTAGCTAAAGTAATATCAGTAATGATAATATTAATAATAATAATAATCATAATAATAATGATAAATTTCAATATGGCACGAAAAAGAGACATGATAACGAAGCTTTTCGACCTGCACTCATCAGATTATCACGCAGGTATATAAGAAATTACTTGAAATCAACTATATTTACTCGGTGAACCCGGACGCAACCTATACGCGTAATTTCAGAACAATCGCAAAGCTTGGACGAACTCCTTTTGTCTGCACAGAAGAGGTTCATGCGATTGAATGTAAGCAGCTTCCAGAAAGCGTAAATGCGCTGAGCTTCTGGCCCGGGACATAATTGAGAATTGATCGTCGGCATAGCTTTGTGCGCAAGCTGGATTGTTCAGCAAGTGGAGACCAATCGCTGAATCGCATTTGGCTATCTTTGGTCTGTTAGCGTGCATTTCAGATTTGCAGGCACGGACGGGCTGCGTGCGCTGATTGGTTGTACGGTTCCGAATAGTTGAGGGGATGTGTTGTTTAATGCGATCTGCCAACCGCTGAGAAGTACGGCCCACGTACCTGGCATCGCACCGGCACTGAAATTGGTAAATAGCATTACTCAAGTGGGGGGGGGGGGGGGGGGGGGGGGGGGGGGTAGTACATCCTTGCTAGTTGACGGTAGCATCCTATGTGTAGAAAACACAATACGTGTCGAGACCGCGTAATAGCAACGTGACACTGCGTGTTTGATCTGACTAGCGTATTTGTCAGATACCTTACCCTCCAGGGTAGTTTGAGATACACGGGGCATTTGGCAGGTCCAAATCTGGTGTCAGATTTGGATTGTGCCTCCAGCGTCCGTGTTATGGTGCGAGATATAACATGCTCAGGGTAACCATTGTCAAGGAGAATAGTTTTGATTTTCGCGATGCCCTTGCTCGTTTTATTATATCGCTATAATTCGTTTTCATTGAGGCCATGACACTCGACTGAAGCGGTCACGTTATTGGAGCTCTGTGAACCCCTATTCTCCCACGTACTATTTTATAATGCCGCCCAAGCTAAGGAGTGAGTCAAGATCTACCGGAGATGTGGCGGCAGCCAGCCGGCTCCTCGGGGGTTGAGGTTGGCGGTAGCCCCAGCGAAGATTTTGAGTCTTATGTAAGAAAGACTTTGGAAACTTTGGTCGTCGGACAGAGGCAGCTGGAATCCCGACTTGCTTCCTCGATTGAATTTAACAGTCAGAGGATAGGGGAATTAGAAGAGGCTAAAGTTAATCTGGAACGGAAAGTACAGGATTTGAAAATTGAGGTGGAATGTCTTCAAACCGAGGTAGTTAAACAACACGGTAATATCAACAAGCAGGAGCGTTTCTCAAGGAGAAATAACTTGAGAATAGTTGGAATGGAGAAGACTCTAAACGAAAACTGTGTGGAAAAGGTAGAGAAACTACTGCGAGAGAAATTTGGCTGGGGTGGAGATACCAAGATTGAGCGGGCTCATAGGGATGGCAGACCCGTAAACGGTAAACCACCGCACGTCCTCGTGAAGATGCTCTCCTATAGAGATAAGGTGAAAATCATGAAGGAAAGCAGGGAAGCATTGGAGGGTATTCCAGTATACGTAACAGATGATCTGACAGCTATGGATCTGATGGAGAAAAAGAAATGGAAGCGAGAAGTTAAGGAGCTTTATGACAGCGGGATCAAACTGAGGTTTTTCGCGGGAAAATGGAGGTCAGGAAATGGAGCTATTTACAACTTCTAATTTTGTGTTTATACGAGCGTTTTTTTTTTCTAGTGTTAAATAGTACCATTTCACAGAGCGAGATGGGCACAGAATTTATTTTTCTCACTTGGAGGCTAATTAACCGAATTTGGATTCCTTGGATGTATGCTGGAAATGTTTCTGGATCCGTTTTGCTGTGTGATTCTACTTGATTTTTTTTGGTGGAAAGATTATCAGTCAATCAATATCATCGGCATGGAAATGTTGCCTTCTGGGTTTGAGATCCTCTACAGGAAATGAAAATATTGTGTTAGATATTTCATTTAAATTATACCGAAAGGAAAAAGTTCTTCGGAAATAAGAACTGTATGTGTCTGCCTTGGGAAAAAAAATAGAAAAAGACTTGCAGTTCTTCGCCAATGCAGGAGTATCAGAATCGCTGGAAATCTCGCGGTAAGAACGTCTCTATTAACTTGAATTTTACTTCTTCTGGGATTTTCACTTCTTTCCGGCAGAGAGAGAGAAAAGATTGCTGTTTTTTATACCATAATCACAATGGTAAGGAAGAGCTGGCAGAAAATAAAAAAAGACGACGTTGATATCACTTTGATGAACAAGACTTATTATACATTTATGGTCGGCAAATTTAATTTAGATTTTTTTATCATGACAAACTCTATGAATCCAGTTGATTTTGAAGATAAAAAAAAGTACTCGTTTTAATAGAAAATAATCAGGTGTAATCTTTTTGAAAAATAACTCTTTTGGCAGTTCATAAAAATGTGTATGAAGTATGACAGGCTTGGTTTTATATACGATACTATATACTGAGTTGCGGTGTTGACTCACGACATGTTTTTCTGCAGGTTAAACTTGTTAATTTACTAAGTATGGGGTTCATTTAGGGGCTCCTTTTAAGTCAGGTTTCTGCTTTGGTTGTGATGAATACGTGGGAAAACAAAATCTTTTCCTACATTCAGTGTCATATGGTTTCTTATATTTGGAATTTTTTTTAGAATGTGGGATAGGGAACTTTTTATTTTACTTTGTTTTTTTTGGGGGGGGGGGGGGGTGGGGAGAAGTTGTTTTATCTTTGATGTGCTTTATGTTTACTTATTGTGTTGGAGAAAAAACCAGAGGTTCAAGGAATGTACAACTAAGATATTTCTAATGAAAATTATGTATAACTCCAATAACTGCACGGGTGTTGCCTACTTGTATTTGATTTGCTCTTTCATCAGACTAGGTACAGGTGGTGATTATTCGTATACCACTACTTTGCTGGAGGTAGGTTTCCGTTTTACTGCATAATGAATGTCTTGCATATTTGCGTCCTGTTTGATTTACATATACATAGTCCATACGCAGTAAACAACTATTGTACGTGGAAATCTTGTTTTTTCTGTATTGTTAAGTTCCAGATGCACCTGTTACGGGAAATATGCTGTCATAGGTCTTCAGAAATGTACGATACAAGTTGCATCAATGACAATACCATTACCGGAATTGTTTCCCTCTTAAAGCTATGCATGGACTATGTAATCTCATTTCAGTTTGTGCACGAGGAGTGGGGTCAAGAAAGTTATCACCCGATATGTGTACATATTAAATTAAGCCTAGATATATTTCAGCAAAAAAAATATGTGGAAAACTATTTTATTCATGATGGCTGATAAACAATTTAAGCTATCCATTGCGTCATTGAATTGCCGTGGTTTAGCCATGCCCGATAAACGTAGGGATGTCTTGCACTATCTTCGAAATAAAAGATATTCAATTTACTGTCTTCAAGATGTTCACTTCTCAAAGGAATTAGAATCAATTGTTAGAGCAGAATGGGGGTTTGACTGCTACTTTAGCTCGTTTACAACAAACTCAAGAGGGGTTGCGATTTTGTTCAATAATAATTTTACATTTAAAGTGCATGGGTGTGAATGGAACGAGTTAGGAAATAGGCTTACTTTGGATGTTGAAATTGAGGACTATAGAATTACTCTTGTTAATTTATACGGTCCAAATAATGACTCCCCAGCATTTTATGATGATCTCAGTGATGTTATTAACGAGTTTGAAAATCCTCACACAATTGTATGTGGTGACTGGAACCTGATTTTAGATGATAAGTTAGACTGTATGAACTATGTTAAACTAAATAATCCTAATGCTCGTAAGAGGGTCATTGAAGTGTGTAACGAGCTAGATCTTATTGATGTATGGCGCATTCAGAATCCTACTTGTCGTAGATATACATGGAGACAGCATGATACACTTAAGCAGTCTCGACTTGATTTCTTTTTGATCTCATCTGAATTACATGCCAAATTTGTCAGCTGTGACATCAAACCAGGGTACCGCTCTGATCATTCTCTTGTTGACATTTATTTTGACCTTAAACAAGTAGAGCGTGGTAAAGGCTTTTGGAAATTTAATGATTCCCTCTTAAAAGATGAGACGTATGTGAATCTTGTGAAAGGGACTATAAGGTCGGTGATTGAACAATATAATCTAACTCCAGGACAGAACCACGCCCTCTTACATCCAAATGACTTGCAATTTACTATTAATGATCAACTTCTGTTTGAAATGATTCTAATGGAAATCAGGGCAAAAACGATATCGTACGCCTCTTACAAAAAAAAGCAGGAGGGTAAAGTTGAACTAGGGCTGGAGAAGGAAATTGGGGTCCTTACTGGTTTGATTGCCCAAGGTGATAATTCCGTTGGCGATTTGCTTAAAATAAAAGAGGTTGAGTTAATCAATATACGTAAGAAGAAAATGGAAGGGGTGCTTGTGAGATCCAGAACCCGCTGGATGGAAGAAGGGGAGAAGCCTTCCAAGTACTTTTTGAATATGGAAAAGAAAAATATGGTAAACAAAACTATTAGTAATATTGTAAAGGAAAGTGACAATGTAAGTTTTAAAAATTCCAAAGAAATTCTGGAGGAAACTCGTAATTATTATAAAAATTTGTATTCTAAAAGAGAGACAGACGAAGATGTTGATGTTCAGGCTATCTTTCAAATGTCAGGTGCACCCATCTTGTCATATGGACAGCGGGATTCAGTCGAGGGTCCTATAACATATGAAGAACTTTCTAAAGTTTTAAAGAAGAGTAAGATTGGAAAATCTCCCGGTTTAGATGGGTTTACTTATGAATTTTATAAGTTTTTTTTTTACAGATTTGGGGTGGTTTTTGTTACGTTCTCTGAATTATTCATACGATTGTGGACAGTTATCCATTACCGAAAGAATGGGTGTCATAACTCTCTTGCCTAAAGGGGATAAGCCCAGGGAATTCTTGAAAAACTGGAGACCTATATCCCTCCTGAATGTTTCTTACAAACTTGCCTCGGCCTGTATTGCGGAGAGAATTAAATCAGTCCTACCAAGTATTATTCAAGAACAACAAAAGGGTTTTATGTCAGGACGTTATATAGGGGAAAACATTAGATTCATGTATGATCTCATTCAAACTGTCGAGCATGATAACATTCCAGGTTTACTTTTGTCGATTGATTTCGAGAAAGCGTTTGATTCTGTTTCCATCTTTTTCTTAATAAAGTTATTTGCAATTTCAATTTTGGTCCTTCAATGCAAAGATGGATAAAATTATTTTATTGTCACGCTAAAGCATCGGTATTGGTAAATGGTTTCATATCAGAAGCTTTTGATGTAGGGAGGGGTTGCCGACAAGGTGATGGTCTCAGTCCCTATCTATTTTTGCTATGTGCAGAGGTGTTAAGTATGATGGTTAAAAATAATCACGAAATTAAGGGTATCAAACTTAATAATTCTGAATATTGTCTGTCACAATATGCCGACGACACCGTCATTTTTCTTGATGGGTTACCAGATTCAATGTATGCAACTTTTAAGGTTCTTGAAAGCTTTGCCAATATATCCGGTTTAAAAGTGAATATCGAAAAAACAAATTCGGTGTGGATAGGAGCAAATAAAGGTAGAAATGATTCGATATGTGCTGACCTGAGAGTTAATTGGGTCGGAGTAAACGATACTTTCAAAATTCTGGGTGTAATTTTCAGTACTGATTTGGAGAACATGATTAATTTAAATTATCAGAGAGTTCTGTTATCCATTAAGAATTTGATAAATCATTGGTCCAAGAGAAATCTTACTGTGCTAGGAAGAGTGACTGTTGTAAAATCTCTGTTACTTTCAAAGTTAACGTATTTGATTTTAACTCTACCAGATCCATCAACAGAAGTTGTTAACTATCTTAATAGAATACTATACAAATTCATTTGGAAAGGCTTGGATAGAGTCTCTAGAAATCAAATGATTCAGGATTATAATAAAGGTGGTGTAAGAATGGTAGATGTTCAAACTTACATTTACGCATTAAAAGTGACGTGGATAAGGAGAGTAATGGGAGCGGTTGATGTACAATGGTGTAATTTTTTTGGGAACATTACTACCATTCCCGAGTTGTTATATGTTGAAGGTGGTTCGAGGAGTTTGTATAATACAATTCCTCCAATCAGTACAATAAATTTTGGATTGATGTTTTAATAGCTTGGAGCAAATTTTGTGCTTCACACGTTCCACAAAATGAACATGATGTAATGACAAATATGCTGTGGTTTAACGATAGAATTAAAATTGGTGGTCAGTGTATTTTTTATAACCACTGGGCTAAGAAAGGTGTTAGGTTTGTATGTGATATCATGGATAATTCGGGGAAATTTCTTTCCCTTAATATGTTTAAGGAAAGATACAATGTTCGCACAAATTTCATTGAGTATGGTGGTATAGTGAACGCAGTTAGAAAAGCATTTGACAGTCTCCTTAAAAAACACATCCTTTGTAATTACTCAACCATTCAAACCTTTCCATTGTAGCTTCATTCTAAAAGATAAGAAAGGATCGAGAAATATTTATGATATGCTTGTTTCTGTTAAAAAAGTTAAAAGGAAATTTATAGAAAAATGGCACAATAAGTTGAACATTCAATACTCTCAGGATATCTGGTCGATAGTATACAATATTCCTTATAAATGTACAACAGATACAAAGTTACGGTGGTTCCAGTATAGGCTCATCCATAGAATTTTGGGGGTCAACTCGTTTCTTTTGAAAATTAACAGAGTTGACTCAGGACAGTGCTCTTTTTGTAATCTGGAAGAAGAGACTTTAATTCACCTGTTTTGTGTGTGTCCAATAACTCTGCTCTTTTGGAACAATGTAGCGCAGTGGTTGAGGGAGATTTCAAAAACTCAGGTACAGATTGATGAGGAGTTATGTTTATTTGGAATCAGGTCTCGTCAATTCTGTGCTTTGAACACTATTATTTTGATTTCCCGCTTTCATATTTATAAGATGAAAATGAATAATACACTTCCAAATTTCGGCATTTTCAAAGGTGAGGTAAAGAGGTATTTTGATCTTGAGAGGTACATCTTTCAAAAAAATAATCAGTGTGTTAAATTTAATAAGAAATGGGCGTTGTATTTAGAGTATTTTATGCAGTAGGCTTCACCTGTGCTTTTCTTTAAATACTCTGAATGATGATTTGTTGAAACTGATGTACATGAATTGTCATTGTATTGAAACAATAAAATTTTTTTTTTTTCCTCTGGAAAAAAAAAAAGAAAAAAAAAAAAAAAAAAATTCGTTTTCATGAATATTCATGCAGATTAGTCTTGACGGAATAAACCGTATTAGTATGAAAAATGCGAAATCTGCCTAGGCTTGGTTGTAAAACGTAAACGCGCGTCCGGGTTCACCGAGTATAATAATTAATAGTAATTTGTTATATACCTGCGTGATAACCTGATGAGTGCAGGTCGAAAAGCTTTCTTATCATGTCTCTTTTTCGTGCCATATTGAAATTTTGCAGTACCAAGAAATTATTTGAAGAATGATAAAAGTAATACAATTAATTATAATTATAATTCTAATAGTGATGATAATGATGATAATAATATCAATGATAATAACAATGATAAGAAAAATGTTTTAACCCCTACCATGCCACCAGATTTTTGAGCAATTGTAAAAAACAAAACTTTCAAGAGTTAAATATTAACGTTCAATGCATTTTTTTCTTCAGCAAACTGGGCATTGGAATAAACATTATATTGACAGCACAAGTTTCTGTATGAAGAAGAATTTTCAAGCCACTCTAAGCCTAAACAAAATGTTCAACACTAAAACTATTGGGCGGGATTTGCCGCCCACGGTAATATTTCTATACTAATTTCAATCTTTTGTATAATGATGTTTTATCTCTATTTTCTCACTATAATGTATTTTAATCCATATCAGGTGCATCTGGTCAGGTAAGGGGAGGAAGGTCTGCGGTCCATAGTTATTAACTTTTTTCCATACCCGGGCAGCCTGGCCAGATGCACCTGCTATTATGTTCTCTCTGAAATTGTTTTTACTCATGTTTGTTATAATTATGTGACTTGAATTTTGCCAAATAAAATAATAATTCTTACTCTTACTATAATTTGACTAATGTGTGTGTGTCTGTCCGTCCGTCCGTTTGTTTGAAGCGCTTTTCTCCGTGATTTTCCACTCAATCGAGCTGTTTTTTTTTAACGTGGTTAAATTGTTTCCAGATTGTCATGAGGGGGTTGTTTCACTATGAACATGACGAACAAAGAAGCGGACAATTTATGCAGCTCCTCATTGTACCCTTCACAATTGCACTGGTTAACAAAAGAACATCCATTCATTGCTATCCTGTAAAAATATGTAGAACAGGTGTCACATAATAGCAGTGAAGGGATGTCCTTTTGTCTACTAGAGCTATTGTGGAGGGTAGAATGGGGAGCTGCATAAATTGTCCACTCTCTTTGTCATCGTGTTCATAGTGTTTGTGGTATTTTGGTCGTATTAATTAAATGGGGTTTTTTTACAATTCGAGCTGGGTTTTTTAACGTGGTTAATTTGTTCCCAGATTGTCATGAGGGGGTTGTTTGTGGTCCGTTTGGTCGTATTATGTGTTTTTTTTTTACAATTCGGTAACTTCCTTTGGCAGGCCCGGGTAAAGTTTCGAAGTTCCCAGTCCTTTCGATCTTTTTCGGGTCAGCAAAATTACATAGGCATAAATTTTACGTACGGTACGCTTCCACCGTGCAACATCGATTTGAAGCTGCCTAATACGATGAATACATGTACATGTAAAGGCGGATTCACACCAAACACGACACACGACAGCACGACATGCTACACGATAAACGGCAAAAAAACCGTGCACATCACTCACGACATTCGCTAAAACGTCGTGCTGGAGAGAAGGTGATGTCGTCTTCGATGATGAGAATGTCGTGATAGAATTCATTTCAAATTCATCATTATAGTCATCAAAATAATTGTAAACATAAGACGGAAGTTTTATATTTTGAAATCTTGAATTCATTTATTCTTTATTTGGATTTTCTGAAAGTTCTTAAATTGGTCATGTGACTATGTTGAAGAATTACAAAAGTGATATTTGCTGTTTATTCGGAATAATCACAGCTAGGTTTTTTTTCTTCATTATTGTGGTCGTGCGAGTATATTATTGAAGAAATAGGCCTACATAAAATTGGTGATCTTTGTTGTCTATTCGGAAGAATTCAAGCAGTTTTCCGGGGGGGGGGGGGTGGGGGAACTAAAAAAAAATAATTCTCTGACAAGCAAAAAGAAAAGGTTTTCGTTCTAAAATGGGGGGGGGGGGGGGTGGCACAATCGAAAAAAAAGGGGGGCACAATGAAAATAGGTGTGCAGGCTTCTATATTTTATATGGATTTTGGGTACCTCCAGACATTAGGAAAGTACTTGAATTTCTTGGTGGACTAACAGAAATTTTTGTTTTCTATTTCTATATAAGTTATCTCAACACAAACTCATGGTTGATAAAAAAAAATCTGCTGATATTTTGTTAACACAGTAAAAGCAATTCTTTACCCCATATTACGGTGCATCTTAAAATGACTAAAAAAAAACCCATTTTCAGAGTTTCATTGAAAAAAACACAACATACTTTTAAATGTAATTCCCCATTTCTTCTCCCTCTCTCTCTTTCTCTCTACGCCCACCCCTTCTCTCTCGCCATGCCCCTCCCCCTCTCTCTTTCAAAATTTGTAACAAGTTCAGTGCCTATTGTATTCTGTTTGAGAGCTGAAAAATCTGTAATTGGACAATACAAACAATACAAAAAACAATATTTAAAAGACTAAAAAAAAAAGGAATTTAATACTGTAATTCAAATCTTTAATGGGATAAATTACTACAAGCACCTTTAACAAATAGACCAATATGGATTTTCCTTAAAATAGTACATTAAAAAGATCATGCAAATATGAAACCAAATAAACTAAATATCTTATAAATTATGGTATTGTAAGGTATGTAAATAAAGTTCAAGCTCCATTAGAGTGCAAATTAAATTCATCCCCCAAGAATGTATGATATAGTAAGCAAATACTATAGCCTTAAGGCTATGCTGATGAATGAACCGTCGCACTGCGTATACATAGATCTTACTGCGGCAGCCCAACACGTAGTGTTCGGGCTGCGATCAGCAGTCCTTTGATTGCTTGGACGTCTCGTAATTACAAGGTCGTTTGTCAAAATGATAGCCATGAAACATGACATTATTTGATTTTAGGCTACTTTAGGTACTTACAATACTTTCCGATTGACTGTCGTCTTTCTTTTCAATGAGGATGATACAAAAAAGGCCTATTTATCTCCAAAAGCCTGTACTAAAAACTTCCGTAGGTCGGTGTTTTGCTTGCAATGCGCATGCGTCAGCAGCTCCAATAATTATATTGACAAGAAGGGAGCATTATGAATATTCATTAAGACGAGTGGCAGGCAGGAGCTCGAGCGAGTAGAGATTGCCGGATCACAGTGGATATATGAATATTCATTATTCCGGTGACGAAAACTATGCCGTCGTTGTAATGAATATTCATAGGCGCATGCGCAAGTGCCTATTTTCGCTTCTGCTTCAACAACATGGCGAATGGGACTGGTTTCGAAAATTGAGAGTAAAAAGTGACATTCATCGATTCTACACCTTTTTTAGGAAAAGCTGATTTGCGGAAGGCCTGTTTAGGTAAGTGGCATCGTATATATGATACTTTAATTTCAAAAAATAACTTATATGGCCATATTTTCAATGGTCATTTGAACATTGGTAAATTGTGAGACCCACCGAAACGTACTGGTTTCACTCAGGACGCTGCCACTTAGTGGCAGCGTCCCGGGGCGCTAATTTTTTTTCCCTGTACCTTTGGGGCTATCCAATATGAATATTCATGACTTGGGTCTTAGAGATGAGAGTACACATGCGCATGACCAGTAATACGGTTTATTCCGTCAAGACTAGTCGGCATGAATATTCATGAAACGAACTGTAGGGATATGATAAAACGAGCAAGGCCATTGAGCAGCTGTTATGTGTGGCGCAGTCGGATAATCTGGTGCGCTATCGATGAAAGGACCGCAAGTTCTCGGCAGAGGAATATATTACGAAATTTTCTTTTGCTGATTTAAAAATAAGGTGAAACTGAGTAAGAAAATACAAGTCCGATACTTGTGGTCTCTTTCATGAATATTCAGATTGGATAGCCCCAAAGGTACAGGGAAAAAAATTTCGCTCCCGGGGCTAACATAGATCATGAAGCTACAAACCAAGCTGCATGCACACACTCGGCCTTCAGTCGGTGTGTTTCCGTCCAGTGCATACATGGCAGATCAAGTACAACTAGCACCTGAATTTCAGTCACATCGGACATCGGGAACGGCTCTATTTCGGCTTCCATGTCGAGTGGGGTGTGGGGGGATATGGGCGGTCCAGTTTCCCTCCATAATTATCTGACAAGCAAAAAAAAAAGGGGGGGGGCACAATGCATACTTTTCTTGCAAGGAGGAGGGGGGGGGGGGGGGGGGCACATGCCGGATATGCTCTAACATACACCTGTCAATATTGTTTTTTATTTGAATGGAATGGAAACTGAATATTGTATTCTAATAAGTGAAGATGTCCATATGACGTGCTCGACTTGTATAAGATATACACTTACAGTGCATGTTCTAAGATTGTTATCAATTCCTTCAATGCACAACGACTTAACCTACCAGGGGTAAAATATCAGAAACCTAAACATGCGAGTGGAAGCCCTAAATTCTTATCATCACTAGCAGCTACCCCCCCCCCCCCCCCTCCTCCCCCGTATCATTTCTATCTATCCCCCTGCATGTGTATTTTTTAATCTCTCTCTCTCTCTCATTTTCCCCACTGGCTATTTTTCACTCTCTCATATTTCCACTGTTTCTCTATTTCTCTCTCATTCTCCCCTCTGCCTCACCCTCACTCATTTTCCCACCAATGTTTCCACTGTATCATTCTTTCTCTCTATCTCTAGCTTAAGTGTGTGCGTGGTCCAACTTGCTATGGGACACTACATGTTTTGTTGATAATTATGTCATTTTTATGTGAATGGAGATCTAACTTAAATCATTAGAAAGAGAATTTTAGGCTCTTTCTTGTGATTCCAACTTCGTTTATGTTTTCGGCTGTTCTCCGAAAATGCAGTAAGTTTGATCACGTATAGTACATTAAAAAATATAATTTTTTGTGCCAATACTCTTAAAGTCTTATTCCTCGTTAATTTGTGATGTATATGACTTGAAGTGTTATTTTTCAATGAAATATGTATCATAGCTGTGAAGCAGATGTCTTTTTAAAATCATTTTGTCCATTTAGTATTTTTAATTTAAAAATCTTGAATGAAAATCAAAAATATTTGGAGAGCCATGAACTTGCTAGTTTGTTTCCATTGTCCAAATTGCATTTCTTTCAAACGGCTCAATATTGTTATTCCCCAGGTTTGATGCAACTATCTTTGTAGAGAATGACGGATGACGTGGTGCTTTTACACATTTACGTAGAAATGGGGGAAAAACAAGGAATATGCGTATTGAAATATGACCCATCTAGCTCCCCTCTGTGTTTAAGTGAATGAGACATGTTACCATGTTCCATTATTATTTACAGTTTATACCCAATTTTCAAATCTTTTTTTAGAAATCTCAAGTTTTAAAAAATCAATTGATTGTAATAGTTTAACTTTTAGTCATTGAATTGTCGTTTGCTACATGTCTTTTATATTAAAAACTGTGTTGAAACCATAGAGATACATATAGTATGTATCTCTATGGTTGAAACCAAGTCTTTTAAAGCAAAATTTAGAGCGTCCTCTAGTGGTGAAGTAGTGCATATTTTTTATGTACAAACTTAATGCAAAGTCAGTAATGTTATTGTTTCTGCCGACCGGTTCTAAACAGAAGTTAGTAGAAGCTTATTTCTCGGCATTTGTAACCATTCAAGACAGCTTAAGTCTTCACATTTGTTTGTGGTAAGTTTTTCTTCATCATAAGCGTGTCTGAAGTTATAATTATTTATCATTTTATTCTATTGTTTTTTCTCACTCCGTTTTGTACGTAAACGTAATCGTCTACCCCCTGCTGTAGCCGATCGCTGAGTTGGGCGAGGGGCGCATTGTCAATTCAATTTTATTTCCACAGATGCCGAACATAACTATACATATAAAGAGAATACATATACTGAAATACATGATATAAAAAATGATCATGACTCTATAAAAGCGAATGCATGTAAGTAATGTATGTTTTAAAGAAAAACAGCAACTGCAGAAGGGGTACTCAAAAATCAAATATGATTTGTCGAGGACTACCCCCAGTAAAAAACAAAATGTACATTTCAGAAATAAATTTAAGGTCAAATAATGAGGTGGTACCAATAATGAAGAAGAGGGAGGAAAAGATCACAGAGAAGGGAAAAAAGATACATCTATCTATACATAAATGATGGATTGTTTATCAGGAATAAACTCAACATCGCCTTAAATGAATACAACGAACAACATTTTTTTTATATGAGGTGGAAGATGACTCCATAATGTGAGCCCATTGAAGGGTATTGTTTTTTGTAGGAAAGAAGCCTTAGCTAAGGGTATATGGAAATCGCTGGCATTTCTTGTAGCATATGAATGAATAGAAGAGTTAGGTACAAAAATGTCATCAAAGACAGATGGCAAGTTATTGTGTTTATACTGAAACATGAATTGACCCAGCTGCATAATATATATAGAATTTACATTTAAAATATTCATCCGTTAAAATAGGGGTGCAGTATGTGCTAGGTAAGATGATTTGGTTATCAAACGAAGGACCAACAACCTATTCAAAAGGGTCACTGAGCAGTTGCCCCAAACAGTATTTGCATAAGACAAGTAAGGAAGTAACAATGTATTGTACAGACTGCATAATATTCGTAAAGGAAATAGTTTGTGTACAGCACGAAGAACACATAGAGGCAATGTAATTAACATGAATTTTCCAGTTTAAAGCTTCATCTATGAATATTCCCAAAAATTTTGTTGAACATACTCTGGATAAATATTCGCCATTGAATAGACCTGTTTACTAAGTGATTCCAAATTTTATGCATACTTTTGAAACAAATGTTGTTCTTTACGACCTGAAAGCTTGCCAGAGGCTTGTCAGACATAGCAACAAGTAATGTATGCAAACTGGATTCCAAGTATTGTAGTTCATTCATTAATAACAGGTTAATGGAATACCTCGTTACTAGGTCCCCAGGAAAGAAACATCCATAAATTTGAATCACTTAGTAAACAGGTCTATTGCACACGTAACTCATCAAGGTCAACATGAATATTTCTGCCTTTAAACACCATATAATTAAGTTTTATTCATGTTCACCTTTAATTTATTAGCATAAAACCAGCCATAAACCTTCTTCAATTCTATTTTTAAATCTCTATTCAATTGCTGAACAGATTAACCAGACAGAAACATATTTGTGTCATCGGCGAATAAGATAAATGTCAGTTTACTGGAAACATAATGAAGATCATTGATGAATAATAAAAACAATGGGGGACCAAGGATAGGCCTATACTCCCTTGAGGAATTCCAGTTGTAATATTACATAAATGTGAAGACTGTTGATCAATAATAACAAATTGTTTATGAATTATTTAGATAATTATCAAACCAATTTAGAGAAATGCCTCTATAATGCCATGAAATGAGAGATTTTGTAACAATAGTGATTCTCGGGTGTCTCGGCAAGCAAGTGCAGTTATACCGTAATTTGTTATATAAAAAATGCAGTATTTAATGGCCCAATGGTTTCATGTATTAGTCTTATGGAACACGGCGCTAATTTACTTTTCCCAAATTTGATGTAATCACATACAGGGTTGGAAAAAAGTTTGGAATATTTTTATTCCAAGAATTATTTCTTGTCTTAAACATATCCCTCGTCATTTTAAGTTCTTCTTTGAGGTTCAAATAAAAGATATGTGTCCCTTTTTAACTTTAAAAGCACAACATTAAAAATCAGGCTTATCACACAGTGCAGAGGTCCACTTGGAATTCGCAAGCGTATATTTGCTGTTTTTGCAAATGTCAAACGAAAAAGTTAAATAATCAGATACAGTTTAATTGCTATTAATACCGAAGTCCTCAAAATGAATGCAAACTGCACGTAGCTTTTTCAAAATTCCACGTGAAGTACAGAAATGTATAACAAGATGTTCAAACACAAATAGAGCAAATCTGACAACATGTGGTTCATTGGTCAGCCATTGTAACATGTTTAACAATATTACGTAATCTTTGGTACAAGATGGAACAGTAGACTTCATTCAACACAGTTAATCCGATTTGGATGAATTATTCATCACAATATAGTAGAAACTAGCATTTAAAATCAGACATACTCATCGCCAAAAAAAATATTCCAAACTTTTTTCCAACCCTGTAGTTTGGATACCCTAACCCTAACCCCTAAGCTAATCCTAACTCACTGTCTAAGTTACCCTAGCCTAGCTATGAATATGACTATCGCCATTGTATTGTGTTATGATTGTTACGGATGTTATCCAGTTGTAAATTGTGTGATTGATATCTCCCGGTGATCGGCCTCTTGGCCGCGGCGTTCAATAAACACCAATCTCAACCTTAAACTCCGTCTGGTAATTGCCTTTTATCTCAATTAGTCTGGCGTGGTGGCAGCGGGTGGTCTGAACTCAAGGCCTGTACTAGTCTTCTTAACCAACCAGTCCAAAGGTAATCTTGCCCAATATACTCGGGGCCAGGCGTTCCGTTAAAGTACGGTGATAGGTTTAAGGTCCTTTGCAAATTTTGATTGTGTGTAGTCCCATCAACGCGTATACAATATGTACGGTTGCTCGAAGACACGTAGGGACATGTCCGTGGCCAAGTGCACCGCCTCACAAGAGGGTGTTGCGGTTTACCTTACCAGGGAGCCACTCCGGTGCTCCGACCCCCTGACTCGAACGCGAAGTCGACCCCTAACTTCCCTGACTTGAACTTGAAGTCAACCAATGACAGCAGAAGAGGAATCAGACTGGGAAATTGTAAGTAGCATGTTACAGCACATTCCAGTTAGTGATATAGAAGTTTGCCATTTTTGAACTGATTGTATAGCACATAAGAATTGATGTATGCTGTAAAGTTATGGAATCACCAAAGTGATACAGAAATTGACTCAATCCTGCTGAGAGTCACATGCACTGCACACAGAAATGTGTGTATGGGACGACAAACAAATGTTCTGCCCAAACATTTCAACTGTTTCTTGTCATATTTTGAATATGAGAGCATTTGATGAGCAATTTTTTTCAGGAGACATAACTGCTATGATAATCTTCCAACTTACTTAAAAAGAATGAGAAAGCTCACAAATTGTTTGGTTTCCTTTCCTAAAACTAAGTTTCCCTTTAGCCTAAGCCTATTATTGCTTCAATTGTGAGTCATCTGTAAGGATATATACATTTTTTTTATAATACAGAAGATGGAGATGTGGCAGGAGGATACTTGAAAGACAATCTTGAAGATGAACAGGTATATTGACAAGTGAACAAAGCATAGTTGAAACCATTTAATAGATTCCGTTTTAAAGATATGATTATCAATACATGGACCTGTGTCCTCGTTAGTGTGGGATAGAATTTAGCTCTTTCACACTCACACTGGGATTTAAAATAGGTAGTTTTGTTTAAGTATTTGATTGTGTGCAGTTTTGTAATTCGCCTTCTCTTTAATTGTACGGTAACGATCGAAAATGTCAAATGTTCTTTGAGTACCTAGTAGATCCATTTCCACCATAGAAATGCAATGATATACTGCCACACTGGACTACTGGTTCATACCCGGGGGGGGGGGGGGGGCACTCAGATATATGGGTGTACACATGCGGTCCGTGGGTTTTCAAAATACCCCCTAAACAGGTTTTATACTTGGATGAAAAAAGACCCCTAAACGAGGATTTTTGCGCGGTTTTTCATCATCCAACCCCCCTAAACAGGTTTGACTTAGTGCAAGCTAGCGCGCGCTATAAGCAACAACATATTTCAGAGGGGGAACCATTTCAGTGCACTATGGCTGCGTCGGTAGAACTCTCCGCTCCCGATTCTCCTCTCTTTTTTGCATCCATCTGCATGCACTGCCGCGCGCCACTCCCTGAACTGAAAACGGGATGTAAATCCCCGTGAAAATCCCTGAAAATATCAGAAAATGTCCCATTTACATGGTGCCAAAGTGAAAAATATACCCCCTACACGCGTTCGGCCAGAATAGTCAAAAGCACCCCTTTTTGTTGAAAATCAGCGTTTTTGGACCCCTTAACGCGTAACGCGCGTTACGCGTTCCACCTGAAAAAGGACCCCTTTTACGCGTTTTATTGGACGCGCATGTGTACACCCATATATCTGAGTCCCCCCCCCCCCCCCCCCCCCCCCCCGCCCGGGGGTTCATACATGTATGTGCCCCATCAGTATGGCACTGACAATAGTCAAATATTGCCCCCCCTTTTTTTTTTTGTGTGTGTGTGTGTAAATCTTGTTATTTGCAGGAGCATGAAGACTCAATGGATGGCATGTCAGGAGGTGCTACGGACCCTCTACGCACCCCTGAAAATGAACAGGGATTGGCTAGTGAAGAAGGCACTTTATTGTAATTTTTCGAAACAATTTGTAGTTCTGGATTCACTTGAGAAAGTTAAGGACACTGAATAGGAATAGGGATTGACAAGTGAAGAAAACGCATTAATCACATTAAATATGCCGGACATTGTTTTAAGAATAGTAATAAAATAAATGTCAAGAAACTTACTCAAAATGAATTTGGCAGTCTCCAACTCTACTATGTGAAAACCTCAGTCTGAAATGAGTTATAACTTTTAAGTTCTACGCAATCAAAGGTGTCAATTATCTTTTTAATTCCATGTACTTGCAGTCCCACTATTGAAATTAAATTCTGGGTATTTCAGTTTCCTACACTGCTGTTGCTTAGTCAATCTTACTTGTCACTCACAAGACAATAAAGATCAAAAAAATCAAAAAAATGACCCCTTAAAAATCAAAAAAATTAACAAAAAAGGGAACTTTCCTATTGACTTTGTACACATGGTGCCGCTTCCGCCACCACCCATGGCCTTCCAAATCTAGAAAGCTGTAATTCCATTTATAAAATACAGCAATGAAACTTTGCAGACTAATAGCATATTAATACAGCTTTAAACAGATATCTAACTTGTGATGGTAGCTTTTAAGGTTCTGAAAAAGATAAAGAATTACATCACTTTGAATCCAAGAAGGGTAACAGAACCACAATTGGGGGGGGGGGGGGGGGTGTGAGTTCGTGACTTCTAACCAGAGGCATATAGGAGATGTGCATTCATCTTGTTTTTGTTAGTGCATAGACTTGAGTCTTTTACAGTCTTGTATAATTAACCTCCTCTTTTTGTATTGTACTGAAAACGTGGAATATTTCGCGCTGACATTTTGTTGACATGTTGACATTTTTGCGCATTTCACGCGGCATGAAATTTGCGCGAAAATGAAAACACGCTAACATTTTTTTTTAATGTATTCTTTAGCCCATGAGCCTAGCGCGTCAGCGATATTAAAAACATGTGGAAATCCCCTTACTCAGCCGAGCACGAAAAACTGATCGCATGGAAATTCCACTTTTACAGTATAGCTTTAGTGTATTATAAAAAATCAAAATGTTTGCATCAATTTTTAGGTGTCCATTTCCACTGAAGACAGGGAGGGTTCAGAACCAGCACCAACGATTCCTAAAAAAGGTAAAAGTTATGCCTGTTATTAATATAGATAATCTTTTAACATATTTTTGACCGTCACATATGTTAACTGATTTATTTCAGATTTTGTATGGAGGTCCATCATAGATTACTCTAGACCTCTAAGAGTTTTTGACGATGCTGCCCCAGTGTTTTGTCTTTTATAAGGTCAAGGTCATTATTTTAGTGGACATCTTGTGTGATATTTCTTGAGAGATTTCTTTTGAATTTTCGATCGAGAAGCATTATACTCTAATCTACACATATTGTTTGGTGCTGCTGCTCCTAGTGTTGACAATAGTCCGGGCCACTGTTGTCAATCTCTACGTCATCCGTTTCTTTGAGGGAGGGGGGGGGGGGGTTCTTTAATTGTCCCTCCTAACAAAAGGATGACGTAAAATCGCTGCCAGTGCCGGGGGCTACTTCGCATTGCACGCCACTGGACATTTCTAGTTTTTCTTCAAATCAAAGATTCACAAATATCTTTCTCTCCTGTACCACCACATTAAAGATGGGTTATGAATATATTATGTTTTAATGTGTCTGAATTGAGATGGGCATGTTATTCTCTTAGTGTTGTAAATGTCGTGTGCTGCGATTATATTTTATTTACGGAAGTTCATCAGTTAAAGTAAAGTCCATGTCATTTTCACCAAACGTTGCAAGAAGCTTTGTTACTTTGTCCCGTCAGAAGCCCAAACCTGAAAGTAAATTATAGGTTATGATGTGCTTTTTTGTTATGTGACACTGAAGTGGATGATGGTCAGATGTTGGGTTATCACAAAATTTGGCCTCAGAATTATATCCCCATTATTAAAGCTACTAGTGTCCCAGATCATGTAATGTAGTTTTGGTTTCGTTTAAATAAAGTGAAGAGGATAGAGAGAACGTGCGTTCTGTGCGGGGAGAAGATCAACCACATGGCACGCCATATATCACGAAAACATGGTGGCCTTAGTGTCCAGGAAAAGAAGGACTATAGAGAGCAGATGATGAGAGAGTAAGTAATTCTCTTTTTTTAACGAACGTTGAAATCCAAATCTATAACATTCCTGTTGCATAGACAGTTGTATTAAAATTATTCATACCCATGGAAAAATTGATTTTTGTTTTCATTTTTTTCTTAAAGTAGAACACTGATGATTTTAAATATTGGCTTAATACTTATTATTGCATAGATGGCATAAATTAAACAAGGTTATCCAAATTTAAAGCTTGGAAACATTTGAATTAATGATTATTATCAATTATAAAACGGTAAAATACAGCCCCCGATATAGCAGCTGAAAAGCTCCTTGAACGCTGC
Organism: Heliocidaris erythrogramma; assembly: GCA_025617745.1. NCBI lineage: Eukaryota > Metazoa > Echinodermata > Echinoidea > Camarodonta > Echinometridae > Heliocidaris > Heliocidaris erythrogramma. The sequence goes on from CM046863.1 coordinate 11,187,222, forward strand.
TGAGATGTGTGACGACACAAGAGGGGCGAGTCCTGTCTAAGCAGACGATGTCCCATAACATTATACACATTTTTCAGTGCCTGTTTTGTCATCTCCTCTTCACTTATTTCTCTTACTTGACTAGCGTCAGTCTTAATGTTAGTCTGTTGCCTCACTCTTAACTTCGTGTATGGTATTATTTTGATGAAAAATGCAGCGTTAAAAAAATAAAGGAATCAGTCACTTGTAAACAAAATAAGACGCCATTGTATTTTCAGCTGCTTGCACCGCGGCATGTTCGGCGTTTCAAGAGGGAACGAATACCATCCAGCTATTATTCGCAGGGCTTTTCAATTTGAAAATGGGGTTTATTTCATTGATCATTGACCCTTCTCCTGTGTATTTACAATCAAACGGTTTTAGTTATCAGAATCAGTTCACTTTCCCTTTTAGAATGGTGTGAAATAAGGTCATGTTTAAATGTACCAAACTCTTTATAATTTGATAAATAATTGCATTGCAATTACGTTCATTCATTATAGGACGTCGTCTGCTTAAGCAGGATCGATCCCTCGTATGACGACATCAAAACATCGCTATATTTCTGGCAAATCCTCGGATATTCCAGATGCTTAGAAGAGCTTTTATTTATGTTGTTTTTATAATCATCATATACGCAGTTGACATAAAACTTATACGATTGCCATCTGTAAGCTTCCCAATTTCTAGTGATACATTAATTGCTATATTTGTGATTTTCTTGAGTGTTCTACTTTAAAATGAAAGGGGACTCTGAGTTACTTGCACATCACTTGAATACATTTTTTCCATTTCTTTAGGACACCAATTCAGCGGATACATGGAGGTCCAAAGAATAAATCGAAAAAACTCTTGAAGTGCCCCCTGTGCCAGGCACTGGCATTAAAGGATGGATACACATATATCCAATGGACATAACCTGAAAAGGGGATCAGCAGAGCTGAAAGTTCTGGTTGAAAAAGCTAAAGGTTTGCTTATTATTTCTAAGAAATTGGACATGCATTATGTGTGTCCACTATGCAAAATTTTGTTTATGATTGAGATTGTATAATTACTTTATGAGGCATAATGTGCAGTCACCTACTGAAGAATTATGTTATCTTATCGTGTGTTTCATCTCACTCCCATCATGGTTATATCCCTGGAAATGTATGGGCATTTGAATGGGTATTTGCAAGATTGTAGTTAAAATCATTTGGATTCAAGTTTTTAAAGCACCCAGTCTCCCTTTCCAGATTTATACATATATTGTATGGTGGGAGAAGTCTGCAATGAATCCTAAAATAGTATACAGTGATTCAAGGTTACTAATGATGGCCATGATGTCCATGCACTGAAAATTTAATTAGCATATACATTTTCTTTGAAATTTTAGGTGAAGCCCTATGCATGCTTTCCTTAATATGCTTCAATTTCTATTTATTTCTATTTTCTATAAGACGTTATTTTATTCCAGGTTTGGTATAGACATAGGGAATTAGATTTATTTCATGTTTCATGTAATAGATGTTTCTAACTTGATTTCAGTTAATATGGAATGGAATATCATGGACATTATGCTTCAAGAGTCTTATGTCATGCATAGTTTAATCTATTAATTTCAGAGGCTTCTTTTCTGTTTAGTTGTCACATTATTAACATTTGTTTTATGGTATTTTAAATACCTTTGTGACCTTGAGAACTTTCACCTCTGAGCTCTAATCCAAGATCTAATCCACTCACGTATGAATGCTTATCCATTGTATACCCAAGAACGTACAATTATGTCCTTTTATTTTTGAAACCTGGATTACTTTTTCTTTAAAAAAATAAAATAAGCCTTGTACATTTACTATAGGTTTCCGAATTTGTTTATTTGCAATACCTAGCTCTGATTAAGGCGAAGGTAGTTGGAAAAGAAGCGGAGAGAGGGAAGGAGATGAAGAAGGAGAGAAGGTGAAAGAGAAGGGGAAGAGTGGCGCAAGAGAAATTGGGGCCCATGTGCGAAAGATGCTTCAAATGGGAGATGGGATGGACCTCTTTAACAACAGGGGTGTCTTCAATGAGTAAGTATGCATTGAAAATAGGAAGATTTCACTCGTTGACTACACGTAGTCCATATTGATTCATGAAAGGAAGAAATATGCATGGGTTATTCAGTTTTACATTTGTCAGTCACGTTACACTTTTCCCTTCCACAAATTATGGTTTTACCTTTCAATGTAACATCCTATATTTCTGCAGAAGATTTAATTGAGATTGTAGGAGGAGTGTTTTAGATATGCCTACTGACTGACTCATGCCAAATTTGCCCAATATACAAAAATCTGTATGGTTTTGTCAGTTACAGGCCATGAAGAAACTTTCGACTAAAGAGATGGTCTCAATTTTTTTCTTTAGAAAAGATCCACATCCATTTGCTTCTTTCTGTGAGTTAAAAATATCAGTGAGATGCTGGTAATTCCTAAGAACCTATCCAAATGAAATTGAATTTGCATATGATAACTTTAAGTTGTCTTCTTTTCGATATGATTCGATATGATATGAACTCGCATATCGAGAGTTGGATTTCCTAATGTCAATCCAGCATGGAACTGCCATACCGTCTTCGTAATTTAAAAAATTTAATTGTTTATTAAAGTGTGAATACTTTTTGTGTGCCATTCTTTTGCTCTCCCCCAAGTAAGCCATCTTTTAGAAATTATCACTCCCCTTGATTTGCTATCTAGAAGACCCCCTTTTTAAAATGTTTTATTTATAAAATGTTGTTCTTTACAATTTATTTCTTTAATATGCGCAGAGTTGTTAAGGATCTGTGGGGTAAGGCGCCAAAGACGGCACATGCGTATCTTGGCGCCTTGAAAAAAATGATCCGTTTTTTGATGACGGAGATTGATGAGGGCGATAGTGCTGTCCCCTATCAAAATTTACAGAAATGTCTCCTCAGGACAGAGGAATTCATCCGAAGTTTAGCTGGACCAATAAAGGTTCGTGAGAACATTTTTAAGGCACAGATTCGCCCAAGTAAGTGCTTATGATTGTTTTATATTTACAATGTTTTTAATATTGCTAGTTTTTAATGTTGTTGCCGTTCCCGGATGAAAATTTGCTCTCAAAAGTCATTGTTATAATGGGCTTAACTAATACTTTGGATTGATTTTTGTTTCTTATTGAACAGATGAGCTGCTAGACCCAGCAGAGGTTACAACCTTCAGGCAGAGTTTACGGGGAAGCGTTGAAACGATCATTGGTATGAATGATGAAGAAAAATGTACATAATGACAGTGAAGGAAAATTTTCTGGAAAGTGTAGACTCAATGAAAGTACCACATAAGTATGCATATGATTTTTCGTTGATCTCATGATAAATGGTACAAAAATTTGGTCCCTATCACCACACCATTAGTTTATAAGTTATTGTGTAATATAGAAACTCCTTGTCGATGCCTGTTGTGGCATTTAACCATAAAGTATATTACATATAAATTAGACATGGTGTACAAACATTGCAGTAAATCTTGTATCTTTTTCAAATAAGGATTTAGAATTTTTTTAAAATAACTATTACGAGCAACTTTCTAACAGGCGTTCACATAGACGGAAAAACTTGGAAGTTTCTACTTGATAATTAATGACATTGATTAGTTGACAATGCAAGACTATGTCGGAGTCGTTACTTTGCCAGTCCTATACACCCAATATGAGATTAAAAAATATGCCAAATTCATGTTTGATAATTATAATTTAGAAGTTGGGCCAAGTGTCAGAATGAAGTTTGCACATTGCAAGTGGGAGGGGTATCATGTACTCAGTAAGTTGTGTAACATTTTGTTAAAAACTGTCCTTCAAATAATACTTTGAATATATGTTGTTGACAAATAATATTTTAGAGGATGTCTTTTAATCCAGAGATTTTGAATTATTAATGGCACTAGTGATGTAAAAGTTACTTGTACTACAACTGTATTCATGAACTTATGACTGATTCCATAGATTGTACAGTCTTTATTAGTCAGAAATAGGCAATGTAAAATAACTGCAGCGATATCCTCAAATAGAGTACACAACGTTGGTCTGATGCCAGTTTAAACTCATGAGTCATTACCATTCAAATGTACAAATTTTCCGCGTACGTTGCTGGTAATTAATTTAATTTATCCATATTTCATATTTTGTTTCTTTGTTATGGCATACATTTGCCAATAGAAAGATCAGAAGATGTCATCCCGACATGGCAAGACGTTATGCTCATCAGAAATTTCCTGATCAGCGGAAATCACTTTCCAAAATGCCTCCAGAGGAGGTATCCCCGAACATATGACCATGAAAGAGGCCAAATCCGTGAATGACACGTTAGTAATTCAAGTAAGTAAGTATTCTCTATAATTATATTAGGGGGTGTGGGGGGGGGGGGGGGAGGATGGAGATAATCGGAAATAATAAGCCATTTCGGAGATGCAATCTGAGCATGAGCAGATAAAGGTCATCTGTACCAAATTCTAAAACCCACTGACACTAATATTCGATATGTGCTCATGAATGTCATGTAATCATTATTCAATTATGCACTAATGGTGCATTCCATGATATCCAGGTGGAAGTATTCTTTTTAAAAAGTTTTCCAAAAGTACTCTCTTCACTGTGCTTATTTCACCTTTCCACTTTTGTGTCACTGCTTGAAAATAGAATCATTTTATTCTTAGGTTTGTAAGCTTTCTGATGATCTATGTACGATATGGAGAAAATGATTGAATTTCTACGTTAAAGCAAAGTCTTTTGATTGTGGATCGATTTTATATGGATTTACGTTCAACACTTTTATGAATTCAAAATTCAAAATTCATTGGTAGGTAAGCAACAGTAAAACGCTGAAAAGTCATGGACCGGCAGATGTATGCCTCAGTTTGTCCACAGCACGTCCACAGCACGTCCACAGCACGTCCACAGCACGTCTATAGCACGTCTATAGCACGTCCACAGCACGTCCACAGCACGTCTATAGCACGTCCACAGCACGTCCACAGCACGTCCACAGCACGGATTCTGCAGATGTACATTGAAGATTACAGAGAGCACACCCCAGGGGAGCGTTTCATGAAAGGAAGTTGTCAGATATTTCATCCGACAACTGTTATAAGCTACTGAAATCCTTGCATCTGATTGGCTGAGAGCAAATTTGTCGGATAAAATATCTGACAAGTCCTTTCATGAAATGCCCCCCTGGTTTAATACTTACTTCTCATGACGATGAATGAATGAATGAATGAACTTTATTTAAAAACCAAACATACATACATGGATCACTGTAATAATGCATTAACACGAGTATAAATAACAACATGAATGATTTTTAGGACCCAGCGAAGCTAAAGCTTGTGAGAGGGCCCTATACAAAACAAGAAGACTGAATTGGAACCTGGCAGCACAACAGGCAAGTCAATGCCAAAATGACAAATAAAATAAAAGAATGATTATTCTGACATCACAGCGTCACATCGTCCAAATGTGAACGAGCCTATAATGTACGATGACGACGACAACGATAAGGTTTTCCTTGAGAAGATGGGAGGGGCTCTACATAATGTTGGGCAAATTCTGATGGCAATGTGGTCCCGAGACGGCAGGAAGGGGAAACTCCTGCCCACAATGATCAGAAAAACGACAGCTACATACGTGAGTACCCAAATTATGTACAAACATGTAATTTACAGGAAATGAGAGGACAAGAAATTTCAACTGTACTGGGCTGATGAATCCATGTACATGTGTAGTGGATATTATTGCAATTTAAAAATGATGTACATGATTTACGCTCAGTAAGTTTTGGGAGGCATAATATAGAATGCAAGTACATGGATCCTAGTTGCTACATCTCCATTCTGTTTAACAAATTACGTTTTATCATTGATTAATAAAGGCACGAGAAAATCTCACGCCAGAAGGTACCAGGGATATGGTGCAGTTCATGCGCCATTCCAGCCGAGCACAAGAGAAATACTACGCTGCTAACGTAGACCAAGCAAGGTCTGCAGTTTGCAGTAAGAAGATCAGTAACATGTGGCGGGAGGTGAGTACTTTTTTATTCCTTACTGTACTGGGGGGGGGGGGGGGGGGGAGCCCATTTCAAACTGATCCATTTCTTTCACATTAAGCCACGCCCTGACATTTTTCTCTAAAATCTTGCGTATCTTTTGTCACCAAGTTTACGAAAATCGGTCATATCCCTACCAGCCACATGAACTTTTGTAACCTCGTAACAGCCAGAAAACCGAGAATTTCTGAGATTCCTCATGTTCCTCCTTTTTCATCTATAATTTTTCTTCAAGCTATAATTATCTATTCAAACTGAATATTGGTTCAGATAACCCCCTGAAACAGTAAAGTGAAAAGAAACTTTAAAAAAGTTAACATTGAAAAAAGGAGAAAGTCATTTGTAAACAGTTGAATACGTAAGAGTTGAAAACGCCTTTTTTTCTTATTAAATAATGTTATTTTGATTTAGAAAGCACCTCTTGCATTATCATGTTATCTCCAAGGCCTTTCTTTACTTCATTATCCATCAAAATGTATGTTTTTGCATATAACTTGCATAACTAAAATAAAATGAAAAATAACGATGGATGTTTGTTCATTATGCGTTTATTGAGGCCTGTGCCACATTAAACGGCGATCGGTCATGTCGCGGCTGAGATCGGGTGGGGGGGGGGGGGGGGGGGCGGGGGTGCTTAAAACAACACAGAACATTTACCATTAAAAGCTCCTGTTGAAAGAATATATACTGTAGTTTCTGGATGGATCATTTGCCGGAAATTCATCTAAAGATATGGTGCGCTTGAATGAGCAAAAGCCTTTATTGTAAAATGGTGCAAAATCCATAGTCGATAGAACTTAGTCTTGGTTTTGTCTGGTATCAGCAAAGTTAAGAGTCATGAAAAGGCTTTGAAAATTTCATATTCTGATCATTAAAATGCAATTTGTGATAGAATAGGCTTTGTTTCTGTACATCTTGACATATCCCATCAAAACGATATGGTTGACTGAGTAAACCAGCTTGAATGAAAACTGCCAAAACTAATATTTCAAAGCACTCGATAAAGTAGTTAATTGTTCACTGAAACATGTGACTCTGAAAGGGTACATTCTGATTTTGTAAATGTGATCTGAAAAGAAGCAGCTACCACCAAAGAAAATGCCTTAAAATGACTTTCTGTGTGCATGTGCATGTACCATTCCATATACCCATATTTCTGTCAACGCAATTTACTGAACATACCTGTATGTAATGTTTCTGCATGATTGAGTCAATTTCTTGTTTTTATGATTCCACAACCATACAATACAATATTTTCATGTGTACTACCTAACTCAACCTTTGCCTAATCAATGTGACTGAATTTAAAAAATATTGGTTCCACCCTGTGAAGGACAAACACAAAATATCTGAAAACCATCATGAGTTTATTGCCACAAGGTAAATTGGGCTTAACCTCTTATTCAGTGAACCCATTTTGAAAGAAATTATCTGAAGCAGTTTACAGTGGTAGTATCTAGCCATGCCAAAAAAATGTTTCTAATTTTAATTATGTGTCGTAAAGCAGACACCATCACACAAGTCTCTCACGCACACAAATACACACATACACACACACACCCATATATATGTTAAAAAATTTCATTTTTTTACAGGAAGTCCCTTCAAGCAACGTCCATAAAAGTCCATGGCTAGGGGAAAAGGTGAGAACTGCACCATCAACATTTGAACAGCATATGAATTTAAATTGCATGATGTTCCATAAATGTTTTTCAAGTACAGTGTATTGGAATGAAATGTCTGAATAAATGAGATGACTTTAAGGAGAAAATCTAACCTGGTATTATTAAAGTCGATTTGAATAAAAGAAGTTAAATGAGAGATATAGATAAGTACATAAGGGGTCATAAATTTCCATTTTGACAGTTTGTGATGGAGGAATACATTTCTTTCACAAGGTTTTTTTTTTTGGAAAACCATATGAGCAATGATTATATCTAAGGTACAACTACGATTGAATATTTTCCTTCAAGAAAATGGAAAGTATAGCTATTTGCGGTACAGGGCAAATGGGAGAGGAGTTTGCAAGATAGGTCGCGGTGTGGCCAATTTGCGTTTGGTTGATTACCACTTCAAATCTTTATTTTTTTGCGTATTTAAATGATGTACTTTAATATTTTGGACTTCCCCTTTAAACGTTCACATAACATTGATGAATATTAGATATACAATGCTTGACATTATGTGAAGCAATTTCAGCTAAAATCCACAGAACAAGATGACTCAGGAAACACACTTGCATTTGAGGTATAAATTGTATACTAATTGAAAATTTTACATGATGAAGCAGGATGCAGTGCAATGAGAAATGAAGTCAGTATTCAGAAATACCAAACTTTGAAGATGTTGTTTTCTGCAGCTAAATATCTCTTAAATCCTGGGAAATAAAATCTCGGGAAATAAAATCTCTTCCAATATGTTAAAGCTACATCTTTTGTAAACTATTTTCTTGTCACCTTAAATTTTTTTGGTGTCTTCCTTCCCCTTCATTCATTCAAGTGTGTATAGACATAACAGTTTGTGATATTGAGGAACTGCATACCTTTCCTAAGAGCATGGGCGCCAATCCTCACAGGAATTCTATTCAAGTGGGGGGGGGGGGGGGGGGGGACACCCCATTGTTGCATCCAGGTGTGTCCCCCCCCCCCCCCCCACTTGAATAGAATTCCTGTGAGGATTGGCGCCCATGCCTAAGAGGAGCCTATCATATTATGGGATTGTTAATATGGGTACCAAAATGTCATTGCATTATTCCCCTCCCCCTTTTAAAAAATGTATACCAATAATCCCCATGCACAATGTACAATAGTTTTGGAAAGCAATTTCAGCTGAAATCCACAGAACAAGATGACTCGGGAAACACACTTGCATTTGAGGTATACATTGTATACTAATTGAATATTTTACAGGATGAAGCAGGATGCAGTGCCATAAAAAATGAAGTGAGCATTCACAAATACCAAACTTTGAAGATTTTGTGTTCTGCAGCTAAATATCTCTTAAATCATGCGAAATAAAATTGTGTAGACAGTAAACTTCACAACATACAGTCCTAGAGTTCTGGAAGAAAATTTCCATGTTATAACAAAAGAAAGCACCCATGTTACAAAAATATATATTTTGTTTTGTTTTAATATTTGTTTTTTAACCACCAAAATAAATGCAAAACGTCATAGCATCTTATAAGCATAATGAGTATGTTTCCAATTTCATTTAGCGATTTCAGGTTTTTAAAATCTTCATTAATTTTTTATTCAATATCCGTTATTCCTCAAACTTTCAGCAATATGTTTCATTCTCCATATTCTGTGTGGAAGTGATAAGTGGTTGAAAAATATATAGGCATTACAGAAGTTAAAAAGAAGAAGTTTTGCTGCAGTTTGATGTTAAAGTGAAAATAGTTTAGAAGAGTTATGAAGATGATCTTTGAAGGTTTGCATGGTGGAGCTTATAACGTGGAGAAGGTTTACGGTTCACCATGTGTGTTGGTAGGAGGAAAAAGAAAATAGGAAATTAGAAATGGGGGAGAAAGGATGACAAGAGAGAAAAGAAAAAATATTCTTTCGTGACAATGGGTGAAGTCCTGAAAAGGACTGTAAACCAATAGGAAGGTTTACTGGTTCACCAGGTGTATGGATATGTGAAAGTGATGGATGATCTGTAAACCAGATGAGATGAGAAGACTTGGTTGATGATCGATGGATGAGTAGCGATGGATTGAGTAGCGAAGGTTTGAGTAGATGAGGCTTGAGTAGGAGGTTACTCGACGTTTCGGACAGGTTGACTGTCCGTCATCAGGAGTGAAGTGTGCTGTGTGTGTGTGTGTAATTGGGTTTTTACAGACGTGTATCAATCAGATATGATTATTTACGTCTGGGACCGACCTTTAACGTCACCATCCGAAAGACGTGACTCAGTCTCGAACCTGGGTCCGCTGAATCAGTTTATAACTTCCACTGGTAGCTGGATTACAGGCGCACGCCACAACGCCTCTAGACGAGCGGCGGGGTTTTATGATGTGTATGCGGACGTCGGAGGAATCGGCGGCCGGTGGTGTTGGCGGGCTTGCTGTCGGTGGTGGCGCTATTATGTCCGAGAGTTGAGTGGGCGTGAGTGCGGATGTCGGAGGGATTGGTAGCAGGTGGCTGGCGGCATGAAGTCCTTTGTGTGGTTGATGGTCGAGGGCGGAGATTGTACCGGGTTTGAGTAGGTGGGACGGCGAGCTGTGGTGTCGGGGGTACGTCGGCCTGAGGGTTGGGTCGTGTGGTGGCGTTGGTAGTCGGCGAGTCGGCGTGCTGGATGGTCGGCGGGTTGAGTGGGCTGTGAGTCGGTGGGTTTGGTGGGCGGCGATTCAGTGGATTGAGTTGTCAGTGGTGCTGGTTGTGTGGATTGGGTTTCGTGTTGGTTGGTGCCTTTGTGAAGGATTGGGTGCCGGATGTGGTTGAGTTGAAGTCCTGTGTCCTGTGGTACTGTGTCGTGGCGTTGAATCTCGATGGCCTCCCTCACTCGTCTGGTGTGCCAGTGCTTGATGTTGGTGATTAGAGTGCTGTGTGTTCCTAGGGTATTGGTTGATGGAGGTGTGAGTGAGTTCTTGTTGAAGATGGTCCTTGTCACTGAGTTGGTAGGCGCGTCTGATGAGGGAGTTGGGTACCGACTGGTGGATGGATGGGTGGTGGAAGGAGCGGTAGTTGAGGTATCTGTCCGTGTGGGTAGGTTTTCGGTAGATCTGGTGTGAGAGGAACCCTGAGTTGGTCTTCTTGACGAGAACGTCCAGGAAAGGGATTGAGTCGTTGAGTTGAGTCTCCATTGTGAACTTGATATCCGGGTGCTGGCTGTTGAGGTGGTCGTTAAGAGTTATGAAGTTTTCCATACTCTGGAGCAGAATGGTGATGGAGTAAATTTGTATGTACATATTCTTAGCCAAAATGCTACTCTTGGTTTTGCAGAAACCGTTTGCACCTTTTCAAAATGTTAATAAAATTGTATTTTCAATCTCATATTTTCTACAAAACCTCTCACCAGGAATAAATTGCTGGTTTAATCCAAAATGAAGTGAATGACAAGCCTAGTACTGTACATGATGTGCCATATTCCATTTCAGGTAGCTGGACCACCTGTCAATGACCTGTCTATGAAATTAAATAAATGAAATTAACAGTCTGTTTCATAATTTCTAAGGGGATTTTTCATGTACATTAATATTTGCAGAAGGTATACATGCCTTCGGATGGATTAATCATCACATGATTGAACCCAACTTGCCAGTGTCTTGTTATTTCGCAGCTTTTCCCTGTTTTTGTTTAGCTTTCAGGCAAAATTGTTCTCTCAATTTCAGTTGTCACTCACGTTTTCAAAATCTCAACCAAAAATATGTTGTATATATTTTAATTTCATATGTTCTATATAAAAAAAACCCCTCTCACCAGGAATAAATTGCTGGTATGACCCTAAATATATTATGCAAATCATGTATTACATGTACTTATTTATGTCCCTTTAACAGTGGTGTCCAAGACAGACAAATATAGTTCACTCCAAACCCTGAAAAGAATGCTAGTGTGTAGCATGGCATAGAAAATTCTGAAAGATCTTCATTATTTTGTTAACCCTAATAAAACTTTCTTTCTCGTATCTCACACTCTGGGAAATAACAAGTTCAATTTCTATCATACATTTACATGTCAGTTGTGCTAGTTAAACATGATAAATGTATTTCAATTTGACACAGGATGAAGATGGACAAGATCCTGACTGGCAACCTCACAGGGATTGGCCTAAGAAGGTATAGAAAGATAATTTGAAACTATCCCGAAGTCCATCTTGAAAATTATATGCGTAAATGTTTGTCACTGTCATCGTAGATCGCATGTAGCTTTATTTCAGAGCAGGAGTTAACTGTCTGTCCTGCTTATGATGAGTACACCATGTGAGAAAAAGCTGAATGTGTGTGGCTTTTTCCCCCTTCATTTTCCTGAGTGTGCGTCTGCGTGTGTGTGTAATTATGTTTTAATATGTGTGTCATGTTTAATTTTGTTTGGGACGGTTTGAGCGTTATTTGTATCAGACCGGATTAATATATTCAAAATGTTTCATTCAAACATCACATAAGGATTTGTGGCGCAAGTTGATTTTTACATTCTCACAAACAATGCCCCCCTATTCATCCAAGCGTAAACACATACCACATAAAAATGGTACCAAAAGATGCGGGATATAAGAAACTTTTGCAAAATATGTATCATAATTTTGAGTTCATAACTGTATAATTGTTTAAGTGTAGCCTTTTTTTTACTCACACATTAGTACATGTATATGATTCATATTCTTCAGCAGCAACAACAAAAATTAGGATATGGATGATCCTAACAAATTGAAAACTTTCAAATGAACAAGCTAAACAGGTTTGCGTGGAGTTAATTGTACATGTACATGTATATGATTTGAAATTACAGAGGAGACTTATGTCACCTGAAGATGAAAGGACTATGGTGACAAGGGCCAAAACCGCCTTTGCTGCCAACCGCAGAGAGGCCTCCCCCAAGCTATATAAAGAAGTGGTATGTAGTCATGGTTACATGTTGATTTTTGAAGGTTCATAATTCATCATGGTACCCTAAATTCCATGTATAATTATAAGCTTTACATCTGTATTATCTACATCTGTATTTCATAGCGTTGTACACTTGGACTTGTCTATACAGGTATATTTTATTGGAAATGAATAAACTGAATTGAATGAAGATAACTATTACAGGAAAAAGTAGAGGCGATATGTGTACTTATTTTATACACGTTTAAAAATTTATTAATTTCATACATTACCAGGTTTTCTTTAAACTTTCAGTGATGGTTCTTCCCATTTGCTCTAAAGTCAACTTGATGCAAATGTACAATAATTTAATAACGAAAAAAAATGTTGGTGATGATAGTAAAAATTGACTAATTGACGTAAACCATCAATCTCCTTTATCTCCACCACAGAACTAAAGACGTAGGAACGATGGCTACAATTTCGCACCCGCACGAGCCTTCTACGTCTTTCGGAGTTCTGTGATCTCCACCTTAAAGTAGATATTCAAAGAAAATCACAAATATGGCAATTAATGTATCACTAGAAACTGGGAAGCTTACAGATGGCAATCTTATAAGTTTTATGTCAACTGCGTATCTGGTGATTATAAAAACAACACAAATAAGCTCTTCTCAGCATCTGGAATATCCGAGGATTCGCCAGAAATATAGCGATGTTTTGATGTCGTCACACTCGGGATCGATCCTGCTTAAGCAGACGACGTCCTATAATGAATGAACGTAATTGCAATGCAATTATTTATCAAATTATAAAGAGTTTGGTGTATTTAAACATGACCTTATTTCACACCATTATAAAGGGAAAGTGAAACTGATTCTGATAGCTAAAACCGTTTGATTGTAAATACATAGGAGAAGGGTCAATGATCAATGAAATAAACCCCACTTTCAAATTGAAAAGCCCTCCGAATAATAGCAGGATGGTATTCGTTCCCTCTTGAAACGCCGAACATGGCCCGGTGCAAGCAGCTGAAAATACAATGGCGTCTTATTTTGTTTACAAGTGACTGATTCCTTTATTTTTTTAACGCTGCATTTTTCATCAAAATAATACCATACACGAAGTTAAGAGTGAGGCAACAGACTAACATTAAGACTGACGCTAGTGAAGGAAGAGAAATAAGTGAAGAGGAGATGACAAAATAGGCTCTGAAAAATGTGTAAGATGCTATGGGACATCGTCTGCTTAGACAGGACTGGTCCATGGTGTGTCGTCACATATCTCAGCAGCGTTCGAGGAGCTCTTCAGCTGCTATATCGGGGGCTGTATTTTACCGTTTTATAATTGACAATAATCATTACTTCAAATGTTTCCAAGCGTTGAATTTGGATAACCTTGTTTAATTTATGCCATCTATGCAATAATAAGTATTAAGCCAATATTTAAAATCATTAACGTTCTACCTTAACAACTTGACTTAAGACTCTATACGACGTAGATGGCGCATGCCCTGCTATAAAGTGCGAAATGTAACAATTGACAATAAGCCACTTCGGGGATGCAATCTGAGCATGAGCAGATAAAGGTCATCTGTACCAAATTCTAAAACCCACTGACACTAATATTCGATATGTGCTCATGAATGTCATGTAATCATTATTCAATTAATGGTGCATCCATGATATCCAGGTGGAAGTATTCTTTTTAAAGGGGGAAACAAAAGCTATTCATGAGGCACCTCTATCACTCCCAGAGTTATTTTTCTGAAGTGCACATAAAGGGACCCTCCATGTCTAAAATATCTGTGGATATTTGGGGTCATTTGTACCATGCGCTAACCCCGAACTGGCTTATTACGAAATTGGATCATCGTTACGCCCAAGTTTCTATGGATTTCCACCGAGACAAATAGAAAGTTCTCGTTTTTCCATTCACGCACATGTATTTGCGGACCAGGGGAACAGGACAAAAGAAACATTTCTCCCTCTCTCTCTCGCTTCTTTCAACTTTCCACTACATATTTAATTACTGAGCAACCTTTAATTGGAGAACTACAAACAAATGCAATCTGTTGTACATTGTAGGGTATGTACTTACACATTTATTTTCGACTTAAAACATGTAATGATAACATTTTTATAAACAATAATTGCCTCTTGACTGCTTACTAAATACACCGTGTTACAATACACTTTTTTTTTAATTCTATAGTTAGATTTTGATTTCACTCCTCAATGATATTCAAGTTCTTCCCCCAGTTTAAAGCCTCATGCTAATTGAATTAAACCTATCTATATTTAGAGAGAAGTCTGAATCAATTGTTCAAATATGTTTCATCAATAAACTACTTGCCTTTCGGTGTGAATGGGTAATTGGGCTTGTACACAGAAGACCCCCCCCCCCCCCCCTCGTGCCACTGGTAATTTATGCTATTAATAATAATCAATTAGCGACATAATATGACTTGAAATCTGACCCATACTTCACCCAATTATATCATACTTTCCCTTCATACTACAATAATTTCTTAATGGAATGTATTCTCTAATGTATCAATCTCATGAATGATATTCTAACAAACCGATATTAACAGAATGAGAAAATTCACAAAGTAGTTTTCACCTATACCAGAACTCATCCTTCTTTTCAAAATCCTTTCAACTCTCGGTCCCGTTTCATAAAACTAATTGTTAACAATAACAACTGCCACGTATCTCCAAAAAAAAAAATGCTCTCAGCCAATCAGACGCAAGTATTTCAGTAGCTTATAACTGTTGGTGTAACTTGTTATTGACTTAACTTCCTCGAAAAAAGAATCCTAACTGAAGAAATCCGTCAAGTGTTGCAATGCATCAGAAAAAAGAATTGCGAATGTTCACGTAAAACGACTAACTTTAGACAAATTAATAAAACACACCCCAAAACAAACATGAGCGTAATATATACTGCAGAGTAATGTTTTATTGTTAAAGGGAAATCGAACTTTAAATCTAACAAGTCGCTTTCAAAGAAAGAGTAAAAACCAGAGAAGCAAATTGGTGAAAGTTTGAACGAAATCGAACAAGCAATAAGAAAGTTATGAATTTTTGACAGTTGTAATATACATATGGGAATTTCAAATTGGCCGAATAGGTAATGTCACACACCCCAAAACAAACATGAGCGTAATATATACTGCAGAGTAATGTTTTATTGTTAAAGGGAAATCGAACTTTAAATCTAACAAGTCGCTTTCAAAGAAAGAGGAAAAACTAGAGAAGCAAATTGGTGAAAGTTTGAACGAAATCGAACAAGCAATAAGAAAGTTATGAATTTTTGACAGTTGTAATATACATATGGGAATTTCAAATTGGCCGAATAGGTAATGTCACTGTGATGTAGCTGTGGACAAATCCCCCATTCGCTCCAACACACAAATGACTAAAATGACACTTTTTAAAAAAATGTATTACTCAATAGGATCTTTTTTTTTTCATGCGGACCTTAACAATATGCTACATCCAATATATTTTAGTACTGCCCCGAGGGTAAAATCGCCTTGATAAAACCGCAAATTAATGATATTTTTGTGTACAACAAATGGGAGATTTGTCCACAAATTTATCACAATCGGCTCACCAAATTTCTAATTTGAAATTCGCATAGATGTAGTGATCTTTTTTTTTCAAACATCCATAACTTTCTTAGTTTGAAAGAAATCAGACAAGGACTATCACCATCCTGTTTTTCTTATTTTTCTGCTTTCACAAAAAGTCATCTTATTACCAAGGTTGGATTGGTTAGTGAGGTTGGATTTTTTAGTGAATATGTATTAGGGTACAGCCGAACCTGCCTATGAATAAGGTCACCCAGTGAGAAGGGTGGTTAATGCATACCCATGGCCGATCCGGGTGGAGGCACATCCCCCCCCCCCGCCCCCCTCTCCCACCAAAAAAAGGAACCCTTGCCCCCAAATATCAAATCTGGCTATACTTAATACACGCCCTTTATTGACCTTTATTGACATTGTGGATCAATATTTTGTTTTACACTACAAAGCATACGTATGAAGAACATCATTATAAAAAATATATGGAAACAATTTGTGTCGACCTGCCTTAACAATATGCAAAATATACTGCGCCTGGAATTGCATGGATAGCGTAGTAACTATATTCTAAAATCTATTCTAAAATTCACATATACAAACGTGACAAGTGGCAATTCATTTCGTATTACATTTTCCATCACATAGTTGCCTCATTATACTAAGAGTTAGATTGCTTTGATTACATCAACACAGGTCACAGATATAGTAGGCCTATTCAAATTTAATATGTGGAAAACCATATAAAATATGTCAAAACTGCTTATGAGATTGCATGTATAGAAATATTTGCAATAGGTTTACTTGTGCTCTTCAACACCCCCCCCCCCCCCCCGAAAAAAGAATCATAGATTCCCCACTGGTATACAGCACAATATCCTCCACAGCACATCTCATAATTGACCTCAATTGGTTTCCTGCTAATAATATTATGTAAAAGAACCTAACACTCACTTACAAATGTACCAATAATCAAGCCCGAGTCTTCCTATCAGATCTACTCATTGCTCATACATCCGTGTACAAGACACACTCTGCAACTAATAACATACTTACCGTCCCTAGAACCAGCAAACAGATCGGTGATCCGTTACTGCATGCCCCCAATATCTGGAACTCCCTACCCTTTGAATTAAAGAACTGTCCAACTCTTACAACATTTAAGAAGTCTCTGAAAACACATCTCTTCTAATTTTCATGTGTATTGTTGGTTCTCAATGTTATTACTGCTGCTTCGTGTTTTTCTGTTATAAAAAGCGCTCGGTATCTCTTGAAAAGGCGCTTTACAAGTGAAATGTATTATTATTTTACATGTAATATTTTGAAGTTTTCTTGAACAAACGCATATGAACATGCTTATAATTATGTTGAAGTATAAATAACAGTGACATACATATTATAGTGCCTTTACACAACAGTTATCAATAAAAAAAAACTAAAATGGAGCACAGGTGCTAGTAGATATTAATCCCTTTTGCATATCCATTCAGAAGAGGTCAAAGTACTTGTACAGTGGTTTATTGTAATAATAATAATGAAAATAACAGTAATGATATAATGATAACGATAATAATAATAATATCAGTAATAACAATAATACGACGTACCTATATTGCATCAGCTAGTTAAACTATTCCTATGTGCATTATGAAACTAGGAACTAAGAGCTAGAAAGTAGGAATTCGGCGAACTAAAGAATGATACAAACTTGTGTTAATTACATTCAGAAATAAGATTTTGAATATAATCATGTTCTGTTTGCATCGAGATGTACAATCTTTGATGTAAACAAACATAATCTAAGTTATTGCAGCAGATATATGAATGATCGCTTTGTGATTGAAGCGGGTCAGATGGATGGGGCCTACCAAAAGTTTGTCTTGTGATTCTCTTACATTTCTAAGTATGTATAATGATAATAGTAATAATAGTAAAATATAAATAAGAATGATAATAATGATAACAATAATAACAATGTTAATAATAATTCTAGTAATAATAATAATAATAATAATAGTAATAATAATAGCAATAACAATAATATCTACAAGAGCAGAAACTATGGATATATATATTCTTTGAATAAACGCATATGAACATGCTTATAATTATGTTGAAGTATAAATAACAGTGACATACATATTATAGTGCCTTTACACAACAGTTATCAATAAAAAAAAACTAAAATGGAGCACAGGTGCTAGTAGATATTAATCCCTTTTGCATATCCATTCAGAAGAGGTCAAAGTACTTGTACAGTGGTTTATTGTAATAATAATAATGAAAATAACAGTAATGATATAATGATAACGATAATAATAATAATATCAGTAATAACAATAATACGACGTACCTATATTGCATCAGCTAGTTAAACTATTCCTATGTGCATTATGAAACTAGGAACTAAGAGCTAGAAAGTAGGAATTCGGCGAACTAAAGAATGATACAAACTTGTGTTAATTACATTCAGAAATAAGATTTTGAATATAATCATGTTCTGTTTGCATCGAGATGTACAATCTTTGATGTAAACAAACATAATCTAAGTTATTGCAGCAGATATATGAATGATCGCTTTGTGATTGAAGCGGGTCAGATGGATGGGGCCTACCAAAAGTTTGTCTTGTGATTCTCTTACATTTCTAAGTATGTATAATGATAATAGTAATAATAGTAAAATATAAATAAGAATGATAATAATGATCATGATGATAATAATGATAACAATAATAACAATGTTAATAATAATTCTAGTAATAATAATAATAATAATAGTAATAATAATAGCAATAACAATAATATCTACAAGAGCAGAAACTATGGATATATATATTCTACTGCGCTGTAAGAGCTCCTGATGTGCTTATAGCTAGGATGAGAAATCATATGAAAAGACGTGCAATTAGTTTAGATTTCCTGAATTATAACGGTAACTGTTATTCCAGTTTGGGGGCTGCTCAAGCAAATGATCAATCTCCGGACGTTACTTTCGTTTCATAAGATGCGGCTTTCAGTCAGTACAGTATCTAGATCCAAAAACTGGGCAGGTTGTCGATGTGTTGTGAGATTTGAGTTCCCGTTGTTCTACAATATAGCTAGATGCTTCACCAATTAGTGCTTTATAGACAATCAACGGGATTTTAAACGATATTCTTTGTCGTAGTGGTAGCCGGTGTTGCATGTATGAGATAAGTCAACATTTTCTAATTTAACTCCAACAAAGAGGAATAGTTGTAAATATTGAAACTCAAACGGAACCAGCTCTAAAAAGAAAATATGTTTCATTGCTAGAACACATAAAACCAACCACTAAATGTGTGGGAAAAATTCAAATATCTAAGCATACAGAGCAAAAGATTTGACCTCATATCGCTTTGATTGAAAGTCTTTGAAGAAGGTCAGTACCCCAATAGAATGGCAATAATAGCAATGATTATTATTATGATGCTAATAACAGTAACTGATAATAATAATGAAAATAAAAAAATTATAATAATGATAATAATAATGATAATAATACTAATAACACTTTTTATATTTTTACTATAATCATCATTATTATAATAATTTTTATCATTATCATCATTATTTATTTATTTATGCATGGTACATGGCACTGCGTAGTATGAATATTATGACAAATATGAGAATAAGTGTAAGTGAACATTAAGAGAATTAAAAGGCACATATGAACATAATACAGGTACAATATAGGGATAATGTAATAACATGCATAGGTATGACAATATAAACTTAAAGATTGAAGCATTGCTATACCTTTTCATTTTGTAAATAATACATGTAAAAGGAAACTAACTAATGACTAATCAAGACACTAACAACAAAACTTGTTGAAACATTATTTACAAAAATTAATAACATGAAAAAAAAAGTTAAATGAATAGAAGAGAGAGAGAAAGAGAGAGTTTATTTACAAGGGAACGCAGAAGCAGAAAATAGGAATGAGAAAGGTGAAGGGATGCCCTATTGTTGACAAATAACATAATTTATTTACAAATAACAAATAAAGTACAAAACACAGAATATCGATTACAATGTAAACATAAATAAAAGCATCCTTTGAGTTATGTACCTTGGAATTCATGCATCTTTGACAGGAGAATTTGCTTTACGGCCATATTAAACGAATGTGGGGTATAAGCTTATCTGCGAATTAAGGTGTATCCTGACAATGCTGTTTATTCCGTCACAATATAAATTTGACGTTAAGGCGAAAGCGAACTTGGGTTAAGGCGAATCTGAACAATAGGCTGAGAAAAAAGTATTCGACTGAATATCACATGAAAAATTATTATTATTATCAACTTATTATTGTTATCAGTATAATAATAACTCTAACTGCGACTTAGGGTGAAATCTTTTATCTCATTCTTTTGTTACGTTTCGCCTTAACCCACACTCGTTTCGCCCGAACGTTGAGTTTCTATTGTGACGGAATAAACCTATTGTTATGTTTCGCCTTAAGTCGCAGTTAGGTAAATAATGATTATCATTATTAGTATTATAATAATAATAATAATTACTACTATTATTTGGGGGCATGTTTCAGGTCACGTGGTTAATAGGAATCTAGCTGTCTTTGACAGTGAAGAGTCTTAGAAGATCCTTAGTTGACGTCACATTGCGGCCGTTCTCTCTAATCCAGAACTCTGCTTCCTGTATTCCAAGATTCGCTATCCATACGTCAGGATCACTAATGTCCGGCATATGCGTTATGTACAAATCTGTTAGAAGCAAGAGAAAGAGAGAGAGAAGGGGGGAAATAATAAGCGAGAGAGACAAAGAGGGAGAGAGAGAGAGAAATGTGATAGAGGGGAGAGAGAGGGAGGGGCGAACGAAAGAGGGAGGAAGAAAACATGAGATAACTAGATGAATCTCCGACCACGCGCTGTCGGAATTTATGCCTCCGCCATCATGAGATTGGCAATGTATGGCATACATGTACACTTTAAAAAGGATTGGTCCATCAAAATTAGAAATCTTTTCACTTCAAAAGCACAGGAGAGAGAAAATTTATTTCATTTTATTTTCAAATAAAAAACTTAATTACCATTGATGACTTATCATCAAATACACCAAGGAAATATATATTTTATAGCAAATAGACCACTGTCCCCTTTAAATTTCTAAAATAAGTAGGCCTAGACTCCATACATCACAACCATTTTTATTTATATAATGACCTCTATGACCTTTAAAATTTGACCTTGAGAAACGCCTAAAATCTAATCAGTTCATCGTCCCTCACATATGCATACGTGGGCCAAGTTAGAGGTTGATCTGTCAAACAACTGAAGTTATTGCAAGAACGAACCATTTTTATGTACATAATTACCTCTGTGACCTTTGGCCTTTGACCTTGAGACCCCAAAATCTAATCAGTTCATCGTCCCTAACATAAGAATACATGGGCCAAGTTAGAAGTTGATCCGCCAAACGGTTCCTAAGTTATCGCAATAACGAACCATTTTTATGTATATAATGACCTATGACCTTTGACCTTGAGACCCCCAAAAATAATCGGTTCATCGTCCCTCCCATATGCATACATGAGCCAAGTTACAAACTGATCCGCCAACGGTTTTGAAGTTATAGATAGATAGATAGATAAAAACCCAAACAGATACAAAGTCTGATTTACATTGGGGCCGTGCCATAAACTAATACACAAACTAATGGCACACAAAATTAAAATACATAAATCACATCGGAAACATATACGAGTCAAGATAACAAATAAAACTGGGTCAAACGTATACAAAATAATTAAAATTAATACAAGTATACGCATAGTTAAAGAAATTCTTTATTTCTTATATATTTTTATAATTACTAAATACGTGTAATAAAATATATATAATTACAAAACGCAAATACTGGTAGTACATATAAAGGCCAGAATATATAATGAACAATTTAACACGTCTCTTCATACATACTATCAGTTCAACAAACTCTACGCAAACACACGTACACACCCACACACATGTACACACAGAGATCCGAAACAGCCATCTTCATCACACATTTATCAACCCATTCCACATCATGACATACATATCTGTATATACCACACACAAGCACATCAGGCAGTAAATTCAAGTAAAATAACAATGCAGAAAACATAAGATATAAATGATAAATTGCAAAATTGAGACGAATTATCCCCCCCCCCCTCCATTCATTTCCTGTTATTTACTAATGCCCTTTTGAAACTGGTAACAGTATACAAATGATGCACAGGTTGGAGTGGGTCGGTAGGAATTGTGTACACAAGGTACCTCTGAATTGTCTGAACCCACGAGGCGCAGCCGAGTGGGTTTCGGACAAAATTCAGAGGTACCGAGGGTACACAATTCCTACCGACCCACGAAAAATACCTGTGCATCATCTGTTTTATAGAATGGGTAAAAAAAAAAGTGAAAATCAAACTTTTTCCCAATCATGCATCCAGTGAAAGTGAGCCATGCGTCCGGTAAAAAAATTTACCGGACGCATGGCTGAAATTTACCGGACGCATGGCTAAATTTACCGGACGCATGGCTCAAATTTACCGGACGCATGGCACTGGTAAATCATTTCCATGCATCATAAATAGATTTTAGAAATTTAATGACTTCCATAGAGAACTGAAAATCTGGCTAATTTGGTTAAATTTCAGAATTTCATTTTATTTCAGTGTTTAATAGAGTCTTGACCCTAAGCCTAGGCTAAGCTAACTACTGTCATGACTGTCAACTTTTTTATTTTAGAATCTGTCACTCATGTCAACAACAAGCCCAAGTTAGATATAATCTAGTCTATTTACATTAAAGCAAGTAATTTAAAGAATTAATGCAAAGAGAACTTCTAGTCTTGCATCAACAAATTTTAAGTCTGGTCAGCCCATAATCCAGGCCAGCCCAGACCAGGTCAGTGTATGCTGCGCTGTAGACTGTAGTGAATCACCGTACCGTATGCACAGAGTGCAGTGCGGTGCAGCGTACGGTACTGTCTGAAGTTTCAGTTTCACACTGCACAAATTTTCATTTAATCGCCTTTTCAGTTTGCTTGTTTTTAAACAGGTAGACCTATAATCGGATTTTATTGGGCTTACCATCAGAATCCGAAGTCAACTATCATTAATATCTGAATTTTGTCTCAAATCTTGCAATTCTCCGTCATTAAAAAGTCGTATATCGCGACTCTCAGCTCAGACTCTCGCACTCGCTAAAATAAATATCGATAGCATGTTTACAGTGGCTATCGTCAGTGATCGTAATAATTATTGATATCGAACGTGCAGGCCAGTAAAATTCAAGGCACAGCTCTTGACCAATGAGATTGCAGGGATTCTGAAACCCATTCTATAATATTGCATTGTTGATGTTGAATTGGGAGTGAGTTCTAGCAAGAAGGCCCCCCCCCCCCCTGAACATAAGAGATTTCTTAGCAGATTCGGTTTTTGCTTGAGTGATAGTTAAGTTTTCGCAAGAACGAACAATGTTAATGTATATAATGACCTCTATGACCTTTGACCTTTGACCTTGAGACCCCAAAAGCTAGTCAGTTCATCGTCCCTCCCATATGCATATATGGGCCAAATTACAAACTGATCCGCCAAACAGTTATTGCGAGAACGAAAAGGGGACGGACGGACGGACGGACGACCAGAAAACATAATGCCTCCGGCACCACCTACGGTGGGCGGAGGCATAAAAATGAGACGGGTATCTGAAGATTAGCTATCCATACGTTTGGATCTAGGCCGTCTGGACGTATGGACAAATCTGAGAGAGTGTAGGGGAGAGCAGCAGAGGGGGATAGAAGAAGAAGAAAGAGCGAGGAGAATGAATGAGTGACAGAGAGTAGAGAGATAGACAGAGGGAATGAAAAGGAGAGAAAGAGGGAGGGGGGGAGGGGGGGGGGGGGGGATGCAACGTGAACAATTTTACAAGCCACCGCCACCAATCCCTACTCGATAGCCTTATTATCTTGCGTATACCGAATAAGACCGGTGCCCTCCCCGCACAGCAGTGTCCAGTGGCTCATCTGCATGTACCATGCTCGTTCCTCGAACTTTTTATTGTAGAGATTTATAGAGTAAAATATTCCTGATGAAGCCTTATAGGTGAAATATCGAACTACAGGTTATGCGTTTAACGGAGTGCTTTATTCTACTTTGTGCCTCTGTCTCTGTCGCCGAACTTCTTGACTGTATGTCTTTAGCATTCATGAGGCTATTTGTTACGATCTTCCCCCGATGAAGTCATACACGTGCTTGACTGGGTTCATGTCATGTCTGTTGCCGGTCCATGGGAGAATTTCAAAAGATGGTTTTCTGATGCCCACTTCTCCACAGCCTTGGTCGTGTGACAGGGAGCATTGCCTTGCTTCAATACTGCTTCTCCATCTCCGAATAAATGTTCAGAGCTGGTAAAGCACAGTATTTGAAAAATTTGATGTAATGTTTCTGTTCAATAGTGCCATCCACTTCCACACTCCTTCTGTCAAAGCACCCCCAGATATGCCAGAAAGAATAAGGGCTGTCGTGCTCTATGAAGAAGGGTGTAGCATGAACAAAATAGCTGAACGATTGCACGTTGCCAGAAGAACCATGCAGTAGCTGATAAAGAAGCACAGAGAGACGGGTAAATAAAGGACGGGCCAGGAAGAGGAAGGGAGAAATTGACAACACCCAGACAAGATAGAGTAAATAATAAAAACAAATGGCAAGAGAGCTGGAGATAGGCTTTAGTATAGCCCTCAGTTCTGGAGCATTAAGAAGAAGGCTTCAAGAGGGGAGTTTGGAGTACTGCAGAGTCAAGAAGAAACATTTTCTAACACTTATAACCCAGCAAGAAAAAAGGCGTTTGCTCTGGGTACAGGAAAACAGGAACAGAAGGAGAAAAAGTGAAGAAGACCTCCCTGAATGTTTGAACCCCACTATAAAGGACGGAGGTGGAGGTATCATGGTATGGATGTGCTTTGGCAGAAGTAGTGTGTGTGACGGCTGCACAAGGTGGATGGCACTATTGCTTGGGAACATGACATCAAAATCTTCAAATACTGTGCTCTACCCGCTCTGAAAAAAATTATTCGGCGATGGAGATGGAGTATTCCAGCAAGACAATGCTCCCTGTCACACGGCCAAGGCTTCGAAGAAGTGGGCATCAGAAAGCCATCTGGAGATTCTCCCATGGCTCGGCAACAGACCTGACATGAACCCCATCGAGCACGTGTAGGACTTCATCGGGACAAAGATTTAAAAAAAAAATAGATTCAGGAATGCTGAAGACCTACAGGAAAGACATGAGCAGGAGTGGAAAGTTATCCCAGCTGAATATTTAACAAAAACTTGTTGAAAGTATGTCAAAACGTGTAAATGCCTAAATCAAGGCAAGAGGCGGACTAACGAGATATTGAATGTTAAAATATGAATTATAACTACTGAAATGCAGTTTGTTGATTGATTATAAGAGAAATAAGTCATTTTAAATATTTTTGGTTTGGAAATGATGATTTCATTCTCGAGGGAAAATAAGTCAAATACGTCTTTTTACAGAAGGTGGCTAATTAATTTCGGCCAGTAGTGTGTATATACACATATATAAGCCAACGACCCGGGTTCGATTCCCGGCGGAGACATTTTTTCAGCCTTTGCAAAAATTTCAAAAAGGGAGGACAGCTCTGGGGGACTTTGATTGAGCTACGCAACGTTATTCTCGCATTTCTTTCACATTGTATTTATTCCCACGAGATTTGCCAAAGCTGTTGTATATGTTATTTCCTTACACTTGTTATTATTAATTAATAATTATTCTAATGTATACATGTATCTCAAAGCATTCGCTTGGATCCAGCTGAGGCACGCGGCTTGTCTTTGTTCAAAACTCACCTGCCCCCGACAAAGGAATTAATTAATAAGGTTGAAGATTTGTCAAATCTGTCGGTCAATTGAATCTGGTGTCGCCGAAACCACTAACCCGTCTCCGTGGTCTAGTGGTTAAGACATTGGCGTTCTAAGCCAACTACCCGGGTACGATTCCCGGCGGAGACATTTTTTCAGCCTTTGCAAAAAAATTCAAAAAGGGAGGACAGCTCTGGGGAACTTTGATTGAGCTACGCAACGTTATTCTCGCATTTCTTTCACATTACATATATATATATATATATATATATATGTGTGTGTGTGTGTGTGTACATATAATTGGGAGAAAGATAACCTTTGAACATGACCCACCATTTCTGTCGAACAAGGTAACCCGTAGTTCAACAAACACTTTTTAGTCCAGAGGCTTTCCAAAGCAAACTCAGTTTTTTTTTAAATTCATTTGGAGTTGCTATTTGTTCTATCTGTACGTGTACGTAATTTACATTTTTAAGCTCTGAAAGTGAATGTGGACTGTATTATGTTAAGTTTTATTTTGTTCAAACTCCAATATTATAACGCCTTGAGCTTAGGTGAAGAAAGCAGGCTGGGGTCATATGGGGCAGCCTCCCTTCCATTCAAGGGGGGGGGGGTCTAATAGATTTCTAAATGTGCCCCCTAGTGCTAGCGGCGGCTCAGCGAGATCAATCTGCATGCGAGTTGTGAATTCAATGCAGTGGCGATGGCATGTACTATGTACAGTGTGAAAAACAGCGCTGCGAGCGCTGACTCAGCTAGCACATGCACCGCATGCCATGGCATGTGTACCAGAGTAGTGAGATCGGGAGCAGCTAAAATTAGCTCTTCCCATGAGCCCTTTCGCTCCTTAGACCCTCAAAAATGAGCTTCCTCAATTAACCATTTAGCTCCTTAGCCCCGTGTTTTGAGATTGGCAGAGGCACACCCACATCCTAAAACAGGTTGAGTGCCCCCCCCCCCCCCCGGGCAGTGTTGATAGTAATAAGACGAAAAGAGTTGAATGCTATGGCACTCAGACACAAGCTTGAAAGATTTTGCACTTCAGTTGGAATGGATAGATCCATTGAGTCCTTGCATCAACTCCCTACGAGAGAGTTTGATAACCTCCTGAGTCGTTTCTCAGTAGGAGGGGGAAGTTGTATAAAACAATTAAATTATATCCCTCATGTATAGTATTTTTGCGTTACGATTGTGCAGAGCACGAAAGCGGGATAGTTTCACTAGAAATTTGAGAGCGGGAGAAAAATCTCAATTTGGCATGGTAAAGTACATTCCGGAATCCACTTTACTCCTGCGATCACCGATATTTAAGCGATCGATATCTAAATTTCTTCAGTATTTGGGCTGGGCTGCTGGTTCCAAACAACAGTGCCCGTGCGTGAAGTTCGCCGTGGAAACAACGAGCGGGGCTGGAGTGGACCAAATTCTTTTAGACATGACTCTTGCCGCGCCATTGTTTAGCTTGGCGGGTGTGGCGTCGCGATTCGGTGCTCCATCCGTCTTTAGTTTGTCTCAATGATAAATGAGAGACAGGGAGGTATAGCTTCTGGACCCTCTGTCCTACCCCCTTCTTTTCCTTTCTCTTTTTCCCCTTATGTTTGTTTATGTATCTGTGCTGTTGGTGTGACTGTTCCTCTTTCCTTATTTGTTTTGTCTGTTCGTTTTTTTTTTGTGTGTGTGTTGTGGTGGGATGGAGGACGGGTGATAGTGTCTCTTACCTCTTTTTTTTTCTTCTTTCTATCTTCTTCCTATCATATTTTTCTTTTATCTTTCCTCTTTTAATTTAATTCTTTCTCTCTGGAGGAAATTGTTATAAGACCCAATAATATATATTTTTTTAAGAATGTTAAGGTAATTGCATACGAAATATAAAACTTTATTTACGATTTGTTTATTGAAAATGCATTTTACTTGTCTTTTTTTCATTTTTTTATGTAATGAAATGGAATGTGTAAGTTAAATATATGAATCTTATTCTCAATCCGCGGCTTGAAGTTTCTTCAGTCAGTACTATATGTGCAGGGCCATGAGAGTTCCGGCGCGGCGTGCATGTAGGATATCACATTGGGCAGCTGAAAAACAGTTGGGGAAAATTGCTGCTTCCAGTAGTGAGCGTGGTGAATTGGCTGCCAGCTATCCCCGTTTTCACCTGTTAATTGCGGAAGATTTGTTGAAATTTAAGGAAGGAAATGACAGCAAAAAGCGAAGAAACAGATCAGGTCCAGACTTTCTGTGTTTTGGCATTTTTGTAAGGAAATGAAAGCCGATTTTGATGATTTTGTGGATAACGTAGCCTACAGACCTCCTGCTCTCGCAGACCTAGATCTATGCTGCTGCACTGCAAAACAAAAACCAAAAACCAAAAAAAAAAAACCAAAAAAAAAAAAAACAGGGTTTAATTCTGCACCAGCTTGGTACATGCATCTATATTGGGCTACACCAGATAAGCGTAAAAACACCACCAGTTTCGAATCATACTGGAGATATGCTGGTGTTGTTTTAACACTTATCTGGTGAAGCCCAATATCAAACTCGTGTAGATTTAACACTTTTCAGGTGTAGCTCCATAATACAGTAACTACTGGGGTCATTTAAGTATTTTTTTGTGACAGCGGACAAAGCACCAAATTTGACATGAACACTCATTTTGGCCTACTTATCAATATTAGTCGAGGAGCCCTCGCGAATTTTTAAAGGTGGTCGAGTAAAATGCACAAATGGCCGCCATCCAATATGATATAAACAGAGGCGGTGCTATAGATACTTTCAGATTACATAATACTAAATAACAGGAACAGTTAACAATATAAGGTGTTTCAAAATGTACCTAATGGGGTTAGGGACCTGTCTGGTCAAGGACCTGTGTGAACAATACATACAGTTAAATAGAAAGCAATATTTGGTAATTGTACACCTGTTGGTTGAGTTTGGGTTTGGTCCAATTGATATATAGGCCTTCTTTTATTTTGAGCTGGAATTCTGTCTAGGCAGTGTCCAGTATTTTGAAGCATTGTGGGTTACATTCTGATAGACGTTGTTTTGAAGATTGTCGCAACTCTTTAATACAGGGACACTAATCTGAAAGTATATATAGCACCCTCTCTGTGGTAGAAAAAAATAAGGCTGATGATGGACTATGACTCCGAAACATGATCCGTTTCAAAACTTATGTCTTCTTTGTCGTTTTTATTTTTAAGTTACTATTGTGTCGCTCTTTTGGAAATTGAAGTTTTTATTGGGAGTCATGATCAACTTGAAGTATAATGCAGATTTTTCCCCCAGATATCTTAATTTCTGAGTAATCTAGTACTTTGTTATTTTTGTCATTTATATCATATGTCAACTTTTAAAATACTTTTGTAATTTTGCAAAGATATTCTATTTTTTAATGTAATCCATATCAGTGAAGTCCTAGGACTGCGATTATTCATTTTTCTAGTAAAATCTCTCTCTCTCACGATCATTGTGTAATAACCGTTTGCACGCTACTGAAAATCAAATAAAGATTTGATAGGTATAAATTATAATAATTTACTTCAATAAATTTTTGATGTATCTACCTATTATGCTAGTTGACCCAAACTACGCCACCACCGAGAAACCTAAAAGCCACATTCGCGCACGCCCCACCCCGCTATACCTGTGTGAGCGCACGCCCGCCATCTTCCTCTTTTCATTCTCGCTGCCGATGAGTGAACATTGTCAGATAAGTCACAGCGCCCAAAATTGACATTTATCTCTATTTTTGGCGCTTTTTGATCTGCTTTAATAAATTTTCCGTCCACATTTAAGGCTAATTACCGAGGACAGCTTCGTTCTCTCAATCGTGCGAGACGGCTTCTTCATAAAGCTTGCAGAGCCCGTCCCGCAAGGTGCTTTCCGTATCCGCCCGCCAGTTTCTTCCGCCCTTCATCAGCAGCATATCTCGGTCGAGATTCAGTTGCTGCTGGTGAAGGGCGCAATAGAAAAGGGGAGAGACCACCCACATCTGTGTCTTTCACCGATCTTTATGATTCCCAAACGCTCGGGGAAACTAAGAATGATCCTCAATATGAAGGTCATCAACACCTTTATTCCGCCGGTACACTTCCGGATGGAAACGCTACCGTCCATTCTACCGACAATCGAGCAGTCAGACGTAGCGGTTTTGCTTGATTTGAAGGACGCATTCTTCCATATCCCAATATATTATCCCCGTTCGCGGGATCTTTTGGGGTTCGCTTTCCAGGGCGAAAACTTCAGGTTTCGCGCCCTTCAATTCGGGCTGAAACCAGCTCCCCGCATTTTCACCCGGGTAGTATCGACTCTAGCCGCCTTCCTAAGGAAGCGCGGTCTCCGACTTTTTGTCTACCTGGACGATTGGCTTCTGGTAGCACATTCAGAGTCGGTGCTCCGAGACCAGTTGTACCTCTTACTCCAGACTACTCAGGAGCTAGGTTTTCTAATCAATTGGGAGAAATCGGAGCTGTTTCCCACCCGTACCCCAGTGTACTCAGGTGCGGAGATAGATATCCCGAATCAGGTCGCTCGCCCAAGGCGCGACAGAAATCGGACGATTACGTCAGCCGCTCGGTCCCTGCGCTTATTTCACAGAGTACGGGTCAAGCACTGGCTTCATCAATTTCTAGGCTACCTCTCGAGCCTAGTGGATGTTTTTACCGGACTGCAGACTTCTGTTGAGGCTCTTCCAGAGGCACCTCTTGAAGTTTTTCTCGCCGGGCGAAGACTCCCTCAGAGTATGGATTCAATTACCGAGGGAGATCAGACGTCTACTCGCCCCCTGGGCAGACAGAACGTTTCTTGCTCAGGGCAAACCCCTCCGCGTCCCTCTTCCGTCAGTATCCATCTCGACGGACGCGTCGCATCTAGGCTGGGGCGGCCATTGTGGGGACGAGGTGATTTCGGGGGACTGGTCTCATCTGCGCACCATTCCCCATATCAATGTGCTGGAGATGCGGGCGGCCTTCTCATCGCTCCGCCATTTCAGGCACATGATTGTAGGGCGCTCCGTTCTTATCCTTACGGAAAACACCACGGTTGCCGTCTACATCAATCGTCAGGGTGGAACCCGGTCAGGTTCCCTGAACTCGCTTGGCGCCCAGGTTTGGTGGTGGTGTCGGTTGAACAATATAGTTCCAATAGCCTCTTACATTCCCGGGCAAGAGAATCTCTTTGCAGACTTTCTGTCCCGGGGCAGGTGTCTCCCTTCCGAGTGGTCCCTCCATCGGGAGGTTTTCGATCTTCTTCTAGCGTCGTGGGCGCCGCTAGAGATCGATCTGTTGACCTCTCCCAATCACCGTCTTCCGGGTTACTATTCTCGGGTTTTCAGTTTTGGTGCGAAGATCTCGGGGTTTCACCCCGTGAGGCTTCTGTAGGCACGATTGCAGGTTTTCTGATCTCCCTTTTTGATAAGGGTAGATCGCTTTCCACTATCCGTGGATATCGATCTGCCATCGCCGCTACTCACGTTGGATTTTCGGACGGCTCGGGAGTTTCTAACTCCCATCTACTTGCTAGATTGCTGAGATCGTTCTTCTTACCAGCAAATCCTAAGTTGTCTCCTGCGTGGAGCCTACCTAAAGTTTTAGATGCGTTATCTAAGCCTCCCTTTGAACCTATGAGCAAGGCTTCTCTCCATCAGGTAACTGTCAAGACCATTTTCTTATGGCCATAGCTTCAGGGCAGAGAAGAAATTCTCTTCATGCTCTTTGCACCTATCCCGGTCACATCTGCTGGGAAAGAGAAGGTGTTCGTCTCATCCCTAAGCCGTCCTTTGTAGCCAAAAATCAGACGGCTTTCTCCTGTCCGGTTGAGGTATTTCTCAGTCCTCTGTCAGACTTCTCCTCAGTCAAGGAGGACAAGGTTCGGTGCCCGGTGAGGGCGCTAAAATGGTACTTAGACAAGACCAAAGATTGCCGCTCGGACAAGCAACTTTTCCTTATTACCCACGAACCTTTCTCTCCTGCTTCTAAAGAATCCATTTCTAGATGGATTGTTGAGGCCATTCAGGCCGCTGGTCCTGAGGCCCTTCTCTCGGATAGTAAGCCTAGAGCGCATGATACCAGAAACATTAGCACTTCTTGGGCGCTTTTTCAGGGTATTGCCCTAGAAGATATGTTGAAGGCCGCCTTTTGGCGGTCTTCCAATTCTTTTACTTTTTATCTGAAGGACATTCCTTCTGAAAAATTTTGACCCTAAGTAACCCAGCTAAACCTTCCCTCGAGGCAAATTTATATCAAATTTGCTATACCCTCGGCAAAATTGCCCTCTCGAAAGTTACTTTTGATGACTCTTCATTAGCTCATAGTTTTTGCTAGACCCTCGAAAGGTATTGTATATTTGTGTAAAATGCACGTTTGCTTGTGCATTTGCGGACCGAAGTAATGCACTCTGTGCTCGACTCGCCACCTGGATATACCGCACTCGGTCCTGCGGACCTCGGTGCGGTATATCCACGGGCTCTTCTCGCACATCGGGCATTATTTGGCCTGAATGCACTAGTTACCGTGCATTATCTGTATATTGCTGCGTGCATTAATACCTGTAGTACGCGCACGCGCGCCACAATACGTGCATTACGTGCATGCGCGAGAACATGTAAAAAGTTGCTCTTATTGGTGATTCCATAACTGTGCACTCGTCATTGCATTTAAGGGCCATTCTAAAAAAAAAAGTGTGCAAATTGCGATTTTTGTGTCGCCAGCACGTTCATACAGTTTAAATCGCTATTTGTCCCTTGGAAATTTTTTTGTTTAATTCATCCTAGAGGCTTGACCTCTAAAAATATATATCATCACAGCTATCAGGACACCCAGGACAATAGTATTAGAAATACAAGCAGAAGTATGATATCACCTTCAAAAGCCCAGGGGAGCTTTTCATCAAGCGTTTTGTCAGTGATGTTTACCAAAAACTGTTATAAACTACTGAAATCCTTGCATCTGATTGGCTGAGAGCAAAATTGTCGGTAAAAATCACTGACAAAACGCTTGATGAAACGCTCTCCAGGTTTTCAGGAAAGGAAGTGCTTACATAACAAGTTCTTACTCGTTAACAAATCATTAAAATTAAGTCTTTTGTACGTCATTCCATTGACCCTTAAGTGCCTGAATGACAAATAATATTACGTAACAATATGAGGTTTTCATATTTCTCTTGGGGCTCGTTTAGACCATGTCCCCAAATCACAGTCAGATACGTTACCCTCTTTTGTGACTAATCAGAGAAGGACAAAGTAATGCCGCATACCAGTGTAATTATACGGGTTAAACAAAGTCAACCTCAAGCATAAATGGCACATTATATTTATCAAATCTCTTGTTACAAAAATATATACAGATCAAACCACTTGGAAAAAAATACTGTTACGATCAGCTAATATCAGATACGTTCCTTCAACCTTGTTTGATTAAGAAAAAAAGTATGCTGTAAATGAAGGCTAAGGTACCTTTGAATGCTAAGGATGTTCAATCACACTGGAAATGACATAAGATAATTATTATTTTTCTGGAATAGTGTGAGAAAGAAACGGCACATAATTTACGTTACAATCAAATACGTTACTGATCAAATGTATCAGGCAGCATGATTAACGCAAGGCGCTTGGGCGAATATATATATTACTTTTCGGACCACGTGCTCTACTTTTGTAAGCATGGCGGCTTAATTCCTGTCGATCTCTGTGCTCTTATGGCCAAATATAGATGCAGTAACGTATCTGATTAGGTCAGATTAGTAATGTATCTGACAAGATATTTATTTCTCATTTTATAGTCCATATCTACAAAAATATGTATGCCTATATATTATGTAATTATGAATAATGTAATTTTTTTTCTGCTGACACATTCCCTATCTTCTCTCTCGATCCTTTCATTTTTCCTCAATTCTTTTCTAATAAGGGTGGTAACGTATCTGGGGCCTGTAACATAAAGAGAAACAATCAATTTTATGATCAATTGTAACTTTTCAGTCCATAGTATGCCATAGAGTTACGATTGATATCAATCGTAAGATAGATTTATCTCTTTATGTTACAGGCCCCTGATGAGAGAATTATGTTTTACTCATCTGTTGTTTATAATTTTATTGAGACATTATTAATAAAAGGAACAATGGGAAATGGAATTTATGCGTATTATTTTCATAAAAATCTTCCCCAACTTCATTTTTTTCCGTCTTCCGTAACTGCAAATTTCAGAACTATATCAGAAGTAAAAATTGTAGTTTTGTGTTTTATTGTTAGTATTCGTATTTTACATATATCTCAATGTTATAGAAGTATCTAATCACTTATCTATGTAAAGATCGATGTTCACTGTACGCATGTAGTCATAATGTGTTGATGTTCTACAACTTAGAAGGCATTTATTGGTACTGGGTGTGTTGCTACATATGCTAACGGAACTTCCGATGCGTCAAATATGTTACCATACACCCTTCTTCTTTCCATCCAGAATTTATTTAATCTGGCAGAGATGTTACGTCCCATTTTTTTTATCACAAGTGTAATACAAATTCATAACGTTTTATACATAGGGCCTAATCAATGAGATGAATGATAAAATTGAATTACAAATAGAAAATCAATTTAGGCATGTTAGGGTTACATATTATATATATAAATTTATTTGCTTTGCATTTAACCTTCACTTTATAAATCACGATCATTTTTATTACATAAAAGATCAAGGCTGACTCCAAAATGTTTCCATGATGTTTGTACATATTAAAGCTTGTAGTTTCACATAAGTGTTAACATTTTAAAGCAAGAATTAAGCAGACTATCAGAGGTTTCTAAGATACTACTATCAGATTCCATGACTGTTCCACAGCCCACCTGTACAGTTTTCTGTGTTCAAATATTATTATTATCATTAATAGTTGTAGTAGTAGTAGTAGTAGTATAGTAGTAGTAGTAGTAGTAGTAGTAGTAATAGCAGCAGCAGCAGCAGTAGTAGTAGTAGTAGTATTAGTAGTAGTAAAAGTAGTATTCTTTTCAACAAAATTACCTTTTTGTGTGTTGGCGGCTTTTATGATAGCTCCTTCGGCCGGATCAATTTTAATGAGGAAGAACATGTTATTCTGCGGGATCTGAGTGTTGGGCTCGGTCATCCAACTTGGAAAGATCTGTCATTTGAATGAAAAAAAAGGAAAATTACATTTTTAACGACAATAACATACCAAGTTTTACGCAAATGTGACAAGGCATACTGTTCATTTCATCATTTTCCGTTGGGGGCGGATGGTTAAAAACTTATAAATTACAAATTAGAATATAATGGGGGGAATACCGATAGTCCGCGGGGCCGATAGACCGCGGCGTCTCAATGTACACGCCAGTCACCAGTAATTCCGCACATTCGCTCAAATCACTATACACCTCTTGCAATCGAAAGCACTAACAGCAAAACTTTTTTAAAAATGTAAAAATTAGAGAAATGGGAGGTGGATCGTCACCCCCCTCCTGGATGCGCTCATTAACTTTTGGATGTTCAGTGGATTATGCAATAAGTGACTTCAAGTCTTTGTTTTTATTTGAAATAAAAGAAACTAACGCTAATAAACAGGGCGTGCAATTTGAAACTTTTCATTGAAACTCAAAGTTTTATTAAATAACATCTTTGAAAATCAACTTTTTCATATAAGCAGTACTTATTGCCTTCATCAAACCCATCTCATAACAAATACACAACTATCACTAATTCATATAAAGAATTCAAACTAACCAGCGTTAAACTGAATGAATATCAGAAGAGAAACGAGGAAGTGGCATAACTGACGATTGATTTGAAGACTGATTAATATTATATATTGATTTGCCTTGGACACAGCTCATTTTTTTTTTTTGAAAATTATTGAAAAGAAAAGATAAGGGATTGCGTTATGCTTTTGTTTTTCTTGATTAAAAAACAACGAAAGAGAAAATGCTCAATAATGAGGATGAAAACGCATGGTCGGAACATGAATAGAAATCCGACTGTCTGTTACAATACGGTACATATGAAAATAAGACCAAAATCAACTTCTCAAAGAAACATAACTGGCAAGAATTGAAACACAAAAACGATTATACAATGATTTACTATTTTGAAAATATAATTGATTTTGAACAAAATGTAAGGCAAATCGCAACTAGAAATTTTAAGAAGCTCCCTAACGAAATACCAAGATCCTATACAGAGATTTATAGGAGTGAACTTTTCCATTCAACATCCGCAGGTTGATTTGCCGTTTATCAACAAAATATTCTGTATTATCTACTCAACATGATCAGTACGGTTCTAGGACACCTACCCCCTGGAAAACTACCCCCGGACAACTACCCCCCAGACGACCACCCTCTAGGACAACGACCCCCCAGACAACTACCCCCTGGACAACTACCCTAGTTGTCCTAGAGGGTGGTTGCTCTAGGGGTAGTTGTCCTAGAGGGTGGTAGTCCTAGGGGGGTAGTTGTCTGGGGGGGGGGGGGGTAGTTTTCCTGGAGGGTGGTTATCCTATGGGTGGTTATCCGGGGGGGGGGGGGGTGGTTGTCGAGGGGGTAGGTGTCCGGATACGGCTCAGTACGATCTGATCGTCGTTAAGTTGTATGCTTGGAAAATCCAATCTTCAAAAGGATATGCAATCATGAGCCTTTCTTGCTGCTTAAAAACAAATTTCATATTTTAAGACTTGACCCTGAAAAACTACCCTTTTTCCTCGTTTTCAGGTTCGCGGATGCTGTACGGATTTCAATGGAAGTCCCCCCCCCCCCCCCCCCCCCCCCGGGATTAAGATACATGAATTATTTGAGTCATTATGCTTTTAAGACGTGATGTGAAAATGCGTTGCATTTCAGACACCGCGGTCTATCGGCCCCGCGGTCTATCGGACCCGCGGTCTATCGGGCGTAGAGCAATATAATGAATAAGTGATTAGAATGGCTTTCGTCGACATTTAAAAGATTGTCGGACAGAATAGGAATGTTTCATAACTTTTCAATATTCGGTCAGATAGAAACCTTCAAATATGCTTTATTAGATCATGGAAGAAAGATTTGCGTACACTACTGGTATGTTTATGCCATATGCAATTCATTATTAGTGAGACATGCCAAACCATTCTAAAATGAGTATTCATTCCATGTTTTATGCCCAACATAATTGAAATTCGGTTTATATGTCCAGATTGAATTAGAGAAACATGTTCTACCATTAATTTGATTCTTGCCTGCCTTCTCCTGGAGAATTTCAAGCTATACATGCATTGACATAATGGGACTACTCAACAAAATGTATAAAATCTTGGTTTTAGCATATTTTGAAATTGTGTTTATGATGGCGTTTATGTGTTTATGAACTAGTATTAAATCATGGACCTACTCTCTAGTAGCTCCATGATTAAATCAATGATTGACATTATATACTACTAGTATATTTTTCAGATATTTAAAGAACAAACAATATTAGTAAAAAATGTGTCAAAACCCCATTATTAATGATTTTCTAAGGTGTTACGTTACTAACAGAAACGTTACTAACAATCATTTTTGAATAGCACTTAAAATAAAAGGGTCAAAGGAAAAATTGTTCACACTCAAACCTGGAAAGTAAGTGAAGAAATATCATTTCATCTAGCTTTGTTCATTGGGCGTGTAATATTCGCCTAAAGATAAACCTAATTCTTAAGGTCCTTTTTTTTTTGTAGCGTTACTAACTGGAATTTGAGCCACGCTGTAGCTCAAAGCAAAGCCCAAATTGTCATATTTTCACACAAGTTAAAGTTTACAGAGATTTTTTTTTTTTTTGCTAGTTTGAACCCCCGTAAGTGATGTTTTCCTGGCATCTACTAAGCAATGGAGACCATAAAAAGCATAAAAAATGCTATAGGAACATACTGTGTGGGTCTGGACATATTATGATGGCGTTTTTCTATGCACATTAAATTTTTACTTGGCAGCCCTGGGGGGGGGGGTTAAACCCCCTAACCACCCCCCCCCCCCCCTTGATCCGCCACTGAGGCCTGAAAGGGAAAATTTCCCCCTAAAAATGTAACGTCACTAACCGTGCAATTACCCTCGTGCTACATGCTTCAGACACACGCCGACTCATTCTTGGCCTTGGCCTTGGGAGCAAATTCGTCTTCACATGCGAGATGAGCGCAGGTACTACTAACGCAATCCATATGACACCTCGTGTGAGCCGGACTTTTCACCGTCACACCACCACACCGATTTCACACCGACTCCGGACATATCGATTCTTTGCCACTGGGGCTTATGCAAAATTTGGCCGGTTTGTTTTCGGTATCGTTCGTGTGACTGAGGTTTGGAACATGGTAGAATTGACCGTAGCCTACTTACACGAATCGCTAGCGGAAAATCTCCGATGGCTTCAATGCACATTGGCTCTGGGTCGTCACACATGTGGGAGTCTATCTCGTTGCCCGCATCAGTGTCGTATGATTCAAGCGTGGTTGATGTCGAGATGGCTATTGGTATGCCTTCATCCGCAGAGAAACCACCCTCACTGAATATCCTCTTGTAGAAGCTCATAGTCAGAATGTCTGAGTAGATTAAAAACAGAATGAGATATTTGACTATCAAAATGATTCTATGACATGGGGGAACGCCCCACCCTTGACAAATGGTAGTACAGTGAAAGCTGTCTATAAAGACCGCTTAAGGGAGACAAGAAAAGCGGTCTTTATGAGCAGGTGGTCTTTATCTACAGGTTCCTTTAACACACATTTCAATATGAAACACTTTTCAAGGGAAAGAGAAATTGTGGTCGTTATAGACGGGCATGTTGGCTTAGTTGTTTAGAGCGCCCGCCTCATGAACGGGAGGTCGTAGGTTCAAACCCCGTCCGAGTCATACCAAAGACTTCAAAAATGGGACCATCTGCTTTCTAGCCAGGCGCTCGGCATATTAGAATGGAAAAAGGTAATAATAACATATTATGTTATGCAGGGCCCGCTGGAAGAGCAGTTTGATAATTGAAGTGGCTACCCTGGGTAAATAAAACGTTATTATTATTATTATTACAAGTGGTATTTCTATACAGGTGGTCGCTAAAGCAGGTTTGACTGTATCTCAAAGTCAGAAAACAATCAATTGAAAGTGCTAAGAGAACATTTTGAATTTTGAGTTATTAAAAATAAATCAATCATTAAAAAAAAAATCACATGTGTGTCCTAACATGTGTGTCGTATATATAATTTCTTTGTCGTATGGCGTAAGCTGCCGAGGGCACGGAGTCACGGTGCCAATCCCCGCCCTCGGCGAATGATGACAAAAATAGAGATAAAAGAGGAAAGGGAGAGGGTAAAATGGTGAGAAAAGAAAATGATAGCCCTACCGCATCCCATCCCCATAATCGATGGGCTTGGTAATTAAGATTTTCCAAATAACATCGGTAAATATGTTATATTGAAAGACGATATTCAGGCAATATTTGTTACACAATTTGCTTCAATTCTTTTTCAGTGTTCCCTCTTGATTACATTCAGGTTGCCTTCAGAATCAAATGTGCGCATCTGCTAAGACAATGGAAACAATGGGTACGCGCTGCACTGTGACAGCGCAAAATGTATTTAAAAATAAATAATAACCTTGTCCACAGTAATGAGGTCAAACCCGTGCATCTCGAAACTATTGAGCGTCAAGTGATTGAATTTCAGCCAATAGTATAAGCGCTTACAAATACCTCCATTAATACCCCCCCCCCCCCAATAATGGTGATGTGTGACCTGCCATGCGTCCGGAAAGGAACCATGGACATGGACCCTGTTTCATAAAACTTGTTATCAATCAAATCTGCCCCATTTATATGACAAATTTACTCTCAGCCAATCAGATTCAAGGATTTCGCTAGCTTATAACAATTATTGTAACTTGTTATTGAAAACAGGTTTTATGAAACGGGGCTCAGATGTGAATGTAAATGAAGTGAATATATTTTATTTAAATAACAAGATGAATGCGACTGCGTCTCCAATATGCCTCCGCCTAAATTCAGTTGATGGCTCAAACTCTTCTAGAAATATTTGATAACGAGGCTAAAAACCAGTAATTTCATGTAATTTTATGTAAATTGACCTCCGTGACCTCTGACCTTTGACCTACTTACCCCAAAATCTAATCAGTTCATCTTTCTATGGGTATGCATACTGGTACCAAGTTTGAAGTTCTTACCTCAAACAGTTCTTGAGATATCGTGGTAACGGTGCTAAAAACCAAGAATTTTAATGTAATTTCATGTAAATTGACCTCTGTGACCTCTGACCTTTGACATACTTACCCCAAAATCTAATTAGTTCATCTTCGTATGGGGATACATACTAGTACCAAGTTTGAGGTTCCTACCTCAAATGATTCTTCAGATATCGTGGTAACGAGAAGTGGGACGGACGGACGGACAACCCGAAAACATAACGCCTCCGGCACCCACCTTCGGTGGGGGGAGGAATACAAATTTGATTAAAGAACTTTGATAATCGTTATCATTTCATTCCTCAAATCAATATAAAATATAAAATATATAAAATGCACAATAATTGGTATGCTCTGATAAACTGAAGGTTACCACGGTTGACTTCACACATTCAGCTCACTCACTTTGAACACAAATCACATGTTTACAAAATACAGACATATATATAATATCTAGGAATATTGGACATAAATATATCTCATACGTGCTTTAATGAGTTTAATATCTATATGATGCATAATGATAACAGAAGCAAACAGAAATTAGAAATGAATAGTTTTCGGAAAATGCAAGTCGAACTCATATTTTCAAATACGCAGTACATCAGCAAACTTACGTTTCGATGTAATATAAGTCGCTTTATCGGTATCGATTTCCATGAATCGGTCGCCATCTTTGAGTATGATTTCGACCTCTTTGGAGCGCTCATAAGAATAGACGGGGGTCACACTGAACGAGATGTCAGGGGGTATTATCACACCACTTTTGAGCGGGAAAGAAACCGTCTTGATATCGTAATCGAACTGATGTTGGAACAAACCCTTGACGATAGGCCGGTTACCTGTGCAAAGGAAAAATTATAAAAAATGTTTTGGGCTCGGTCACAAAATCGATCTTTTGAGTGTAATTCACATGGCCTTTAATCCAGGCGCCTTGTGCGGATCTGTCGATCACCTGGTCCATTGGCGGATCCAGGGGAGCACTTCCGGCCCGTGACCCCCTTTTGGAAGAGAAGTATGCATTTTGACCAGACGATTTTCTCGATTGTGCCCCCCCCCTTTTTTTTTAGAATTTTTTTTTTTTTGCTTGTCAGGGAATTATGGAGGGGAATTGGACCCCCATAACCCCCTACTGAGCGAATTTTGAAGGTTTGGCAAAAAAAAAAAATTGTTGTCGCCTTATGATAAGTGCCCCTTTTCAGCTCAGATAAGTGTCCCCTTTGAAATCCGAAAAGTGTCCCTGTTTTCGTCTGATTAATGCCCATTTTACGTTGTAATAGTGCAATTTCCTTATGATCAGTGCCCTTTTCATGTCTGATAAATGCCTCTTTTTAAATGCCCCTTTTACTTCTGATCAGTGCCTCATTTTCCCTTTCTAATAGTATTACTTTCCCTTTTGATAAGTGCCCCGTTTGTCTTCTGATAAGTGCCCTACCTGTATACCTATATATATTTAATATATTGTATTTATATACTCCGATGTCGCAAACAAACTGTGCCCTAAAGTCCACTAAAGAGCCATATAGGCCTACCTAGCTACAAATAATCATAATAATAGATTCCCCTACTGATATCAGTACAATAAGAGGCAGTGGAGCAGGGGGCAGGAGGAGCACAGTTCCTTAAGTCCTTAAGTTATACAAGAATGAGCAGTACCCCTAAATCATAACAGGAAGGAGGACAATTTTTTTTTGAATTTGTCCAAAGCTCGCTCGCTATGCTCGCTCGCATTTACCATTGTCTTCGTATCATATTAGGAAAATCGCTGTTATTCAATATATCTTCAATATTTATTCAATATATATGAATAATCAGACCATTGCACTCAACTGCAAAGTGTTTTTTGTCTAGAACCATGTTAAGACATAAGCAATACTGTGTCGAAAATGATCCTTGGTAGTGTATAAATCAGAATGTAGCGGTATACTAATGTCTCAAAAGGGCTTGTTTTCACCCTTTGTAGGTGCCCCTTTCCCCCCAAAGTGCCCTTTTTTGTTTGTGCCCCCGCCCCACTTTGAAAGACACTCCACCGCCCCTGTGTGTTGACAAATTGTGTAGAGACGTTTTCATATACGCACTGCGATCCGAATTCGAATTTTGAGATCGCGATATTTTCGTAATTCTTTGTTGATGAGTTTACTTCTTGAATCTATCCTTAATTTTGCTTTCGAATTGGTTTGAATTTATCTAAAAAATTACTTCAGAATAATAAATAAATTACGGATCGAATGTCACATTCCTAACATTTTTTTGTAATTTTTGCGCGAAATGTGTTCACCATATCATACATAAGTCATTCATTACATGTATGTGTGTATTCATTCATTCAACTTCATTGACATATCCATCAATACTTTGTTTGAATATAACATGAATAATCCGAAGAGGGAAGAAAATAATAATAAGAGTAACACATGACAAAAATAGGACAATTTATCGTGAGTAGGCCTATAGCAGTAAAACATAAACAAAAACAAAAATAAAATACTCATTGTTTATCAACTAGACATACTCTTTCATAATAAATAGTGTATGTATATTACACGCTGTGATTGGTAAGATTCTCATCACGTGATGTACAAAATTTTTGTTATATTGCACGATCGTGCACTATAACTTTCATTTTTTACACGGGGAATACGGGCCTAATACATAACAACATATATAGATCTGGGGTCTATGTACTATAACCATTACTGCATGTTCTATTTATGCACCTGGACTATATGAACTTCAAATACTAAATTATCCTTCGTGCAGGTCATTTTCACTCGACCTGCGGCCTCGGTGCAACAACACTGCACTCACTGGGATAATTTAGTATTTATCGTGCACATATTCCAGTAGAGTG
The DNA here is from genome assembly GCA_025617745.1 of Heliocidaris erythrogramma. Taxonomy (NCBI): domain Eukaryota; kingdom Metazoa; phylum Echinodermata; class Echinoidea; order Camarodonta; family Echinometridae; genus Heliocidaris; species Heliocidaris erythrogramma. Next base: position 11,230,386 of record CM046863.1, read on the forward strand.
CATGATAGACCATGCGCATATACTATTTATATACTATATATGCCTAATAATAAATAAAAATTTACCAGTTCGATTATCCAAAAAAATGGCAAATTCTTTAACTAGAGCGTCGTCTTTGAGTGACATTATAAATATGAATTTCTCCAAACTGTTCATGTTTACAAAAATGTGACCCGACGCCTCAAAACCCTACAATAAGTCGCCAAAATTTGTTTTTTTGTTTTATACATTTTCTGAAAGTAGAGATTCTCGGCTTTCGAATGGTATATCACTTGCCTAGTTTACTCAATGATAACACCTTTAAATATCACATTTAGAATCAGTATGTAACCAGCAATCAATAACTCCTATTCAAAGAAAATGGCCATTTAAGATCGGAACAAAGAGTGCTAAACCTTCGCTCTCTGTGTGCGCCCAAGTAAAACTGGGTATTCAAATGGCCATAGCAACCGGTATGAAGAGATTCTCAGATTAGGCTGCATTTTGACAAGCTGCTCTAGGAGGACCTATTTATTACTCACTCCAAAAATCAATTTAATACCTTCAGAGGTAAAGTAGTATTTTGGCATTGAATGAAAGTATTACAAAAGCTCTCCAAATATCCATTAGTTCAACAGGTGAAAAAAGGTGTCATTTTAAAATGCCCCAAAAACATATTTCTAAGTCGAATTATGACTCACAAACTTGAGACATTATAGAATGATAATGAAACTACACATTTCTATCAAAAAAAGAAAATCGACTGATCCAAGCAGATTTAATATTTTGGGCTGTTTGCTACGTTGTGGTCCGTGCGACTTATTGTAGGTTTTGAGGCGGCGGGTCACAAATATCCTTGAGTGCTTTTAGATTATCAAAAAACATTTGTCTTGTTATTCTAAATTTCTCACATTGCATGACATAATCGAATTCGTCTCCTATTTTCTGCATACTATATTCTTCACCGAAACGTACATTATAATTGATGGTATGACAGAAATTGTCAAGACCTGCCTATTAAGGCAACGTATTCCTGCCATACCCATATGCGTTTCTCTAAAATTGAAAAAGGCACCTTTTTCGGTGTTTGGAAGGTTTTAGGGTAGCCTTGATATTTCAATATAAAAGTAAGGAACAGAAATGAACACAATACCTTCTTCGTCTAAATGAAAAGCAAACAGCCATATTTCTTTTCGATTCCGCTCAATCACCTGAGAAGAATAAAACAAAAGGACAACAGTTGTAATAAGCATCAAGTATGTACTTCATTTAGACCTATACATCACCCCCCCCCCCAAAAAAAAAAACAACAACAACAACAACAAACAAACACAAACAAAAACAAAAACAAAAACAAACAAAAACAAAAACAAAACAAAATAAAAAATGAAAAAACATAGTAAATACGAATGTTTTGTGTCCCTTAAGTTCGGCTCTCATGAAGAGTCTTTTCGATTGTATATATATTCACATAGGTGTAGTTAAATTTGGAGTTGAGGCATTCAAAAGTGCTCAATGCTGAAGGGCAGAGCATAATATTTGTACCTGGGTCCTGTCCGCTACCGTCGGTTTCACGCTCGACGCAATATTCAGGCAGACTCTGCCTAGCACATTATCAGGCCAAAGGAATTTCCCTAGTGCTAAGTATGCCACTACGCAAAGTAACCCGATCGAGGGATATCTGTAATGTTGAGTCTAGGTTTTTTTTTTTTAATATATTAGCAGCTTCAAAAACGATGAGGCATTACTTCGAGTTTTATGTGAAGAGAAAGTAATTCTTCATTATTTTGTTTTTCAAATCCATGTTTGAAAGAAGGCTTATAATGAAATAATCCTTTCCTGAGTGTCCACGGTTATACGTCATGTACCGCAAGATAAAGATGTTTTTATGGAGAATATCAGAGTTTCAGTTAATATGCAAAAAAACAAAAATAAAATGAATTTATCAGTGGTCATGAGATTGAACATGACGGGATTTTATGTTATAGCGGAATTTTTTTATTCCACTGCCAGTTAAGTTAAGATTTTGTTATTCATGCAGAATAGTGAATAAAGAAAGTGAAAATGTTACTTATATATATTATCAAAAGTTCAGAAAGTGGAGGACATATATGGATTATATAAAGTAAATGAAAAGTTCACTCAGGGACAAATAAGACACAGCAGAATTATATTTCCACAAGCGCTTGTGGAAACCTAATACTGCTGTGTCTTATTTGTCTCTGATTGAACTTTTAATTTACTTAATATATATATATATATATATATATATATATATATATATATATGTGAAAGAAATTGCGAGAATAACGTTGCGTAGCTCAATCAAAGTTCCCCAGAGCTGTCCTCCCTTTTTGAAATTTTGGCAAAGGCTGAAAAAATGTCTCCGCCGGGAATCGAACCCGGGTCGTTGGCTTAGAACGCCAATGCCTTAAACACTAGACCACGGAGACGGGTTAGTGGTTTCGGCGACACCAGATTCAATTGACCGACAGATTGACAAATCCTCAACCTTATTAATTAATTCCTTTGTCGGGGGCAGGTGAGTTTTGATATATATATATATATTATATATTGTATTAAGACCAAGAGTAGAGAGACCGCGAGAGGAAAAGAAAGGGGTCGATAACACTCAAGTTATTTTAAAGAGATTTAGGAATCGGTTTCTTGTGAAAAGTGGAAAGAAGGAAAGGGTTCCAGGGGTAAGTTCTTCTTGTTCTCTCTCTCTCTCATACAGGTAAAATGTAAAGAAATAGTAGCAGTAAAACAATGAAATAAGCATTACACGTGATTACGCACTGGTGTCCTATACCCTCTTTGATAATATTTGTGATTTTCAAGTGGATACGTTCGATAGATGTCTTTCTGATGTACACTGTCCCCTTATCTTAACTTTTCGAAGTACATTGCAGTTTTCACAGCCTAATTTGTTATTAGATTCTAATGTTTCTTGTAAAGATGATTTTAACTTTACTGATAATGTTAAAAATAAACCATGTTATTTGTCTTTTCGGTGGTCTCATGATAAAGCTGGTGAATATATGCAAATTGTTGGTCGATCATTATTCGATCTATCTCGAAAGCTTGAAAGCCTTCAATCTGATGTTTGTACTAACGGTGTTCATCCATTCTGCTCTAAATTAAGTGATGTTTTTGTTAAGGCAGCACAGAATATTAGTGTTTGTAACTGGAAAAATCCTCAAGTTAGTAAAAAAAAAAATGAATATGAAATGGTTAAACCGTGGTTTGATGGTGATTGCCGAAAAGCTGGAAGAGAATATTTTAGTGCTAAAAAATAGATTAAAGAATAGGTCAACGAATCATGTAAATATGTCCACCTCTGTTGAAAGTGAGTTAAATAATGCTTTTAAAAGTTATAAAAGATTTAAGAAGTTGAGATTTAAGAAGAGACGGTACATTAAACAGTTAAATGATTCTTTGAGGTTTTTAAGGAAAAATAACCCCTCTGAATATTGGACTCTTCTGAAAAGGGGTGAGAAAAAAGCTTCTTTTACTAATAAAGTCCCATTAAGTGCCTTTGTTGAGCATTTTTGAAATCTTGGTAACGTAGACAATGTCTCAGACGTTGGGAGTAGTATACCAGAAGTTGAAAATTCTGAAATGCATTCGTCGTTGGCAAGTTTTAACGAGTCTCATATTTTAAATGCTATAATAACAATTGAGGAGAAATTGCTGGTTATCAAACGTTTAAAAATGGCAAGGCTTCTAGTATAGACTTGATGAGAAATGAATTTTTGAAAAATTGCCCAATTTTTAGTATTTTACATTTAATAGTTAACTTTTTTAATGTTGTGCTAGATAATGGTATTATTCCAACTGACTGGGGTGTAGGGATTATAGTCCCAATTTTTAAAAATAAAGGCGAGGACACAAACCCAGATAATTATAGGGGTATTACACTTCTTAGCTGTTTAGGGAAGCTGTTTACTTCAATTTTAAACTATACAGAATATCAGATTTTTTGGATTGTAATAAGATTTTAGGCGAAGAAAAGGCTGGATTCAGATCATAGTTTTGTACTGAAATGTATTATTGATATCTTTTTGCAAAGGAAAAAAAGGATGTATTGTGCATTTATTGATTATAAAAAAGGTCTTAGATTTGATTGACAGATCATCTTTATGGTTTAAAAATTTGGCTTCCAGAGTTAAGGGCAAAGTTTTTGTAGTTATAAATAATATCGATAAACATGCAAAATCATGTGTTAACTTAAATACTTAAGGAGTACTGCAAGAAATGGTATCTTCAAGTAAATACGAGTAAGACGAAATTTGTTATTTTTTCAAGAGGAAAGGTGAGGAAAGTACCTAGATTTATGTTTAATGGTGATGATCTTGAAGTAGTAGACGACTTTAATTATTTAGGAGTTACATTTAATTATAATGGCAGTTTTAAGAAGGCAAGAGCCAAACAGGTGACTTAAGCTAGTAAAGCTTAGTTCAGTATGTTGGTAAAAGCTAAACGATTGCAGTTATCTCTTGATACTCAATGTGAATTGAATGTGATCGTATGGTGCTACCTATTTTGTTATATGGTAGTGAAGTCTGGGGCTTTGAGAATTTAAATCAAATAGAAGTTTTTCCTATAAGAACGATCTTACAAGTAAATAAGTGTACACCCGATACTATGGTATATGGTGAAACTGGTCGTTATGTAATAATTAATTATGTTAAATGTAGAATGATTGGTTTTTGGTTAAGAATAGTCAAGGGAGAAGAGTCAAAATATACTTTTTTATTATACAGACTAATAAGAAGATTACATGAAAATGAGGAGATAGATTTTGTATCATCATGGCTTACATGTATTGAAAACATATTGAATAATGCAGGATTCACTAATGTGTCGCTTTCTCAGGGCAATGGATTTAATACCGATTGGATTTTAGGTGCATTACGTTTGAGACTAGCTGATATGTTTAAACAGAAATGGCGAGCAGCAACCTGGTCCAATCGGGTGTGCCTTAATTATAGGATTTTTAAACTTGAGCTAGAGTTTGAAAAATATTTGTGTCTCTTGAATAGCGCAGATGCAACACTATTATGTAAGTTTAGATGTCGAACACATAGATTACCAGTTAATAACAGTCGTTTCAACTCTTATTTGTTAAATGAAAGTCTATGCACACTCTGTACATCATTAGATATTGGTGATGAATATCACTATTTGCTTGTTTGCCCATTTTGTATTAATAATAATAATAATAATAATAATAATTGCATTTATATGGCGCTTTATACGGGCGTTTCTAAGCGCACTGGTTGTCTGTCTAAGTAAGTAAACTAGTAAACACGATAACATAAAAGCAAAACAGTAACTACATGTATGCGCCTCCATAAAATTATAACTGCTTAAAAAGATGGGTTTTTAGGAGGATTTTAAATGATTCGATAGATGTGGCATTCTGAATATGGGATGGGAGTTTGTTCCAAAGGGTGGGGGCAATCGACGAAAAGGCTCGGTCACCATACCGGGTTTTTGTACGTGGGCCATAAGATAATTGGAGAGAGGAAGATGAACGGAGGGGTCTGGCAGAAGAGGAGGAACGAAGGGTGACCAAGTCTTGAAGATATATGGGGGCAAGATTATGTGTGATTTTGTATGTGAGAAGTAGGATCTTGAAAGTAATACGAAAATGGACCGGTAGCCAATGAAGTGAGCGGAGAACAGGAGATATATGGTCATGTTTTCTGCAAAGAGTGACTAATCTTGCGGCTGAATTTTGGATACGTTGAAGTGGGGATATATGAGAAAGAGGATATTAATGAGAGAAAACTGTACTTGTCTGATTTTAATATACATAGACCAAGTACAACAGTAATGGCGGAAATTCTTCTTACAAAAAATGCTTACCAGCTTAAAAATCATGTTAAATTTTTTAAAATTATTATGCAGCAATTTAAATATACATGTAAATCCAATGAGGATGGAGTTGTTGATGTTATAGGTGACAATCAAAGTCAGGTAGTTACACGTAGTGGTAGAATAGTTAAAAACCCTATACGTCTAGTACTTTAGTTGTATTATTATATATATAGATATATATTTATTGTTTTTTGTTTTTGTTTGTTAATGTGTCGTTGAGAAATATTGTTTAATATGTAAACTATATACCCATGTACAAGTATTCAATATACCATTTATAATATTGTAAATATGTTGTGCTCTCATACCCCGAGAGGGGGTCGATAGAGTGAAAGGAGGATGTGGTCAGGTTTTGATTTAAATGTATATTCAGACCCGTAGCCAGAGGGGGGTCGGAGGGGTTGGACGACCCCCCCCCCCCCCCCCCCCCTTCTTGGGCTGAGGTCCGCTTTTAAAAATTCCTAGTAAGGACCTGCCTTCGGCAGGTCCGTATTGATTATGACAAAAAGTCCACTTTTGCCAAAAACGACCCACCCCTTTAGAAACCCTGGCTACGGGCCTGATATTTGTGGAATTAGCATGTATCATGATTGGCAAAGCTGTCGCCAGCTTATTTACATAGGGTAGATGAATAGTGCATTGATTTTACTGGGCAAATTATTTGTTAGTATTTAACTAAAATGCGATGATTACTTGGTACACAGACCGTAGTTTGGTTGGAACGTCATGAAACAAAGAGTGAGTTAATTGCATTTTTTAGATTCATCGTTTTATAGGGGAATTGTATTGAGTGTACAAGTTTCGGCGGTTTATGCACTCTTGGGCTAAAACCACTTGGTCTAATTTCCAGATGGGCTACCTTCATTCGGGTTAAACCCTTTTGGTCCACTCTTCATTTGGTCTAATTTGCACTTGGTCTAATAACCAGAAAGTCTAATGACCACTTGGGCTAATTATCACTACGTCTAATTACCATTTGGTATAATTACCATTTCGTCTACTTTATTTTGTTGTCACTTGGTCTACTACCAGTTCGTCTCATGTCAGTTTGTCTAATTCCCAGTCAGTCTAAAACTAGTTGGTCTAGAGGCATTTCGTCTAAAATCCACTTGGTCTAGTATCCATTTGGTCTACATGGCATTTATATGGTCTAATTTGCAGTTGGTCTAACTTTCATTTAGTCCATTTTCCATTTAGTCTAATTGTCAGTTGGTCTAAATGCTAATTTGTCTAAACATCACTTTGTCTAAGTATCACTAAGGCTAATTGCCTGTTGGACTATTCCCTTTTCGTCTACGCACCTACCAACAACACTATGCGTCATTTTGTTGGCCATCCCTGGACATTTAACATAATTTGACTCGGGGAGGGGGGCGCAAATTCACTGTTTGCCAAGGGCTTCATAATACCTAGATACGCCACTGCCTTAAAAGAAGAAAAAGAAGGCAGTGAACAAGTATAAAAAGCGACATTTTTGTGGGCAGCAGGAGACACTTTTTGGGTGCTTGGAAAGGTGACGGGGGGGGGGGGGGGCATTGTGCCCCCCTGCCAACGAGAGAGTTAATTTACGTTTTAGATGAACAAATAATAGTAATAATAATAATAATGGTAGTGATGATACTAATAATATTGATAATAATAAAAATAATAATAATAATAATAATAATAATAATAATAATAGTTGCATACTCTTCTTTCTTCTTCTTTTCCTTTTTTTTTTCGTTTTTCCTCTCTCTCTCTCTCTTTCTTTTTGGTCACTTGAAAAAATCATAATGGGCAACCGCCCCCTGCCCCTGAAAATAGCAGTTTGCATAGCTCATAAAAATCAGAGAAGCTTAATGGCGGAATATTTAGCTCTTGATATGACAACAGTGTTACACCTTTCAGCAGGAACTTAGAGAGCTGGGGACACAGTGCCCAAAATTTTAATACAAATGTATTGCAGCAGTTAAGATATCCCCCGCCCGAAGCTCGCTCTCTATCCTTTTTATTGATAAATTGTGCTGAAATTTAACGCTTTTGCGGCATGTTCGTCATGAAATCACTGTATAATGCAAGCACCATGCATGACCTTCAACAAGAACATCGTATTTTTGGTCGCTCGCTTGCAAGTTAAGAGTAGAGCAGAATTGCATATTATGCAAAGATTAGAAAATATATCCTTAAAATTTAATGTTAAATAATTATAATAGGGGTACAGCAACTCCATTTTCCATTCTTGTCTTCACCCTTCATAATTAAGTTTCCCCTTTTCCATAAAAAGGTACCCAGTTCGTTGAATCCCCAAGTCTGGGGGTCATCCCTATAGCTAGAAGGTCCGATAGTTAGCGGGTCCGATAGACCGACACCCAATAGATAGAAGGTTCGATAGACCGAATGTACGAGAGGGTCCAGTAGACAGAAGGTTCTATAGACCGAATCGGCAGGAGGGTCCAATAGTCCGAAGGTTCTATAGATCGAATGACCAACGGGTCCGATAGTCAGAAGGTCCGATAGATAGAAGTTTCGATAGTCCGAATGTACATGAGGGTCCAATAGACAGAAGGTTCTATAGACCCCATAGACCGAATCGGCACAAGGGTCCGATAGTCCGAAGGTTCAGTAGGGGTCCGATAGTTAGAAGGTCCGATAGACCGACAATAAATTTGTAAAAAGGGTAAAATTGTGGATAAAATGATAAGTGGGTAAAAAATAAGTGGTTTAAAATAAGTAGGGGCGTTATGTTTTCAGATTTTATCGGTCAGAATCTTTTGTTATCAGAATCTTATCTTTTGTTACTTTTAATGAAAATTCAACTATAAAGTGTGCACCCCATAAGATTTCTTTGTTTAAAAAATAACACTTGTGTTAGAAGGGGACGCCCTTTCCTCAGCTTGCTCCACTAGAAAAAAAATGCTTCGGGCATGATGGGCCTCGGAGCTTTAGTGTGCACCATATAATTAGATTTCCATGTTTCATAAAATGGTCAGCGTTCCCCATTGCTAATATATCGGTTTTGTCGCAAAATTAACCGGGGGGGGGGGGGGCGGGCTGAGCTGCATGGGTGGACCAACCCCGCCCCACGGTGATGATGATGATGATGCTCTGATAAAAATACTTTTAACATGTTGAAAATGTATAAAACAAAACTTTAAAATAAGTTTCTCATTGATTTTTTTTTTTTTTTTTTTTTTTTTGGGGGGGGGGGGGGAGGGTTGGCCTACAGACCTAGTGCATCGGTTTATTACAATACACATAGAAGAAGATAAGGCAATTACCCTTTTCCTTTTATGACATAAAACTATAAAAAACTTATTGTATCCACTTATTTTACCTTTTTTACGTTATTGTCGGTCTATCGGACCTTCTAACTATCGGACCCCTACTAAAACTTCGGGCTATCGGACCCTTTTGCCGATTCGGTCTATCGAACCCTCTATCTATCGAACCTTCTTACTATAGGACCACGTTGGACATTCGATCTATAGAACCTTCGGACTATCGGACCCTCCGCCGATTCGGTCTATAGAACCGTCTGTCTATTGGACCCTCTCGTACATTCGATCTATCGTACCTTCTATCTATTGGGTGTCGGTCTATCGGACCCGCTAATATCGGACCTTCTAGCTATAGGGCTGTAACCCAAGTCTGTGGGTCGTCTTGCCCCTCCTATTAAAATACCCTGGCACCTCCCCTAGCTTTTACTGACGACTTGCACAAATATTTGTACATCGGATATCAAATAAGAAACATGAATAACAGATTATCAACCCAACAAACATAATCTGAAGTGCAATACAATATCAGGTTCTTCTACTTAAGTCATGAAAGACAGAGGAGACCTATAAATGTTTTAATTACTAAAAAATAATAGTAACTAATTGATTTTAATAAATTGATATATGAAATGTAGGGAGATTGATATAAGCAGCAGCAAGGTGAATAACTCTTTTAATGCACATTTACGTAGATGACTTCTTTGAAGTTTCATTTCCCTGTCCTTTCAAAACTTTCTACTAAATGTCCAGAAGAATAAATAGTAATTAGACCAAATGGTCATTAGACTATATGAAAATTAGACCAAATAATAAGTAGCCTAACTGGTTATTAGACGAATTGGATATTAGACCAAATGGTCATTAGACCATATGACAGTTAGACTAAATGATAAGTAGCCCAACTGGTTATTAGACTAAATGGAATTGGACCAAATGATAGGTAGACCATATGGTATTAGCCAAAGTACGTGTAGCCCAAATGAATATTAGACTATGTGGCTTGTAGACAAAATGACTGTTAGACTATTTGGAAATAGACGAAGTGAAAATTAGCCAAAATGGGTTTTAGACTAAATGGGGTTAGCCAAACTGGGTATTAGACGAATTGGTTATTAGGCCAAATGGAAATTAGGCGAAATGGTAAGTAGACAAACTGGTTGTAGACAAAATGAAGTTAGACCACCTGGAGTTCGACGAACTGGTAATTAGACCAAGTGGTGGTAGACCAAGCGACAGTCTACCGTTTCGGCATATCGCCTGAGTAGATTTCGTTTCGATTTAATCAGTGATACATGGCTCACAGCTCTTGTAACACTAATTGATGAAAGTAATGGCATGTGTATACACATGCATTCTAATAAGAGTCGTTTTAAGCTTCTCCCTCAGTAACCTCATGTTTCAGATTGCATGCATATTTTTGATTCTTTTTATGTGGGATTACGCAGAGATTCTTAAATATTCATCACGTCGGGGATGAAGTACATGTATGAAGAAGAGGGGTGACGTCAGGCTGGCATTCTCCACAGCACAAAGTTTTAATTAATTTGGAATGCAAATGTACTTTAGATTTATTCATATATGCATAACAACCTTACCAGTATAATGTAGGGTCTGAGCCAAAAGTAGTCAACATAAACCCTAAATTTTCAATTTAAGATTTGTGTCTGCCCTTGTATATCACATGAAAGCTGAGAATCTGTAGTTTATGAAAATGTACATGTCTCTTCATGATTGCGTTCCGTTTTTTTTTTAATAACCTTTAAAATGGAAAAGAGCGCCCTCATAGCGCGACGGGACGGAATTACTAGAAAAAGCAATTAAAAAAAAGTGAAAGGGCATTTGAAAAATAAAGTTTGGAGTTGGAATACTATATGCAATACTATGCAATGCCCAATGCCAGTTCTGGCAATATTCTGTTATAATTGGGTTAAAACTTTTTGGTGCAAAATTGTATTTTGGGGCACTTTGACACCCCCTTTTTATTTTTTGTAGGATAAAGTAGAGTTTATAGACTGAGGTCTTATAAAGTATCAATGAACTATCGTACCATCACTTCTGTACCATTAAAATTGATTCCCTTATATTTCGAGAAGAATTGTGATGTGTTCTTTTTTTTCCGTCCCGTCGCATTTAGTGGGTATTTAAGGGATTTTAGGCGCGACGGGACGGAATTTTGCATGGAAAGTACAGTCCCATGTATGTCATTTGATGTAAGTATACTTTTTTTAACCCGAGCAAATTTTTATTCATTTAATTTGAATAAACAATAGAGAATAAAAGTTTTCTTACTCGAACAATGTAGTTCTACCACATTTTTTTAGAGAAAAGAACTATTTCATGATATCAAAAAAAATTCTTTTCAAAATCCCCATTTGTTTTGTACATGGTGCAAAAGTGTCCATCCTCTCTAGTGAATTTATCTCTTTAATTTGAATTAACAATAAATCTTGCCACTTCCCTGTGCCTTAACATTGTATTTCTACCATAGTTTAAAAGAAAAAAGTACAGTTGGACTATATTTTAAAAAAAATTTGAAATCCCCATTCATTTTGTACATGGTGCAAAAGTTTCCGTCCCGTCGCATTCCGTCCCGTCGCGCGACACCCATTCATCAATTTTCAAATTTAAAAAAATTGATTGGGCCAAAATCTTAGCTTCATGGTTGAATGTCATGTGCTCTATCATACTAATAAAAAATCAGGATACGTAGCTAGTCTTCAATTTTAAATTCGATAGAATTTTACTTTGAATCTGTCTTACAAAATTTCACCATTCTATCGTTCCGTCCCGTCGCGCTAACAAAAAATGTTGTTACCATGGAAACGGAATTACGATCCTTCTTGTGTTTGTAGTGGAATTGTTCTTCAGTGTAAACTTATTACATAAGTAAAAGTATGCATCAGGTTCTATTGAATTCCGTCCCGTCGCGTTGACAGGACTTTTGGCTCAGACCCTGTACTACATGTAGTATTGATATGCGGCTGTGTCTTAGGATAAAGGTTTTGGAATTATACGTGGAATTTAGCTTCAGTTATGATGAGGAAGGGTGGGGCTCAGGTATGAAGTACGTGTATGAAGAAGAGGGGTAACGTTATTGTAATACATTGCAAACAGGTTGGCATTCTCCACAGCACAATGTTTTAATTAATTTAGCTTCATTTTTAATTAAAAAGTAGTTTAAATTAATTAAAACTACTTTTTACGGATGCAAATGTACTTTAGATTTATTCATATATGCATAACAACCCAACCAGTACAACGTACTATAGTATTGGTATGCGGCTGTGACTTAGGATAAAGGTTTGGAATTATATTTGGAATTTAGTTTAAGTTATGATGGGTAGGGAGGGGCTCACGCTCTTGCACTACCTACATGTGTGCGGTAGAGCATGTTAAGCAGGGTTTGGATGTTTGTTGGGGTGATGTTGGGTGTGTCGTGCTGTGTGTCGTGCTTTGTGTTGTGTGTGTGGCTGCCTTTATTCTTGTAATGAAAATACAAACATATATATTCCACTCTAGACAATTAGTTTTTAGATGCTTTGGATTTTTCACTGACACTGGTGCAACATTATTCGATTTGCTAGATTGTTTATTCAATAAAACGTTGTCCTGCTCGGGTTGGTTGTTTCAGTTAATGTCAGGGGTATAAGGGAGAGACACAAGAGGAAAACGATTTTGATTGGATTAGACAGAAAAGAGGTTATATAATTTTATAACAAGAGACTTATAGTTCACAGGATATTGAGGGAGATTGGAAAAAGGATTGGGAAGGGCAATTAATTTTCAGTCACGGGACAAATCACAGCAAAGGTGTACTTGTTTTACTAGCTCCGTGATTAAATATCAAGATGGAAAGGGTGGTGAAAGATAATAGACGGACGCTTTATATTCCTCAAAGGAGACTTAATGGGGGAAAATGTATTACTAGGAAATGTTTATTTAGTAATATATTTAACCATCTACCTTACCCAATCTTAATAGATAACATTCAAATACACCAGGTTACTACAACAAAAATTTTAGGAACACTAATTGATGACAAATTTTCATGGAAACATCACATTGATATCATATGTAAGGTTATTTCTAGAAATATTGGCATAATCAACAAACTAAAATGGACATTTCCCCAAATATTCTTAAATCTTTATACTCCACGTTAGTTCTTCCCTTCTTAAACTACGCAATTCTTGCATTGGGGAATAGCGCGGCATGCCTACTAGATAGAATTCTATTGCTACAAAAAAAACATGTTCGTATCATATGTCATGTACATTATAGACACCATTCTGATGGTCTTTTTTATACTAATAATATTCTAAAAATTTACGACATTTATCGATAAAATCTTGCCATACTTATGCATCAGTTTCACAAAGGAGAACTACCCAATGTTTTTAATAATATATTTCAAGCAAATAATGAAATCCATCACTATCCCACCAGACAAATTAATTTTTATCACCTCCCAAGAATTCGTACATCGCTCACACAGAATACTTTTATATTTACTGCTCCCAAATTTTGGCACTCCCTTCCTCTGAACATGAGAGAGAGCCTAAGCTTAGGCACATTTAAACTTAAACTAAAAATCTTTTATTGCTTTTTATACACACTAAAACCAACCCCTCAATAATCTGTTGGTATTGTACGTATTTAAAACGATAATTATAATAGTGTTTATTAAAAAAATAAACTAACAAAACTCGACTTTTAACTTTTCCTCCAAACCCCATCCACCCCCATGACCCTTGTCACTATGTCATTTGTTATTGTTTGTTTGTTTTCGTTTGTTTCTTGTGTTGGGTTTTTGGCCTTTATTTTACTTCCTTGTGGATCCCTCATGTATAATTACTTACAATTGCCTACAGTTTCCTGCTAAAATAATTAATGAACTCGAAATAATTAATTGATAATTGATACGCTCGAAACAATAATACACTCGAAATCCATTTTTTTAAATTAAAATGTTGTATGTGCTTAAAAAATAAGCAGTGGCTATTCTTACGACATGAGCATACGCTCCATTTTCGTACTCTGCGCACACTTGTTGAGTAAAAATCTCTCGCTCTCTGTTTTCTCTGTCTCCTCAGCCTTTTCCATATTACATTGCACCTGGGTCCTCGATATTGCCAGTCCTCTCGAGCGTGTGCACGTGTCGTAAGAATAGCCGGAAAATTATTTTTACGACTCGTCGTAAGAATAGCCACTACCTAAAAAATAACGTCTTTCCGTATTTTTGTTTGTTCAAATATTTTACAATCTTATTGTAAAAATTTTCAAAATTATTACTGATTTGTATTTACATTATTATTGATTTGTATGTTGACTGGTGAAAAGAATTGAAATAAAATCAATCTAAATCTAAATCTAAAATCTAAATGTAAGGTACAACAATAAGTAGATTTTTTTTACAAGTTTTACAGGTATGAAGTACGTGTATGAAGAAGAGGGGTAACGTTACTGTAATACATTGCAAACAGGTTGGCATTCTCCACAGCACAATGTTTTAATTAATTTGGGAATGCAAAAGGCACTGCTTTTTACGGATTCAAATGTACTTTAGATTTATTCATATATGCATAACAACCCAACCAGTACAACGTACTATAGTATTGGTATGCGGCTGTGACTTAGGATAAAGGTTTGGAATTATATTTGGAATTTAGTTTAAGTTATGATGGGTAGGGAGGGGCTCACGCTCTCGCACTACCATGTGTATGTGTGCGGTAGAGCATGTTAAGCAGGGTTTGGATGTTTGTTGGGGTGATGCTGGGTGTGTCGTGCTGTTTGTCGTGCTTTGTGTTGTGTGTGTGGCTGCCTTTATTCTTGTAATGAAAATACAAACATATATATTCCACTCTAGACAGTTAGTTATTAGATGCTTTGGATTTTTCACTGACACTGGTGCAACATTATTCGATTTGCTAGATTGTTTATTCAATAAAACGTTGTCCTGCTCGGGTTGGTTGTTTCAGTTAATGTCAGGGGTATAAGGAAGAGACACAAGAGGAAAACGATTTTGATTGGATTAGACAGAAAAGAGGTTATATAATTTTATAACAAGAGACTTATAGTTCACAGGATATTGAGGGAGATTGGAAAAAGGATTGGGAAGGGCAATTAATTTTCAGTCACGGGACAAATCACAGCAAAGGTGTACTTGTTTTACTAGCTCCGCGATTAAAGATAAATAGATAATTAACGGACGCTTTATATTCCTCAAAGGAGACTTAATGGGGGAAAATGTATTACTAGGAAATGTTTATTTAGTAATATATTTAACCATCTACCTTACCCAATCTTATCCCTTTGAGTGCGAGCCCGCGCACAGCGATTGTTCTCTCTGTGACGGAGCGATTTCGGTTACATTGCCGGTAATGGGTAATTTGGAGGTGCTTTCTACTTTGATTGCTCATTATTCCTCACTCGGTCATTTTCGGAATTTTTAGTAAATGTAAACATGAAAGGTCAGACTTTTCTCCTTCTAAAAATATAAGTTTTGTTTATCGAAACAAAAAATAAGGTTTGTTATTTTTACAGGGGAAAAGCTGTCTTATTTTGTTGAAGCTTCGCTTCCTTCCTTTTCAGTACACTTACAATACAAATTGCGTAAACGCCGTCGCACACGCGGTTAGATCAAGGTCTGTGATATCTCCTTGGTTCGATCGATACCCCATTCATTGGTCCCCATTGTCGTCTGCTAATGCTCGGGCGATTATCTGCCAAGTCATGCATTGCGCCCTGCATTTTACACGTGTTTCCGACTCATTTTGTAGTCGTATTCTGACCAGCATTGTGACATTATCACTCTAAATGCTTTCTATATCACATGTATCAGGGAACTGTTTTTTTCAGATGAACATTATTTATTCAATAAGACAAAAATAATCCTATTTACTTTCGAATACATTTCTCATGATTTGTCATAACTATTTGTTTTATTTCTCCCGCTTCATTCGTTTATTTCTCCATCTATCCATTTCTCTTTCAACGCTTTTTTCCCTATGTAGTTGTTTTATCAATAAAACAATTTATTAAAATCATGTACACATATGTGATTTGTTTTGTTTGTAATGGGAAAAAGCTAAATGAATGATAGTGAGTGGAACAAAATAATACTTTACACATCTCAATGCCGCCTGCTCTCTCTCTCTCTCTGAACTCGTCAGGAAGTTCGTGCAATTAAAACTTTGTTTCAGTGCGTTTTATTTCCGCATTGCATGCAATTTTTATTAGAAAAGGATGTGGCTATTTATCAGAGTTTGATCGATTTGAAAATAAAGAGAACATCAGAAAGGAGCATGATATCGAGAGTGTAGTAATTGTATGTTTCGAGGAAAATATTGAAACAGAAAGACAAGAGTTGAGTTGGATAATGACAAGAATCATAAACAAACTGAAACGATAAAGAAATATGTTTTTAAAAAATAACAGCGATGGGGGGGGGGGGGGGGGGTGTGGCAATGACAACAATGACGATCGGCGATCCCGATAGTATAGCAATCAATGGTGGTAATTTCTAGTCGCCCCATAGCTCTCATCTAGTAAACACTTTCCTAAAAACATTAAAATATAAATACATTTTAAACAATCAATAAACAACCAATCAAAGGTAGTATAGTTGATGGGTGCACAGCAATTTAATTCCTACGAGAAACAACAAATCATATGCTTATTTCAAATCAGTTGATGAAAAATGCCTTAGATAAAAAATAAATAAGTAAACAACGTCAGGATCGAGGTCGGGAGTGTAAATGTAGTGAATACGCACATAACGTAGCTGTAGCTTTTTGTCAAGATCGATCGGCGCTTTGAACGCTATGATATCACGTGATCGGAGCTCTAGACAATAGAAATAACCAACATGATCGAAGCGGACGCGTACGCATACGTCTGTATGTATACAAGATTTACGATCCCAAACAAGAATTTCGGGTAAAGTTGAAACGAAATCCTATTTTCTCAATTTTTCTCCACGTAACCTCATATTTTTTTAACGGGTATTGTGAATGAATATATCTACATAATACTACTAAGAATTTTAGCGCATAAGAGCGGATAGTTAGCTGGAAAACTTTGTCAACATATTAGGCATAAATCTCGGCTTCTGTAGAAGCCCTCCGTCACAGACTGAGCACCTCGCTCGGCTTCTGTAGAAGCCCGTCGTCTCCAAAGGGTTAATAGATAACATTCAAATACACCAGGTTACTACAACAAAAATTTTAGGAACACTAATTGATGACAAATTTTCATGGAAACGTCACATTGATATCATATGTAAGGTTATTTCTAGAAATATTGGCATAATCAACAAACTAAAATGGACATTTCCCCAAATATTCTTAAATCTTTATACTCCACGTTAGTTCTTCCCTTCTTAAACAAACGGAATTCTTGCATAGGGGAACAGCGCGGCATGCCTACTAGATAGAATTCTATTGCTACAAAAAAACCTGTGCGTATCATATGTCATGTACATTATAGACACCATTCTGATGGTCTTTTTTATACTAATAATATTCTAAAAATTTACGACATTTATCGATAAAATCTTGCCATACTTATGCATCAGTTTCACAAAGGAGAACTACCCAATGTTTTTAATAATATATTTCAAGCAAATAATGAAATCCATCACTATCCCACCAGACAAATTAATTTTTATCACCTCCCAAGAATTCGTACATCGCTCACACAGAATACTTTTATATTTACTGCTCCCAAATTTTGGAACTCCCTTCCTCTGAACATGAGAGAGAGCCTCAGCTTAGGCACATTTAAACTTAAACTAAAAATCTTTTATTGCTTTTTATACACACTAAAACCAACCCCTCAATAATCTGTTGGTATTGTAGGTATTTAAAACGATAATTATAATAGTGTTTATTAAAAAAATAAACTTACAAAACTCGACTTTTAACTTTTCCTCCAAACCCCATCCACCCCCATGACCCCTGTCACTATGTCATTAGTTATTGTTTGTTTGTTTTTGTTTGTTTCGTTTTTGTGTTGGTGTTTTTCGTTTTTGTGTTGGTTTTTCTGTTTTTGTTTTGTGTTGGGCTTTTGGCCTTTATTTTACTTCCTTGTGGATCCCTCATGTATAATTACTTACAATTGCCTACAGTTTCCTGCTAAAATAATTAATGAACTCGAAATAATTAATTAATAATTGATACGCTCGAAACAATAATGCACTCGAAATCCATTTTTTTGAAATTAAAATGTTGTATGTGCTTAAAAAATAAGCAGTGGCTATTCTTACGGCATGAGCATACGCTCCATTTTCGTACTCTGCGCACACTTGTTGAGTAAAAATCTCTCTCTCTCTGTTTTCTCTGTCTCCTCAGCCTTTTCCATATTATATTGAACGTGGGTCCTCGATATTGCCAGTTCTCTCGAGCGTGTGCACGTGTCGTAAGAATAGCCGGAAAATTATTTTTACGACTCGTCGTAAGAATAGCCACTACCTAAAAAATAACGTCTTTCCGTATTTTTGTTTGTTCAAATATTTTACAATCTTATTGTAAAAATGTACAAAATTATTACCGATTTGTATTTACATTATTATTGATTTGTATGTTGACTGGTGAAAAGAATTGAAATAAAATCAATCTAAATCTAAATCTAAAATCTAAATGTAAGGTACAACAATAAGTAGATTTTTTTTTTACAAATTTAGAAAGCTGTATTTCTGAGCTGTTGTCATGTAACTACTTGGTTATTGGTGGGGGGGGGGGGGATTTTAATGTAATAATAGATAGCGACTTAGATTATTTTGGAAGAAATGTTAACCTGAGAACTACCTTTGTAGACCATTTGGAGATATTTTTAAGAAACAAGGCTTAATTGATATATGGAGGAATCAGAACCCACGAATTAAGAAAGTTTATTGATTGATTGATTGATTGATTTTATTTACCAAATGTAAAAGAAAACAAATATTCATATAATAACATACATGATAACATGAGAAAATAATATTGGAAGCATCGCCCTGCTCAACTGTGCCATTGCAGCACAGCTGTTCCACCGAGGGGTCCAGTTGATAAGATAAAGCAGACGAGAGAAAATTATATATCACAAATTGAATGATTAACATACTGGTACATGTGTATAACAGATTACATGCCCCCACCCACCCAAAAGCAAACCTCATCACCCCCACCCACCCTATTAGTCATCAACGTTAAATTCTACAATTATTAAAGGGAGATACTTTTCAACGTGTGTTCATTTAAGGATGATTTTACATTTGAAGGTAGGACGTTAAAATTCGAAGCCCCACGATATGAAAACATTCTACGACATGATTCCGTATGTGGTTTTGGTAAAGATAAATTTCCGATGTTTAGAAACTAGAGTAAGTAATTGTGATATAATAACGTCAATAACTCCTGACCATTCGAGCATCTTTTTTAATTGAAACCTACTAGGAGCTATGAAAGAAACGGAAAGTCGTATTCGAAATTCAGTAACAGTTTATGCTTAGATAGAGATTTTGTTCAGGGAATGTTAGAGGAAATACGAACGATAGAGAGAAATTGGTTAAAGGAATTTGAATCTAAATCATCTTTTTGGGATTTTCTTAAAATGAAAATGAGAAGTTTTGCAAATCAAAAGAGAAAAGGACTTGATAGAACAATTTGAAGATGAAATAACAATGCTTGAGAAAGATTTGGTGACTTTTGCTGAAAGTTCAACAATTATTAAAGACATTGAAAGTAAAAAGAGTCGGTTAAAGAAATTATATAATAACAGTGTAGAGGGACTTAAAGTTAGGTCAAGAGAAGTTTTGCAAATCAAAAGAGAAAAGGACTTGATAGAACAATTTGAAGATGAAATAACAATGCTTGAGAAAGATTTGGTGACTTATGCTGAAAGTTTTGCAAATCAAAAGAGAAAAGGACTTGATAGAACAATTTGAAGATGAAATAACAATGCTTGAGAAAGATTTGGTGACTTATGCTGAAAGTTCAACAATTATTAAAGACACTGAAAGTAAAAAGAGTCGGTTAAAGAAATTATATAATAACAGTGTAGAGGGACTTAAAGTTAGGTCAAGAGCAGCTTGTTATGAAGAAGGTGAACAGAATAAAAATATTTCGAACAGTTACTTCAGTGGAACAAAAAAGAAAACAATTATACGGGAACTGTGCAATGAGAAAGGGGAATAGCAAAAGAAAGAAATGTTATAATGCAAATAATTCGATCATTTTATGACAATTTGTATTCTGAAGAAGCCTCGATAGGAGATGTATTCATTGATAACATGTGTAAGAATATCCCCAAATTGAATGATGGAAGCAGAATTTCTTGTGAAGGGAAAGTTACCATAAATGAGCGTAATAAAGCGTTAAAGAGTATGAAAATTAATAAATCTCCTGGAAATGATGGATTTACAATAGAATTTTATCTTACTTTTTGGCCACAGTTAGGGAAGCTTTTGGTTGAAGTTTTTAATGAAGCTGCTGATATGGGAAGATTATCGACATCCCAGAAACAAGGTGTAATCACGTTGATTGAAAAAAGAAGATAAAAATCCATTGTATATTAAAAATTATAGACCGATCACATTATTAAATGCAGACTACAAGATACTTGCAAAGTTTATGGCAAGCCGAATTAAAGATGTCTTAAATGAAATCATTCATTTAGATCAAGTGGGTTATATGAAAAACAGGTATATTAGAGAAGCTATTCGTTTGATAGACGATATGATTATTCATAGTATTAATAATGAGCGTGAACACGATATTTTTTTTAATTGCAGTTGATTTTGAAACGGCTTTTGACTCTGTTTCCCACAATTTCCTTTTCAATGTTCTAAAATTATTTGTTCATGTGTTAAAACAATGTACAATGGAATCAGTTGTTGCGTTATGAATGGAGGTTTCTCCACCGGATATTTTGATATTAAGCGAGGGTGAGGCAAGGTGACCCACTTTCTCCATATCTGTTCCTCTTAGTAATTGAGATATTGGCACACACATTAAGAAATGATAATGTAATCAAAGTGTCATAGACCTGGAGTGAAGACTAATCGGTTGTAATAAGTTTTAGAAGATTCGATTTAATACATACCATTTTATAATAATTGCGATCATCGTGTTCTCCTTTCTTGATTTGATTGTCAGTGTGAACTAAATAAAAGGACAATGATTTCGTAACTTCTGTAGCCATGACAATGGGGGGCTTGTTCGAAAAGGACAGAAACCAAGCCATTAATGGCATTATGATTATGCTGATGACGACGATGCGATGGGCACGAGGGGATTTTGATTCCACTCCAGTCCCATATACTCGCTTTGGTGGTATGTCTCCCCGAGACGCTGCCGCAGTTTGGTAGGTACTTTTTCAGTTTCAAGTTTTTGCATGGCAATTGGTGAGGCGTTAGTAGCCCCTGTTTCTAGGCTAGTTGGACTAGGTCTTAGAGTTTGATTGCATGTGTTGGCTGCATATGGCAATTGGTGAGGCGTTTGTTGTCTCTGTTTCTAGGCTAGTTGGACTAGGTCTTGGAGTTTGATTGCATGTGTTGGCTGCAATTTGTGCAGATAAACTTGATCTAGATATTCTGCTCGGTTTTATTCTCGAGTTGGACCTCACCGGATGATCGGTTCAGATTATTTATATTGACTTTGTCAATTTGTGCATGGATGTGCATTGTAAACGGTTTCGTTGACTGCATTTTGAGTTACACAGTGAATCATGGCTGAATTTAATGTTGAGGTGTTCCTCAAGGAGGATTTGTCAATCGGCAGATTGAAAAGCCTGGTCAAGGCTAATTTGAAGAGTTTGGCTGATAAGCTACGGGTTGATTTAACGGATTGTTCACGAAAACAAGAAATATTGAATGCAATTGTGGAACAGCAAGGGTTAAGTAACCAAGAAACTGTCGCGTCGGCTGCGAAATCATCTGAACTCATGGTCGAGGCCGATAAAAGCACTAAAAATGAGTCAGATTCTGATCGATTGAAAGCAGAGTTAGCTAAGATTGAGTTGGAAGAGAGAAAGGATAAACTAAGAGCTGCTGAACATGAGAGAGAGATGGAAAGAAAGAGGCTTGAATTTGAGATGATGAGGTATGAGGAAATTAATTCTCAGGCCCGAATATCTATGCAAAATGATCATGGCAAACCAAAAGGAAATGAATTTGCAGCTAGGTTGAAACTTGTTCCCAGGTTTGATGAGAGTGATTTGGATTCTTTCTTCCTCATGTTTGAGAGAATAGCTTCAAAGATGAAGTGGCCGGAAGATGAGTGGGCATTTTTGATTCAGCAAGTAATCACAGGTAAGGCTCAGTCTGTGGTTTCATCTTTGAGTGATGAACAGTCTTTTGATTATCGCACAGTAAAGGATGCTATCTTCCAGTCGTATGAATTGATCCCAGAGGCATATCGCCAGAGATTTCGCAATTTGAGGAGAAATCAAGGGGAGACTCATGTTGAGTTTGTTCGTAGGAAGGAGAATGCTTTGGACCGTTGGATCCGTTCCTTGAAGGTTGAGCATAGTTTTGAAGCCTTGAGAGAGATCATGCTTTTAGAGGAGTGTAAAAGATGTATGTCACAGGAAGTTAGGACACATGTGAATGATCATAAGGTTTCAGATGTGAAGGCTGCTGCCATGTTGGCAGATGGGTATGAATTAAACCATAAAGGAAGTAGGTCACCTCAAAATAAGCATAAGAATCCTACAAGTCAGAAAAATAGTTCTAGTTGGAAACAAAATCAAACATTGCGTGATGAAGAAAAATCTAATTCATCCAAGCCAATTAGCAAAACAAAGCACAATGGTAGTGGTGGTGAAACTGAAGAAAAGATCACTTGCTTTTTTTGTAAAAAAGAAGGTCATTTGAAGACACAATGTGAAAAATTGAAAGCAAAGCTAGCAAAAGAGAAGACACAAACACCTCCAAATGGACTAGCATGCACTGCGCCGGCTTCAATGCGTAATCCCATAGTTCAAAGTAGTGTGGAAAAGAACACACATGGTAGAATGACAGTTGCTGATCAAGATGATATTGATGAGCTGTTTAGGGACTTTGTTTCTTGCGGTACTGTCAAATTCAGTGATGACAAGGAGTTGCCTGTTCAGATTCTAAGAGATTCTGGTTCAACGCAAACATTGCTGGTTGCAAATGAGGCATCCTTGGATAAAAAGAATTTCACTGGTAGACACGTTCTGGTTAAGGATGTCAATTTAGGATATAAGCCTACACCATTGTACATTATTGAGTTGAGTTGTCAGATAGTTTCCGGTCCGGCAATTGTTGGAGTGGTGGACGCGTTGCCAATGAAAGGAATTTCGCTCTTGCTGGGGAATGATGTGGCAGGTGGTAAAGTATTTTATTGAAACTGAGAAATTGGTAGAAGAAATTCCGGGAATCTTCCCATCCTGTGCAGTAACGAGAGCACAGGCAATGAAAGAAAAAGTGAAAGAGAGTGAAAATGTAGTTGATGATGAAGTCAGTTTGGCTGATACTTTCTTCAAAGAGTTGAATGAAAGTGCAGATGATCCAATTCAGGGTGAGACAATATTCCGTCAGGCTGCATTGCTTAAGGCTCAAGAAGAGGCGAATGATTTGAGCCGGTTACGTGATATTGCGGTGACAGCTGAGGAGGCACAAACCATGTCACAGTGTTTCTACACAAAGTCTGGTGTCTTAATGCGTAAATGGACCCCTTCTGGGCGACCTCAAGATGAGGATTGGACAGCAGTCCATCAAGTTGTAGTTCCTCCAAGATATAAGAACGAAATCCTTCGGTTGGCACATGATGTCCCTATGGCTGGTCACTTAGGTGTGAGGAAGACTGTTGCCAGGATTTTGGCTCATTTCTATTGGCCAAAGCTCAAACAAGATGTGGCTAAATATTGTAGGTCTTGTCACACCTGTCAAGTAGTGGGGAAGCCGCAACATCGCATCAAGCCAGCGCCCCTTATTCCCATTCCAGTGAGCCAGGATCCATTTAGTCGTGTCATGATAGATTGTGTAGGCCCTTTGCCTAAAAGCAAGACTGTTTTTTTTTTGTATTTGTTAACTATCATGGACACAACAACTCGTTTTCCTGAGGCAGTTCCACTAAGGAACATAAAGGCAAGGACAGTGATTGATGCCCTTTTGACCTTTTTCACAAGGTATGGTCTCCCAAAAGAGATCCAGTCTGATCAGGGGTCGAATTTTATGTCCACTGTTTTCCAGGAAGTTATGTATCAACTTGGCATTAAGCAGATCAATTCATCTGCATACCATCCGCAGTCTCAGGGTGCCCTTGAAAGGTATCACCAGACATTGAAGACAATGATCAAGTCTTATTGTCAGGAGAATCCAGGAGAATGGGACAAGGGCATCCCTTTTCTGTTGTTTGCATCAAGAGACACCCCAAATGAATCCACAGGGTTCACACCCTTCGAGCTTGTCTTTGGTCATGAACCAAGAGGCCCCTTGAAGGTAGTCAAAGAACAACTCTTGTCTGAAACGGAAGAGGAAGGTAGTAATGTGTTGGATTATGTGTCTAGATTTAAAGAAAGACTGTCTAGAGCATGTGAACTGGCAAGTGAGCATTTGAAATCATCCCAGGGTGTGATGAAAACTCGTTCGGATCGGAAAGCGGAGTCTCGCTCATTTGAACAGGGTGACAAAGTTCTTGTTTTACTTCCAATTCCAGGAGATTCGCTGAAAGCACGATTTAGTGGTCCTTACTTGATTGAGAAGAGTCTTGGGAAGGAGACTTATATTGTAAGTACTCCTGATAGGAGAAAGACAAAGAGAGTGTGTCACATCAATATGTTGAAAAGGTATTATCAGCGTGATGAGGAGTTGCCAGTCAGTGTTGTTCATGTGCACAGTGATGTAAAAGGTGCAGATTCAGGTGCTAAGAGCACGAATGAGTTAGTAAATGTTGTTGTTGCGCATGTTCATGATGAGGTACCCTGTGATGCAGAAAGTCCACCTGAAATAGACTTCAAAACAGGTATGATTCCCAGGCTAGACAATTCAAAAGTGATGTCTTATCCACAGTTATTGCTTAGTCATTTGCCCGAGTCAGAGAGAGAGAGGATGTTGTAAAAATCTTTCATGAATTTCCTGAGGTGTGTAGTGATAAATTAGGATGTGCAACAGACACTGTACACAAAGTTGATATAGGTGAAAGTTAACCCATAAAACAGCACCCATACAGACTTCATCCTGACAAAAAGAAAATTGTGAATAAAGAGGTAGAATACATGCTCGAACATGGTATCATAGAGCAAAGCAATAGTAGTTGGAGTTCACCAATAGTACTGGTTCCAAAGCCAGATGGTTCCCAGAGGTTCTGTATCGATTTCCGTAGAGTCAATGCTGTTCAAAGACAGACTCTTTCCCTCTTCCACTTATAGAGGATTGTATAGACCAGGTTGGAAATGCTGCCTATGTGAGTAAGTTAGACCTCATGAAGGGTTATTGGCAGGTGCCATTATCAAAGGAAGCAAAGGAAATCTCGGCATTTGTGACGCCACAAGGCCTTTTCCAATGTCGAGTCATGCCGTTCGGCATGAAGAATGCCCCTGCAACGTTCCAAAGAATGATGAATAGAGTGATTTCAGGGCATGGAAATTGTGTAGTGTATCTTGATGATGTCTTAGTATATAGCCATAGTTGGAAGGAGCATTTGGCTCATCTCCGAGATTTGTTTGGAAGGCTTTCCAAGGCAGGACTAGTTGTGAACTTGGCAAAATGTGAATTTGTCAAAGCATCTGTTACCTATCTAGGTCATGAAATAGGCCAAGGACGTGTTGCTCCACGACGCGCCAAAGTCCAGGCAATCGTGGATTTTCCCTCCCCCTCCTCCAAGAAAGAACTCCTCCGATTTCTTGGAATGTGCGGTTTCTACCGTAAGTTTGTCCCGAACTTTAGTGAAGTGGTTGCCCCGCTGACAGACCTGCTGAAGAAGGGGGTCAAATTTAACTGGTTAGAAGCTTGTGAAACAGCTTTCCAGAAATTGAAGGCTGTGCTGATGTCGGATCCTGTGCTGGAGGCCCCAAACTTTGAGAAACCTTTTCACCTCGCCGTGGACGCTAGTGATAAAGGAGTTGGAGCTGTACTCCTACAACAGGACAAAGCTGGATTCTTGAAACCTGTCAGCTACTTCTCAAAGAAACTGAACATTCATCAGAGACGATAGAGAAGGAGTGCTTAGGTCTAGTATTAGCAGTGCAACACTTTGAGGTGTATCTGAGCAATTCGTCTGAAGTGAGTGTATATACTGACCACAATCCATTGACTTTCCTTGAGCGCTTTCGGACCAAGAACCAAAGACTTTTTCGATGGAGTTTGATTCTGCAACCGTATGGACTGAAAGTGACACACATCAAAGGAAAGGACAATATAATCGCTGATACACTTTCCAGAGCATAGAAATATGATTGGAGCTGGGAAAAGTGAAATGTGATGAACTTATTGTGACAAACTTATGTAACTGCTTAATTTGAGAATTATAATACTTGCATGAAAGATGGACTAAACATTTTCTTCATGATGTGTTTCCCCAGATTTGATAAAAAGGACACTTGGATTTCATATACAGAGTGAACTACATGGACACACACCGGTAGAAATAGTGAAAGGGACATTTCGTTAAACTGACTGTGCATGAAGTCAAGTGTAATTCAGTGTAATTCAGAGATGCCACCTGTTTTAATACAGAAATACTGCAGGTTTTATGAAAATAATGGTTTTCGCAAAAAACTGACTTAACTGGTAATACCCATAATGTCTAACAGAAAATATCTTTTTCATCACTCAAGTTACTACAGTCGTTTTTATACTGTAAGGTTGGCATTCCTGATAATTTGTTGATGGTTACGAAAGCATACAATATGTATGGTGTGCAAATGTAAGAGTGTATTATGTTTATAAAAGTCAAAAGAAATTATGTCAGAATTATTATAACCTGAACATGCTAGAAGATTGTTGTTAGGTAAAATGCTGATACAAAAATATTAATTAAAATTCCATGTAGGTTGTAACCACATAGGATAGAAAATGCTTACAAGTTGCATGTACTGTATTTGTTAACTTTGCTACAAAGTTCACTGTGCTAATTCAAAGTTGATTGCATGATCAAGACTGACTTATGATATGTGATATTCACTATTATGTGCCAAGAAATGTTTACATATAAGTACATGTGCAAAACTTAATATGTTTTACATTGTTTCTACATGATATAAATGTACATATTTCGGTTTATATGTGTATTCCTCAAGCATTATACATATTTTGTAATTATCTTGTTACCTATGTTTGATGGAATGTCAATACATGCATCTTTCTTTATTTTTGTCCATTATTATATGTGTAAGGTATATTGACACCGTTTTACAGTTCTCAAAATGCTCTGTAAATTTCACATTTTGAAAGGCTATCTATATTTCTGTATCAGAGAAGGAACAGAGACACCTTCCACTTGTTTTCATGTTTGAAATTCTTCGAAACCACAGGTAAATGCTTGTTTTGGTATACACAGCATGTATTTGTAACCCAATGACCTATATTCTGTTTCGTGCATAATGAGCTTACATTCCGACATAGATAATGAGGTCGTTTCATAGCAACGCGGCTGTTCGCGTGCGCTGCATGACATTATGTTTGTTCGTGCTATACATATTCAGTGTGTAATTTTGCATAAGCGTGCCATCGTGCACATTGCGCATGTGTCGTATATATCGCTGCACTTATGAATGGTCATGTTTTCCTTAAATGGTCCAACAGCGTCCAGTCGTTCGTAGTCTAGTGTAATCGATGCAGTGTCGATTATATCTCTTGGTATAATGTTACGGTCAATCGAGTTATGATTAGCTTTTATTGAAATTACTATACATTTGAGCACATGTCATTTTTGCAGCTATGTTTCTATGCACAGTTCTTGTGTAAGTTGACATTTTATATAAGTTAGTGATTGTATTACTTTTGAAGAACAATTGAACAACGATTCATTTCTAGGATGTTTTGTTAAAGTTTTGACAATCGTTGATTGGCAAAACTTTCTCTTGTGGGGGAGATATGTCATAGACCTGGAGTGAAGACTAATCGGTTGTGATAAGTTTTAGAAGATTCGATTTAATACATACCATTTTATAATAATTGCGATCATCGTGTTCTCCTTTCTTGATTTAATTGTCAGTGTGAACTCAATAAAAGGACAATGATTTCGTAACTTCTGTAGCCATGACAAAAGGTATAGAGTTTGGTGATTTTGAAATTCGACAAGTCTTGTACGCTGATGACATGACTTTATTTGTTAAAAATGAAAGTTCCGTTTTCAGAATAAAAAAAATATTTTCCAGGCTTTTTCTGAATTAAGTGCTCTAAAAGTTAATACTGAAAAACAAACATCATGAGGTTAGGAAAAAGCATAGGGGTTCACAAACATTTCCTATGGGAATTTACGAATGATCGGTTTTGATTATTTGTGAAAACCCAAAGGCTTATGTGGTTAAAGAGACTTCTATATGGAGAAATATGGAGGATTATGGGATGGAAACTGTATTTTGACCATAGCTTTAAGATATTAGGGGGAAGATTTATTTCCCTTTGCAACTATTATATGGAACTATTTACAGTTAAAACACCAATATTTTATTTAGAAATTTTAAAAGCATGGCGAGATATGGATATCTGTAGGAATATTCAAGACGGGAAACCTAATCCAATAATCTATTTAATCACATTTTCGATAAGATTCAAATCAGACCACTGGCATACTTTCAGAATTTAGGTCTGTGTAGTGAAAATATAGCTAATATTTGGGAAATATGTAATATAATTTTAGAGAGCGGAAAATATGACGGGGGGGGGGGGGGTCAGACAACTGCTACTCAGTACGAGATTACAACATTACCTTAAAGATATTTGGAATATGATCCTGCTGAGAGATGTATCATCTATAAAGGTGTACGATCATTTTATTACAGCTATGCAACATTCATACACTTTACGAATTCGGGATGGTCAAAATAATTTTGAATTTTCAAACAAGGAAATAAAATATATTTTTGTAAGACCCATAATCACAACGCTTTTATTAAAAGTTAAGGAATTTCAGTACAAATTACTCCACGGAGCAATTTATACCAAAGAACATCTGTTAAGATATGGCTTTTTTGAAAATGACCAGTGCTCTTTTTGTAGACAAATGAAGGAGCCATTTTGGGATTGTGCATATGTGACAGGGAGTGATAGAACGAATAGGGTTAGTGGAACTACAAAACGTACGGTGGGAAATTATTCATGCTGGTATAATGGGAAATTCATTTAGGATTAAGTGCTGCAATACACTAATATTTATAATTAAGTATATCATATTTCGGTCACGTTCAGAGGGCGCAATTTCCAAACTAGATAACTTGTTTAAAATAATATTGGAATGTAGGGATGAGGAAAAGGAGTTAGCTATGAAAAGAAACAAGTTAGGCGCAAATATTCTGACTGAATGAGAAGCGCCTTAAAACACAAACAAACATCTACAAAAATGGGAAAGCATTGAACTACATGTACAACCAGTGTCAATACATTTATCTTTAATTCATCAAGACTGATGGCAGTCGGTGTGTAAGTGTGTGTATGTGTGTAGGTGTCTATAGTGTGTGTAGGTGTGTATGATGAGTGATGCGTATGTGTATGCTGGTGAGGTGTGCGTGTGGGGGGTAGATATTTTAACGTCTGTTATATATGTAAGTGACTTCAGTCAATTTTGTTTGTTCTTCAGTCAATGTATGAATTGTTCATGAATTAATGTATTTTTTTGTATGTATTTTCAATGAAATCTCTAATAAAAACATTATGGAAAAAAAATAGAGAGAGAGACACACACACACACACACAGAATAAACTACTCCGTTAGACACAAAAGGTTCAATATTTCGCCTATAAGGCTTCTTCGGGAAATGATACCAAGTACAAAAAACGCACCAAGGATGTAGTGCATAACGCGTAATTATTGTCAAAACAACAAGCGTAAATAAACAACAGAGTCAAGGCGCGAGAAGAGAGAGAGAGAGAGGGGGGGGGAGAGAAAAGGAGAAAGAGTATGAGGGGGAGACAGACACACACACACACACACACACACACAGTGATTAAGAAAGATAAAGAAAGCAAAGGATAGGAAGAGAGAGAAAAAAAGAGAGAGGGAAGTAAAGGAGGAAGAGAAAAATAAGGAGAGAGACAGGGAAAAACAAGGTGGGAAGAAAGAGGATAGAGGGTTAGAAAACAGAAAAGGAAGACAAAAAGGAGAAAAGAAAAAGAAGAAGAAAAGAAAGAAAAAAATGAAAAAGGAGGGGAGAGAAGAAAAGAAACGAAAGAAGAAAGAGAGAGAGAAAAGAAACAAGGGAAGAGAACAAAAGCAAAGTACAAAAAGGAAGGAGAAAGAAAGAAGCATTACAAAATTACGAAGAAGGAAATGAACGGAAACTGGCATTGATACCATGTGGTTGGAGCGTGCCAAGCTGAAAGATGATCCTTTCCTCCTGGATCTTCCTTTCCTAATCTGTTACCCAGCACAGCTTAACCCTTTGAGTGCGAGCCCGCGCACAGCGATTGTTCTCCCTGTGACGGAGCGATTTCGGTTACATTGCCGGTAATGGGAAATTTGGAGGTGCTTTCTACTTTGATTGCTCATTATACCTCACTCGGTCATTTTCGGAATTTTTAGTAAATGTAAACATGAAAGGTCAGACTTTTCTCCTTCTAAAAATATAAGTTTTGTTTATCGAAACAAAAAATAAGGTTTTTATTTTACAGGGGAAAAGCCGTCTTATTTTGTTGAAGCTTCGCTTCCTTCCTTTTCAGTACACTTACAATACAAATTGCGTAAACGCCGTCGCACACGCGGTTAGATCAAGGTCTGTGATATCTCCTTGGTTCGATCGATACCCCATTCATTGGTCCCCATTGTCGTCTGCTAATGCTCGGGCGATTATCTGCCAAGTCATGCATTGCGCCCTGCATTTTACACGTGTTTCCGACTCATTTTGTAGTCGTATTATGACCAGCATCGTGACATTATCACTCTAAATGCTTTCTATATCACATGTATCAGGGAACCGTTTTTTCAGATGAACATTATTTATTCAATAAGACAAAAATAATCCTATTTACTTTCGAATACATTTCTCATGATTTGTCATAACTATTTGTTTTATTTCTCCCGCTTCATTCGTTTATTTCTCCATCTATCCATTTCTCTTTCAACGCTTTTTTCCCTATGTAGTTGTTTTATCAATAAAACAATTTATTAAAATCATGTATACATATGTGATTTGTTTTGTTTGTAATGGGAAAAAGCTAAATGAATGACAGTGAGTGGAACAAAATAATACTTTATCACATCTCAATGCCGCCTGCTCTCTCTCTCTCTCTCTGAACTCGTCAGGAAGTTCGTGCAATTAAAACTTTGTTTCAGTGCGGTTTATTTCCGCATTGCATGCAATTTTTATTAGAAAAGGATGTGGCTATTTATCAGAGTTTGATCGATTTGAAAATAAAGAGAACATCAGAAAGGAGCGTGATATCGAGAGTGTAGTAATTGTATGTTTCGAGGAAAATATTGAAACAGAAAGACAAGAGTTGAGTTGGATAATGACAAGAATCATAAACAAACTGAAACGATAAAGAAATATGTTTTTAAAAAATAACAGCGATGGGGGGGGGGGGGGGCAATGACAACAATGACGATCGGCGATCCCGATAGTATAGCACAATCAATGGTGGTAATTTCTAGTCGCCCCCCCCCCCCCTTCCCTGGCCGTGACAAGAAATTGATGATGACAATATATCATGTCAGGACGGTTAATAAACACATTTATGTGAAAAAGAAAACGTGTGAGTTTTAAGTTTATTGTAATGTAGGCTTACAGCCAAGTTAATTACCAAATCAATATTTTATTTTATTTTATGAACTTGGATTTCGGAAAAGAGTAGAATGGTTCATTCATGAATGAAGGGC
Organism: Heliocidaris erythrogramma; assembly: GCA_025617745.1. NCBI lineage: Eukaryota > Metazoa > Echinodermata > Echinoidea > Camarodonta > Echinometridae > Heliocidaris > Heliocidaris erythrogramma. The sequence goes on from CM046863.1 coordinate 11,262,490, forward strand.
TAAATTGGCCAATTTCAATTGATATAATCCTTGAGCAAGTTCCTTTTATTTTATCTTATGAACTTGGATTATAAGGAGCAACGTCAAGTTATCAAAGCACATGATGTTTGGAACAGGGAGGCAATTTCTTGCCATTGACCGGGATGGATTGGAGGCGGAGGGGCTCTCTCTCTCTCTCTCTCTGGCTCTATTTTCCATAGCTCTCATCTAGTACACCCTTTCCTAAAAGCATTAAAATATAAATACATTTTAAAAAATCAATAAACAACCAATCAAAGGTAGTATAGTTGATGGGTGCACAGCAATTTAATTCCTACGAGAAACAACAAATCATGTGCTTATTCCAAATCAGTTGATGAAAAATGCCTTAGATAAAAAATAAATAAGTAAACAACGTCAGTGTAAACAACGGGAGTGTAAATGTAGTGAATACGCACATAACGTAGCTGTAGCTTTTTGTCAAGATCGATCGGCGCTTTGAACGCTATGATATCACGTGATCGGAGCTCTAGACAATAGAAATAACCAACATGATCGAAGCGGACGCGTACGCGTACGTCTGTATGTATACAAGATTTACGATCCCAAACAAGAATTTCGGGTAAAGTTGAAACGAAATCCTATTTTTCTCAATTTTTCTCCACGTAACCTCATATTTTTTTTAACGGGTATTGTGAATGAATATATCTACATAATACTACTAAGAATTTTAGCGCATAAGAGCGGATAGTTAGCTGGAAAACTTTGTCAACATATTAGGCATAAATCTCGGCTTCTGTAGAAGCCCTCCGTCACAGACTGAGCACCTCGCTCGGCTTCTGTAGAAGCCCGTCGTGTTAAGGACACAAACTTTCAGATCGCTGATCGTGTGATTAGCAAGATTGAAGTGTTCGGCAACAGGGAGACCACTAGTGTTGAGGCGAATCGAACGAAGATTCTCCGTCACTCGATCAAATTATATATAAACTCCTCAAAAAAAAGTTTGGAAATCTGATTTTGATCAATCATTTCTCCCGAGTCTTAGTGAATATTGATGTTTGATTGATACCACTGAAAAGATCATTTAATTCTCTTTAAAATGATACCCTACATGATATGATTATCTTTCACATGGAGGTGCAGTGCCTTGAAATGTGGGGCAAGGTCAAAATTCAAAAGTTGCAAAATGACACAATATTGAAAGTCAGTTCTTTTTTACCGTGGTGATGAGTGAGTTTCCCAGTTGTTTCTTTTGTTTTCATGCATCTTAACATCAACATTAACATGGAATCAAACAAACCTCTGCACAAGCAAACACATAACAAACAAACAAACATGCATGCATGGGTATTTCAAAACACGACTCAAACCATGTTATCTCACAGAACCATCACTACACAAACCACAACAAAACATCAAAAATGAAGAGGCAGGGGCTTGATTTAATGGATTTTCATCTTTATTGTCACATACAGAGATCTTGATTTCATCAATTAACATGATCAAGGCTCAGTAACGGGTGGACGACCCAAGTGCTTGCACCACCGCCTGGCACCGCCTCCTCATGCTGCTGACTTTCAATATTGTGTCATTTTGCAACTTTTGAATTTTGACCTTGCCCCACATTTCAAGGCACTGCACCTCCATGTGAACAATAATCATATCATGTAGGGTATCATATTAAAGAGAATCAAATGATCTTTTCAGTGGTATCAATCAAACATCAATATTCACTAAGAATCGGGAGAAATGATCGAACAAAGTCAGATTTCCAAATTTCTTTTGAGGAGTCGGCAGATATATACTGAACTACAAAAGAAACGTCGCGCATGTATGTGTTTGAAACTGTTTTATTTACAATGAAACATATTCTTTATTCAAGAGTGAAAACTGAGAAAATGTTTTGCTTTGTTTTGATTAACAAGTACAGATGTGCAATAACGACTCTCGTCGTTGATAGCGCCAGTTCTGACGTTGTTGGGCCCACAGGAGACGTTCCCGACGATGTCGAACGGTTAGGATAGGGCCCCGAGCAGGACGCCGACAAGACAAGTTGAAGCTTCTCAGCCGACGACGAACAGTTGCTGCAGAAATTGGTCTGTTGTGTGTGCCAATAGTCTGTAGAGCCGATTCTGTTGCTCTGCGGAAGCGATCGTGCAAGTGGTCCCGGTGAAGATGGCGATCTTGACGTGCTGTTGTCACCCTGGGACGACCACAGTGACTGCGCTGACGATCGTTGGTGCTGTTGGTTGCATTGTATCGCTCCCGCAGTCTCTCTACTGTCCGAACGCTGCACTGAAGTCGTTGGCAATGCTCTAGGACGATGGCCAGCATGAAGACGTCCGATGGCTTGTTCCCTCTGTTTCGAGTCAGACGTGGCATGGTGACAGCGCTCAGGAAACGAATGGCAGGATGAAGTTTTGGGGTCCCTTTTAAACCCACTGGATAGAGGATGTGAATGTGCATCATGCTTTTCAAAAAGCTGCGCTCGAGTGCACTACCATGTTCACGGAAAGGATATGAGTTTTAATCCTACACAGAAATCACATTTTGTTATGATGATGTGTTATGGACGGTCAATGCCATATCTGTGATGGGTGTGATTTTACGTATCAAATTCCAATATCATGTGTAAAAGATATCAATTTGAAAAGTGCGACGTTTCTTTTGTAGTTCAGTATATGTATATATATATATATATATATATATATATATATATATATATATACTGCGCGTCTTTTATTTGTCCTTATTTTTGCTTGACGCTTAATAATTTTGTCATTCCTTGACAAAGGGCTATGCCCGAAATATGCCCGAGATAATTGACATCTCTACGGTTTTTTGATATATATATAAGTAATTACATGTGAATGAAACGGCTGGATAACCCATATTCAGTTGTGCCAGGCACGACACTACTGGTCTTCCATAGGCCTGGGGTCCAGGAGCTACATGTGTTAATCGAACCCATCACGCCGCTTATCAAAAATATTGTTTGCATTGTTCATTTTGTTCATTTTGCCACCACAGAGACCGGGTTTTTAAATCTATGCCCACGAGCATTTTTTTTTTCGATTACGATATTACCTACGCTAATCAGGCCTATAGAGACAATTTAGTACATTCTCCAGCAATACAACGTAAGGTTTGCACTGCTTGTTTTGCATTAGTATCTCTGTATAATCTGATAATACTCTCACATGACGCCTCTAGGTCCGCGCCAGTGGCTGACGCAATCCCAAGTCAGCAATTGACGCAATCCTAAGTTAGCAATTGACGCCTCCTAGGCATTGGGCATCAGAGCAGAATTTGATAACTGCGCACCTAATGCAGTATCAGATCTGGACCACGTCTTAGTTGCGATTGATTGGAATCGATCGCAACTCGAAATCAATCGCAACTCCGATCTCTTAAGTGCACAGTTACGATTGATTTTAAGTTGCCATCGATTCCAATCAGTCACAACTCTTTATAAGGTGGGCCCTGATTGTCACTATAAAAGAACGATAAATGTGTGTGTCCTTTAAGATAGTAATGTTTTTCTTTGTCATTTCATTTCACTTTCTTTTTTCTAAATATATAAGTGGGGTCAGTCTGTTTTCTTTTGTTCTTTGTTGTTTTTGTCTTTGTGTGTGTATTTTCATAAGTTTCCATAACTAAATTGACTAAAACTAAAACGACTTATCATGTAAATTGTAAAAAAAAAATATATTAGATACACACCTACAAGTTGTGTTTCCGGACATGTTGGTTATCCGGATATATAATTTCATACGGTCATTTGGAAAAAGATTACATGCAATTTGGAATAGATCTTATAAAACTTATAATGGACTAGAATGCGTATTGCTATTTGATGGACATTTTTCGTGAAATCGAATGGCAAACGATACATTGTCTGGACACTACACCCCCTGTCCGAGTGTACACGACGCGTCATGTTGGTTGTGCTATTACCTATAAACGACTTCAGCATGTAAAGAAAATTGGCGCGTGTGCATGTGGAAGTAATTATTCAACTCAGTGATTGCACTCGTCACTTTGCATTAACTGTTCGTGCAATACCACTCTCATAATTATGGCGCATCAGAGACCGCGCAAATCGCTGACGCAGCCCTACGTCAGCATAATGACGTTCCATGTGCAACGGGTTTTTACCCAAACCAATCCAGGGATCCACAGGGCATCTGCTGAAAAGAACAACTAGACATTGACAAAACAAAGAAATGAGGGTAAAACAAAGAGAAACATACCAAACCGATGTTTGTTCCAACATCTGAAAGGCATTCCAGGACGGCTAGAGGGTGTGCATTTGTCACACCTGCTTGTAGGTTGTTGATGCTAAGTAAGACATCACCATCTCTGTGGGAAGGGAGTAGAACAGAGGGGAGGAAGGAAGAGAGAAAAAGAAAGGAGGTGTGAGATGGAGGTTGACAAAGCGATAAAGAAAAGGAGAGGGAGAAGGGGGATACAAAGAGTAAAAATAAAAGGTTGATTAAAATTATCATTTAGATTTTTTTTGGTTACATCTAAAACAGCATTGATACCCTCTCTCATATTACTCCATTAGTCCACTGTGAAGATGCACTGGAGAGCTGATAATATGTTTTATCAATTTCCCTACCCTCACCTTTCCTATTTCCTTTAAAAAAATTAGCGAAAATGATGATTTCCAGTTTAGAAAATATTTATATCTTTAAAACTATTCACGCTCCAAACAAGCAATATTTACCAGAGTTGTAAGGGGATATACCACTCCCTCCAAAGGACTATCCCCGTTTGTATGCTTTAGGCTGAAGCATGGGCGTCAATCCTCACAGGAATTCTATTCAAGTGAGGGGGGGGGCACACCTGGATGCAACAATAGGGTGCCCCCCCCCCCCCCACTTGAATAGAATTCCTGTGAGGATTGACGCCCATGGGCTGAATGAAAAAAATGTCCATGAGATTTCGCAACGCAAAACTCAACAATATTCAATAAAAGAGTTTCCCTTGACCTGAAGACTAACACCCCCCCCCCCCCCCCCCCATTCCACAATTCAGTCGCTTCACTCAATCACCGGTTTCCTTGAAAGGTTAATGTTTTTTAAAGCTTTAGTCCTATGAGCATTTTTCTAGTTTTGCAGTGTTATATTATCATTCTGGGACAAATACATTAGGCAAATTATTAGGAATGGGTGACCAGTAAGGAGCACTCTAACACAGTTTCGTTTCAGGACAATATCACAGACCCGAGGCCAGACACAGAGAGAAATTGAAGAAACACAGGTAGAAGAGAGAAGAAGGAGGATAAAGAAAAATGTAAGTTTAGTATATATTTCATATTCCATATTGTACAGTATTATTCATATGCAAGTTCCGGCTGTGTCCCATACATTTCCAATAGGAATTGTGAATATAGATTGGCATGAAAGCTATCATTTTATTTCATATTTTGTCTGATTCAAGCTCTAGGAGGACTATCATCAGCTTGATACAGTCATCAGATAAACTTAAACCTTAGATGTGCATGGTAGTGCCCTCATACACAAAATTTACTCCGATATTCTGATTTGAAGGTAAGTACTACAGACAGAAAATAAAATAAACTTGAGAACATCAAATTAACCGATTTGCTTTAGGAGTAGACTGAGCTTTGAAAAGGTAAAATCAATTTTGTCGGCAACTAAAGTAAAAACTGAACTGTGAATGGGTGGGGGCACCTATTTGCTTACCTCAATCCCACCGCTCTAGCCAGTCCTGTACCATCAAGGCCCCGGAACTCATGTCGACCATTATTGGAGTAAAGAAGAGCTCCGAACTCCGTGAGAGCATGAGGTTTACCAGGAATATACTGAACAAAGATCTCACGGTACCGAAGCCACTTCACAGGTAATATCTGTCAAAAAAATTAAATTCAAAAACATTTGTTTTAATCCGACACGGACCGGATGTGCCCCCCCCCCTAAATCCGCTACTGTTTTAATAAGACATAAAACACGTTTAATTGATTTTCCGAATAGTCATAAATATAGAAAACTCCGAAATTACGGCATAACAAGCCTTCTAGTAAAAGGAAAGGCAAAATCGGCTCCAAATCGTAGTGACGTTAGATCAATCCTGCGATTGTCTACGATTTGAAACTGCTTTGGCCCTTATTCCGTATAGGCTGACATCGCTCCAAATGTTGAATATTATTATTGTTCAGAGCCTAAATTAGGTAGATTTCATTTTGTTAAAATGCCTATATTTAATGTGATTGAGATTTATTTCCCAAATCGGATCGTAGTCGATCGTAGTCGATCGTATAGTGTGCAGTGGACTTAAGACATACAAATATTAATCAGATCTGGCTTTCACACGTCTGTAAAAACTCCAATATACTCCCTACACATACGTTACGTGTACGTGGACACACATACACACACGCACACCCACTCCACGCATTCCACACAAGCCTATACACTCACTATTGGGAGACTGCACGTATGCTGTGTGTAAACCTGAACATAATTTATATACAAATATACATACCGATTTTTCAACGTCATGCGATTGTTTAGCTTCACCCTCCTGCCTACCTCCTTCAGGCGCGGTTGTAACCGCATCCCCGGTGGTTACCTCCCCCGTGGTAGATGTCTTGACAGCTTGTTTAGGATTGACGTTCTCAGAGGAGCTCGCAACTGCGGTGCTATCTGATTGACCACGTTGGTCTGATGGTTTGTCTTGACCGCTTCCACTTTCCGTGGCAGTGGCATCTGACCGCTTAGCTTCCGAACCTGAAGTGGATTTCTTTGATGCGGTCGCTCCCATAGCTAATGATCTTTATTCCATAAAATGCAGAGATCTGTTTGAAGAGCAGTGTCGTAAAGATTGTAGGCCTATATACGTAGCTGCTGGGTTTAGATCGAAGATATGCGACAGTATTATAAAGCGTGTGCGCGAGGATCAGAAACATTCAAGTGAGGGAGTTTTGAGAGCAATGTTCAGCGAGAGTTTCCACGTGAAATATGATACAACTTCCCTAAAACAACAAGTTTCAGCAGTGTGCGATATATTTTGTTAAGGACATATAAAGCGCACGTCCCATTGTTTTCCCAGCTGACTGCAGAACGAGCCCGCCTCCAATATCCATGGGGAGAACCAGGATTGTCAAGAAGAGGGGCGGGGGGGGGGGGGGGGGTCCAGACAGCATTTTCCTTGTAACAGAATTTTGGGGATCCCGCCAGCTCTTACATTTTTAGGGCATGAATGGGAGGTGAAGATGAGGGGAGAAAGGGAGAGGACGGGAGGATGGCACGTACGAAAGGGAAAGGGGGTGAGCAGACTCCCCCCCCCCCCCCCCCCCCGCCCTCACTCGGAGTGATCTCGTTACAGTTATTCAAACAGTCTTCTCAAACTGACACAGGGTCAACCACACTTCTGAAATTTAACCTTACTGAGAGAGTTATTGTAATTCTTTTCCACTTCCGTCATGCAGCCAACAAAACAACAGGATGAGATGTCGTACGTAACCTGTTGCCTACTGAGTTTTTTAACTCTCGTAGGCCTATACAGGAGCTAGCCGGTTCCCGTAGTCTTTGGGTTAACCGTTGACTACTGAATTCTTTAACTCTCATAGGCTTAATACAGGAACCACCCGGTTCCCGTAGTCTATGGGTTAATTGAATTACAACTGCTTAAAACCACTACTACGGATATATATTTTTTCTGCCCTTTTAAGCACCCCCTCTGTAAAGCGAAGGACATGGACACAATGACTTAAAGAGGAAGTCCGGTCCAAGAATTACTTTGTTTTAATAGAAGCAGAAAAGTAAAAAGGGAACAAAAATGTTTTAGGAAAATCCAACAAGTACTGAGAAAGTTATGAATCTTTATATGACATGAAAAACTAGGGAACACAATGGAAATCACTATAAAAAATGGCAACTCGGTCATGAGTTTGTCATTCCCTCAACCAATTATTGTGTTAATTATTTTTACTTCTAAGATAAATTCTCATTTTTTTCTCCTGGATACGATTACGTCATAACTTAAACCAAGTTATATTCATAATAATACGATTTGGAATGTATCAACCTCCATAAAATATTTCATGGACTCTAAGTATTGAGATTTGCTCTCTTCAAAATAAGATATCCATATAACCACTCAATTTTTATGTATATTATATTTAGAAATTCATGATTTCTTTATGTTTACAGAACATTATTTACTCTGTAATAGTGTATACGTGCTAAAACATATTACTACAAATATAACCTGGTTCAAGTTATCAGGAAATCATATTTTGAATTGTTTGTCTGATTTGTCTTCTTCCATTGAAACCGAGCCAGGTTGGACCGGACTTCCTCTGAAAGGTTGGCATGGGCCCAGAGAAGCTCAGGAAGGAATAGACATGTGAGCTCACATGTGACTCCGTAATTAAAAATATATCGATGGTGACGTTATAGGTACTTATTAAATATGTTTGTGTGGATATAAATTATATTTAAGCCAAACGGTCGTCAGTTTCCATATGCATTGAGTCGTATTTCACTTTAACCGGATCTGGTTGAATGACCGTATAGGGCTCACAGGCAGCGAAATCGGGGTAACCTCGCTAGTCATAAGGAACACTATCCATAACGGGTGACTAAAATGAATAGCGGGTTTGTATGTGGTCCTTATGAATAGCGAGCATAAAATAGACAAATGACCTCGCTATTCATAAGGGTCTCGGTTCATAAGGACCACTATTCATAACGCGTGTTATTGAATAGCGGTTTTCTATGAATATCGGTCTTTATGAATAGAGAGCGGCCGCCAGGAAATCAGAGATGTCCAACCAGAAATTTTCTTGAGCTTGCCTTCTAATCTTTAACTGTCGAGGGTGAAGAGAATTTACGATTAAGATATTTCCTTGTTCGGCGGTAGGTGGTTAGCACAGTGCATTACATAAGACCCTGGGACCTGTAAGATAAAGAGATCAATCTTACGATCAATTGTAACTCTTCAGTACATGGTTTGCCATAGACTTACGATTGATTTATCTCTTTATGTTACAGGCCCCTGGTCTTTTCAGTTCCAGTTTCATTTTAGTTATATTTCCAAAAATCGATCAAATTACAAATCATACATACTGGAATAATAGAAATCGATTACACAATGCAGGAACAAAATATTTCACAATGATGCAAGAAAAATTAAATAAGAGAGTAATTCATAGATTGATATTCATGGTGAGTGGTGGGGCCTAAAGTAAATCAAGGCCTGTTGTGGATAGACCCCGGTTAATAAAAAGGGTTACAGACAGGTTGAAGAAAATATTAGTGGAGTCCACTCTCTGTAACTTATTAGTATCCGTATTAGACATCTGAACTGTGGTTTTACAAAATTGTATTCCCCTTGTCTTTGGTGCAACCCAGGCAAAGAGGGTAATATTCCTTGTATTATCCTCTTTCACAAAAGCATATGGACTTTACGTGTTATAAAACCGGGTAATATAGCCTTGTATTTTCCCTGGTCGAACATCCGGGAAGTTGTCATACGCGGCGCGGCCGAAGGAGTACAGCTGCGCACAAGCAATTATATAAGCATGCATTATATTTTGGACTGGGACTGGGTACGTGACGTCACAATGGCTATCAGTAAGAAGAGGTAATGCAGGATTGCTCTAGATGTATGATGTAGATAATATCAAAACTGACTGGCTCCTACGTTCGGGAGAGATACGACATATATCGCCCTCACTAGATCCGTATCACCCTCGTCTTCGACTCGGGTCATATAAATCTAGTTCGGGGAATATATGTCGCACCCCTCTCAAGGCCAGTCAGTATTATAACTATGGGGTGAATCTGCGGCTAATACTAGGGAATAGATCACAAAAGCTAAATAATCGCTTCAAATTCAACGTTTTTACTACCCCAGACCCGGGCCCCACACTCTATTAGTTCCTACGTCATTTGATTTGTGGCAAAAATACAATATTTTTCTCTTTCCCTTGATAAAACCTGCGGCACATTCTATTAGTTACAGATAGTAGTCTTTTTCTTTTTTTTTTTCTTTTTTTTTTTTTTTTGGGGGGGGGGGTTACAATATCTTTACTTTATGATGAGTGAGATGAATTCCTGGCGAGCCGACAGTCACATGCACAACAGAACAAACCAGAGGCGGAGCGTGTGTCTAGCCACTGAGGGGGCACTGGCATCATGGGGGAGAAGGGCACCATTCTTGCAAGGTGCATGAAATGCGAATTAACATGGCCATGGAGGTACACTGTCGCTTGGTCTACCACCACTTGGTCTAATTATCAGTTCGTCGAACTCCACGTGGTCTAACTTTATTTTGTCTACAACAAGTTTGTCTACTTACCATTTTGTCCAATTTCCATTTGGCCTAATAACCAATTCGTCTAAAACCCAGTTTGGCTAAACCCCATTTAGTCTAAAACCCATTTGGGCTAATTTCACTTCGGCTAATTTTCACTTCGTTTATTATACAAATAATGAAGGTTTATGAGTGCAATGGACGGAATATTTCATGAGGTGTAAGATGAAAAGATCCATTCAACGAGGCGGAGCCGAGTTGAATGGGTCATTTCATCTTTCACCGAATGAAATATTCCGTCCATTGTACGAATGAAAAAACATTCATAATTTGTTTTATATGACACCTAAAAATAGCTATCCTTCTCATTTGACATTTTATGAATTAAGAAACAAGAGTGAAGGGACTTACAATGTACTTGATAGTCGCATGCGCGCTGCAAAGGCAAGTAGTTTTTGCGTATGTAGTAGACGCGTTGGTGGTCGCGAGTGCAATGGAAAATTTCGTATGGATCCAAAATTGCACGGTGAATGGATCGAATTTGCACGATTGATGACGTCATTGTTAAATGTGACAAATGATCAACATCAAACAACCAATCAAATGGCAAGGATCTAATTAAGTGTCATATAATTCCAAATAGTCATTTTGCCTACAAGCCACATAATATAATATCCATTTGGGCTACACCTACTTTGGCTAATACTATATGGTCTACCTATCATTTGGTCCACTTCCATTTAGTCTAATAACCAGTTGGGCTGCTTATCATTTCGTCTAACTGTCATTATGGTCTAATATCAAATTCGTCTAATAACTAGTTCGGCTACTCATCATTTGGTCTAATTTTCATATAGTCTAATGACCATTTGGTCTAATTACTATTTATTCTTCTGGCCATTCCGTAGCAAGTTGAAAAGGACAGGGAAACTTCAAAGAAGTCATCTACATAAATGCGTACTAAAAGAGTTATTCACCTTGTTGCTGCTTATATCAAGATCAATCAATATCCCTACATTTTATATATTAATTATTAATTCATCAAAATCAATTATTTAGTATTTTTTAGTAATTAAAACATTCATAGTTCTCCTCTTCCTTTCATGACTTAAATAGAAGAACCTGATTTTGCATTGCACTTCAGATTATGTTGGTTGGGTTGATAATCTGTTATTCATGTTTATTATTTGATATCCGATGTACAAAATGTTTGTGCAAGTAGTAAAATATTATACATTATACAACACCTGAGTAGATCCCTGTAATTTGATTGGAGAATAATAGGTCACATGTTATTAAATATTTGTTCCATTCCATGGTTTAGCGCTAGCTAGCGTGCATTTTTGTTCCATACGATTTTTTCCATTCAACGCCTCGACCTTTTCAGTGTAATGCGCGGCTGCGATACAGCGCACGTAATGATACTACCGGACTTTGCCCATAGATCTATGTGTTATTTTACGCTCGCGAGCGACCGGCCCAGCGCCGTAACCTTACCGTAATGATACTACTGGACAATTGTATATATATATTTATTTTATTGTACAAATAACAAGGATAATAATAATAATAATAATAATAATAATACAACGCACTTATATAGGATCTACTCAGATGTTGTATAAAACAAATAGTGAATTTTTTTCATTCGTGCAATGGAAAGAATATTTTCATTCGTTGAAAGATGGAATCTGTTCCATTCAATTCGGCTTCGCCTCACTGAATGGAACATTCCATCTTTCAACAATGGAAAATATTCTTTCCATTGCACTCATAAACATTCATTATTTGTATAACACCTACTAATATTCTTGCAACCCCATTGGTCAATTCTTAATCACATGACATTCAATAAAAAAGTAATGCTGAACAGTATCATTCTCAGGAGTGCAATTCCGTTTGATCCATTTGAACCATTGCACACTGACGTCACTAACGATGTACACAGTATATTGTGAGGTAGGTGACATCACCGTGTAATGGAACAAATGGAACAAACGAAATTGCACTCTGACGTCACAATAAACATAAAGCATGGTACGCGCGGCGCAGTTTATTTATTCAATACAAAATATCCACTATACACGTATCTACCTAGCTAGCTAGCGATTCGACGACGCAGGTGTGGTCCAGGTGTGAGCAAAAGTGCACCAAAATAGGGAATTGTCAATGAAACAGAATTAATTTTTTGTCACGTTCTAAGCAAAGATTACAACGTGTAGAACACCTGTGAGCAGTATTTTTTCTTGAAATTAATTTTAAGTGGGTCATTTTAATTCAAATAGACCCGAAACTTTGATTATTTGTTATGCATTGTGTAAAATGCAATACTGCGTTTTATTAAAGGTTTTTGCCAAACGGGTTGTTTAACGCACTTCAAATTGTACAATGCTTATTCCAGAATAGTTATTTTAAATAATGATAGAGTTTACAGGCGAAATCTTATTCCTCTCGAAAGTAAATTTTGGATGAAACACAAAATATTGGGGGTGGGGGGTGGGGGAAGAGATTTTTTTTTTCATGCCCAAAGATGGTCAACATTTCCGTCGATTTCCGCGCTGAAACTATCATGATCGCCTTTCTTATAGTTCATGCTTTACACTGATACCAGATTTGCCTGCTACTTTTTGCAACTTTTTGAGTAAGAACCCATTTTCCACCCGCATGTTAGCCTCTTTTTTTCGCCTAAATCTTCCATGCGATAGAAGCGCGCCATGTGTTCAAAATGCGCAGGCAATGCACACACAGCAAAGAATAAAAGTTAAATATGTTTTTTGACATGAGTACCGAAAGAAGCTTTAATAGTCTTCTGGCCCTTTTAGGATGATGGGACATATTAGAAAACAACTAATATCCAAACATATGGATTGCATTCTAATCTTTAGTCCAGTCTTCAGTGGTAGAACACTCGTCTGTCAAGAAGAGATTCCCAAGTTTCCTCACTGAAGTTCGGAAACAAAAAAGTGGAGGGAAACATAACAGAAAACGAAAACTGAGATAGAAAAAGAAAATATAGAGAGATGGAGAAGGACAGAGAGAGAGAAAAAAGATCAAAGAAAGAAAGAGAGAGAGAGTGAAAAGAGAAGGGACGACTGGGGCGGCATGTTCATCACAATCTGTGGATAGGATTAAAATGTTTACATCAAGCGGGTGAAATGACTACCAATACTGCCTAAATTGATTTCGTTTCTTTTTTCAAACATCGCAGTGTTATTTTGATGCCAAAGATATTCAGTGGTGTTCAGTATTCTAAGGCATGCTCAACTTTTTGCAATGTTTATATCCCGAGGAAATTGTTTTATTTTGTTGTATTCTTCGTTTAAGGTAAGACTTATCATGTTATTATTAATAACCTTTAAGTGTAGATGTAGTTCATGTTTGTGATATTCCTAATTTGCTATATAAATAGAATATGCTTTTGTTATGATGAAGGGGAAGATGGAGATCTGATATTAGTTTCCAATGTGCGTAAATGCTCCTATTTTGTATAAATAAACAATTGCTTGCTTCCAAGCCAGAATTCTTTAAACGACACAAACTTGTCAAACAATGTGAAGTTTCTCTTCTTTGAAAAATGCACTTGGCTGTATAATTTGTTTCCTTCCTTCAATGAATGAAGTCCAAAAGGCAAGATTTAGCTCGCCTTTTGAGTGCATTACTTATTTTTATCTATCTACACGTATCCCATCCATCTATCTATATACCCATCTATCTTTTCATACACGCATCCCTCTAACTATCTATCTACCTGTATTCCTCTGCCTGTATATCTTTAAAAAAAGATATATTTTTATATAAGCATGTTTCTTATTTGTAATTAGTTTGTAATTTATTTTTAATTAGTGTATAGTCCTATATGTACAGTTTTCCTCTATACTATTCGATTACTTTCAAGGCTTTGGAACTGTTTAGTTAGGATATAAAGACCCATTGTTGAGAGGGCGCGATTAATGAGACTGTCATGTAGTTTAAAATTCATACCGGTTGTTTGTAATTAATATAATTTTGAAACCTTTGGAGAAAGTATGATTTGAATCATAATTTGTCCTACACCAAAACCAAGCTCTTTTTCTCCTTTTTTTTACAGACCCAACATTCTGAGTAATTTACAATGGCTTCAGTAAATATTTCAAGGCAGAGCTTTTCGAAATAATTCACTCTTCTGACAGTGTAAACAATAGGGTAAAAGGACTCAAAATATGCATGGATTTTATCAATCAGTATTATGATTTTGATAACTCGATAGTACCTACAGCATTACTTTTTAGTGATACAGGTACGTTTCTCTTTCGCAAAGTTATCAAGGCTACAGAGGGCGCTCTTTCATTTTTTTTTAGAAACTTCATTTAATAACTCATTTTTCAGTTAGCTGAATATTATTACTTTATTAGTATATGCATTATCAAAGTTTACTTTCAAGTTATGACATCATACATTGCAATACATTGCAATTTTCTCATTATTATAAATATTTTCCAGTAGGGCGCCCCCCCCCCCCTCTTTAAGTCACTCTTACGTACCATATGCCTGAGCTTTAAGTTAAAACCGTTTTCAGTTGTTGATATACAAGCGTAGAGATCGCATTATCAATTTTCTGAAGTATGAAAATCATTGTAATACGAGAAATGTGTTATTTTCCATCGGATTTTGGCAGCCAATCAGAAATCGGTATATGAATGACATATGAGGTATTCGAAAATATTTTCATTGGATTCTACGGGTGTGAATACCCATAGTTTCATCATCTAAGTTGAAATTTTAAGTAAAACTCAGTGAATATGAATTTTGGCGCACTTTGGAGCCATTCTGGCCCACTGTGCGACGCCGCGCCGGCGAGAGTATGTACATAATGTTTGTTTACGTTTGGCAGGCTATGTAAGCGTAGCATGGACTATTAAACGTTAAATCTGATTTGTTCCCCGAGGATTTGTTCTTTGACCTTTAAGTTAAAAAACGCACATCATGGTAGCAAACGTTGTATTGCTAATTAAACTGATGAAGGATTGAATAAATTATTATCTGACTCCGGTGCTCACAACAATAGAGAGGTACTGTACCGGTATTACAGTTTGCGAAGAGCCGTTTGGAATCATTTTTGGCAAAATATCAATGTCGTTAGAGGACCAAAATCTACTGGACATAAAGTTACTCTTTCTCAAGAACAGCTAATCTTACAGGAATCTAACTAAAATAATCAGAACACATCTTCTTCCACAAGCTCTATGGAAAGTTTTTATTTCCACGGACCCGTTACTCTTTACAACAGACAAATCTAACGCTAGTCACACCTTAAGTTAGTCCTAGATCTAAACTAGTAACTAGTTAGTAGGAGGATACTGAAAGAAATTGCTTTCTACAGTGGTTCTGATTGGATTCGATTTGGATTATAATACATGGATTATTGGAGTTCATTCAGCGAGTTAGACTACAAATATTTGGTAAGTTGAACGATAAATTTTTGCTGCTTACTTATTAGTGCTTAGTTTAGTGCAGTGCGCGCTGATAATTTTATCGATCGCTGTATCTGGTCGATCATATTTGGACTAGTAAAACTGTTCTTTAAAAAAAAATGTTTTAAGCCCGTTAACGTCCGAGGTGTTGTATAAAACAAATAGTGAGTGGTCTTTATTCGTGCAATTGAACAATATTTTGCATTGGGTGAAAGATGGGACGCTCTATTCAGCTCGGCTGCGCCTCGTCGAATAGAGCGTCTCTTATCTTTCACATATTGTACCATTGCACTCATGGCCATTCACTATTTGTATAAAAGCTAAGGACGGTGCCAGGTTTTTTTCATAGGAGGGGCAAGACAACCCACAGACTTGGGGTTTCAACGAACTGGGTACCTTTTTTGGATCGCAGGAAACCCATTTTGGGTGCCTGAATAAGTGAGGCGGTATTGTGCCCCCCTCTGCCCACAAGTAAGTTTATTTACGTTTCAGATGAACAAATAATAATAATAGGTAAACTAATAATCATAATAATACTAATACTAATAATAGTAATAATAACAATAGTTGCACACTTTTCTTTCTTTCTTCTTCTTCTTCTTCTCCCTTTTTTCTTTGGTCACTTGCACCCCCCCCCCCCCGTAGCACCGCCCCTGCTGGCAACTGCACTTTTCTTTTTTCTTTTCTTTTCAAGTATTCTTTTATTCTTTCCTTTTCATTAAAAATCAATATTCTGCACAGAAATATAAGGTACACTTTACAATTAAACAGGCAATTAGTCTTACTGATATTTAGACAAAGTGATGTTTAAACAACTTGCATTTAGACCAACTGACAATTAGACTAAATGGAAAATGGATTAAATGAAAGTTATACCAACTGCACATTAGACCATATATTGTCATGTAGACCAAAGGGATCTAGACCAAGTAGATTTTAGACGAAATGCCTGTAGACCAACTAGTTTTAGACTGACTGGGAATTAGACAAATTGACATTAGACGAACTGGTAGAAGACCAAGTGACAACAAAATAAAGTAGATCAAATGGTAATTAGACCAAATGGTAATGAGACCCAAGTGATAATTAGCCCAAGTGGCCATTCGACCTTCTGGTTATTAGACCAAACGCAAATTAGACCAAATGAACAGTGGACCAAAAGGGTTTAGCCCACCGATGAAGGTAGCCCATCTGGAAATTAGACCAAGTGGTTTTAGCCCAAGCGATATACCATGACATTGTGAGAGGTGAGATCCTGGCGTCTTCTTTTTCTTTTCCCTCTTTCCCTTTCTCTTTCTTAATATCTCTCTCTCTCTCTCTTTCCTCTTTTCTTGCACCATGTGCTTGCAGGGGCATGCGTCCCTGCCCCCCCCCCCCCACCCCAGCTACGCCACTGGATCTATTATTACATTTTAGCATAAAGGGCTCGACAGACCTCACCGATATTGACGAGATGTTTGAAATTTGTATTATTTTAAAGATACACTCTACATGTACAGCAGCCCTACTATAAATATATGTTTATAAATTAATATACCGAGCTTGCTCACGTGTACATTTGATTAACAAATGCTGATAGCATTATCGGTGAGGTCTGATGAGCCCTTCATCTTAATTTATCAGGGATTTTCTTAACTCCTTGTTTTTTAAACTTTATCTATGAAACAAAGCAAAATTAAGATATTTTATTTCATTTCCCGAAATGTGACCTTTAAGTTACGTCTAATAACATATCATAAAGTGAACGCATCATTACGATTTAAGACGTGTTTATTTCCAATAACCAGACACAAATTTTCATATCATTCCAATTCAAATCAAAATTTATTTTCTTCCATTGATTTTCACAACATGCAACATCTGTTCAATTAGTACAATTTACATGACATAAGGTATCAATAAAATCAAGAATTTGCAATACAAGGAAAAAGACGCGATCCCAATAAGCAGACGCTTGTAATGGTACGCTTGAATACACAAATACAATATAAATTGATACAAGAAAAGAAGATAGGGACAGACAAAGAGAGGGAGAGAAGAGGATAGAGAACTTGGAGTAGAGAGAAAGAGGACTGCAACAGAGTAATAATGGAGGTTCCGACGATAATAATTTTAACATAATAATCAAGCAAGACATAATGAACTTTAAGCCAATATCATATACTTTTTAGCTTACATGTGAAGTTTAACAGAGATACAGAATTTCTCATTGGTGCAGGCAAATCGTTCCAAAGCTGAAGACCGGTGAAAAGGATATTATGTTGAAAAAAATAAGGTTAATGATAATAATAGTATAGTACATTAGATATAGTTAGTGTATTCCAAAAATACCAGGCGATAAAATTTGGAAACGTTCAACTTTGTAGAACTGGCGAACCCCTAATCCAAGTACACACACACACACACACACACCCACACACACACACACACACATATATATATATATATATATATATATATATATATATACATACATGTATATATATATATATATATATATATATATAAAGTTCAAAAGTTCTGCGACAGAGTTTAAAGAGTAGAGAGAGAGAGACACAGAATAAATTACTCCGTTAGACACAAAAGGTTCAATATTTCGCCTATAAGGCTATAAGGAAATGATACCAAGTACAAAAAATGCACCAAGGATGTAGTGCATAGCGCGTAATTATTGTCAAAACAACAAGCGTAAATAAACAACAGAGTCAAAGAGAGAGAGAGAGAGGAAAGGAGAAAGAGAGAGAGAGGGAGACACACACACACACACACACACACAGTGATGAAGAAAGATAAAGAAAGCAAAGGATAGAAAGAGAGAGAGGGAAATAAAGGAGGAAGAGAAAAATAAGGAGAGAGACAGGGGAAAATAAGAAAGAGGATAGAGGGTTAGAAAACAGAAAAGGAAGACAAAAAGGAGAAAAGAAGAAGAAGAAGAAAAGAAAGGGAAAAAATGAAAAAGGAGGGGAGAAAAGAAAAAAACGAAAGAAGAAAGAGAGAGAGAGAGAGAGATAAGAAGAAAGGGAAGAGAACAAAAGCAAAGTACAAAAAGGAAGGAGCAGGAAAGAAGCATTACAAAATTACGAAGAAGGAAATGAACGGAAACTGGCATTGATACCATGAGGTTGGAGCGTGCCAAACTGACAGATGATCCTTTCCTCCTGGCTCTTCCTTTCCTCATCTGTTACCCAGCACTGCTTAAGGACACAAACTTTCAGATCGTGTGATGTATATATATATATATATATATGTATATATATATATATATATATATATATATATATATATATATATGTATTCATTATCACTGCCTAAGAAGTTTGTTCCCTATGAGTTGCATGAGATAAGGAGTTTAAAGAATGAGATTTTAATCACTATATTAAATGTGACCAAGGTCGAATTAAACTTGTCCTTCCCATGTCTTACAAGTCCAAGCTTTGAACTGCATTTAAACAACTTGTTTATTAGTCCATTGGACATCGCTATATAGCCAACAGTTCTTTCCATTCTTTCCGTTGAAGATTTGTTGTGAAATGGTGATCCCATGTGGTATCCGAACAATAGACTTGTTTACTAATGTACTTCAATTAATGAATGTTTCTCTCCAGAATCCTTAGTTACCAACTATTTAGTGCACCTGGTATGCGTCATGGCATCCCTATGGATGGAATCCATTTTGCATACATTAGTAATTGCTATGTCGGACAAGCTTTTCAGTCGTCAAGAGCAACTTTTGTCCAGGAAGTATGCATAAAATTAGTAAACAGTTCTATTTCAGAACAATTTTTTGCCGAAAAAGCAACTTGAGAAAATTGCGTTACTTGCATATCTAAATCCAATGTGTCGTTCATCTTATGCAATGTAACCTGTGATACAACGAACGGAGGCCATATCAGGGAATTGCATTGTATCGCAGGTTGCATTGCACAAGAATAAAAGCATGAAGCATAAGTTGTGTTGGGCTTTTTAGCATTGCTTATATGGCCGCCATTTGGATTTATGCAAATTGTGGAAATACGCAATAAAGCTGTGGTTGTTCGGAGAACACGTGCGATCAAATATCCACGAACAAATTCAACGGAAAGAACTTTTCCAGGTTTATTAAATGTCAAGTGAACTAATCCTGACAATTAGAAGAGAATTGAAAAAGACAGACTTCGATGCCACAGGATAAACAAGAAGATAGCTGAAGGAACCGGACTGGAATAACTTTTATTGATTTAAGAGTTTGTTTGTTACGCCTGTATGGCGTCAGCGCTAAAAATTTCAGCCTATCTGAAGTCCGTAAGAGCGAATTCTGCATATTGGATCGAACTTAGATTGCATTAGTAAATGGAAAGGACTTAGGGAAGGAAAAATAGCGTCTGTTGAGAGCCAGAAAGGCATTAACTCATATACTTTTACACAGAGTGAACACCCTTCTTGCTCTAAGCAGACGTTAATATTCAGAGGACAGGAAATCTGAAAGGGCAATGACCGAATAAAGCTCGCATTTGAATAAGAAAATAACAATATACGTTAAACGCAAAGATCAAGTGTGTAAGAGTTGTGTGCGTTGTGCAGTGGCGTATGCCGTACCCCCCCCCCCCCCCCCCAATTGGCCGTCGTAAAAAAAAGTTGTTCATTAAATAGGCTTCAAAATTGGTCACATATATGATTATTTTGCATCTCAGCCCTCAGCAAAAATTTTCCAAAGGGGAGGGGGCACCCCCTCCCCTTAGACGCCTCCCCCAGGACGGCGATCAATAATGCCTGGCCCCCCCCCCCCTTATTGGGAAATCCTGGATACGCCCTTGGTTGTGTACACTTCCCTTGAAAATAGAATGCTTGTTTTATAACTCGGGAAATAATATTAGGGATTGTAGTCAAAACTGAATCCCAAAGTTTGTTGAAGTAGGTGAGTGCTGTTGTTTTCGTTTAACAAGACTCTCTTTTTTAAAGGCAAAAAGAAACTGCGGCAAAATTTTGAAGATTTGACGCCATATTTGACATTTATTTTTCAATCTCTGTCTGTTGAGTACACGGTGCATTTCAAGAAATCTTTTAAAATTTATTCCCACATAGCGAGACAGTAAATCGCCTTCATTGTCTTTCATTGGTAGTGAATTTTGGAATAGATTACCTTTTAAAATCAAATTAACCAGGTCTAGAAGTAGGTTTCGGAATTCTGCTACGACATACTTGCTGAGTAAATCATAAGTGAAAACGTTTATGTAAATAGTCTGTATATGTACAAGAAATGTATTTAACGTCTTTACTTTCTACTTTTTTGTACTTCATTGTAAGCTATTATTATTTTTAATTTGGGTATTAATCGAACTTTACCAAAATAATTGTTTTTTTTTGTTTTTTTTTTGTGGGTCAGGCTTGACTAGCACAAGTGCTATTATCTGGCCCCTTTTACCAACCAATGCTTTTCTTCATTTATATGTAAATATCATTGTATGTAACAAAAAATATGTATTGTAATTAAATGTTGTTGGTGGTAAATAAATTAAATCAAATCAAATCAAGTCAAATCAAAACAAAAATCAATATATAAGGCTAATACGCCCCGTAAACCGCCGCAAAATTTAAACGCTGCAGTTTACAGTGGCATATTCGAACGAGCCATTACACGGCGAACTCTTATAACACGCTGATGACTATAGGGACCTCGGTTGCGCAGCTATCCCTACTCCCCCCCCCCCCCCCCTGATTTTATTTCATCAGCCATTGCCCTTGAGTCGATTTGTCGATATCGATTTGTTGTCTTTGTTGTTGTTTTTGCTTTTGTTTTGTCTTTATTTCTCTTTTGCCGGGATTTTTTTTTACAGCGTAATGTGTGAATGTAGCTTTCGAATTACGCTGGGTTCAAACGATTAACTTTGCCCAAATCTATTATCTTTTTATTTCCATTTTTTTTAGTTTTTGAAGAAACACACCCACACACGTGTTAATGTGCCAAACATCATTTAATGAATGTACGATAAAAGAGCAATGTAAATAAAATGCCCTGCTCGAGGGCATAATGTCCCGCGCCGGTGATCAAACGCGATATCTTCGCGTTTCCAGACGAGTGTTTTTAACCACTCGACTACCACGCCTCTACTATTATTATCGAGTGGCATTATCGAATAAATTGCATCCTAACAGATCGAAGGTTTCATCACTATACTTGGTATCAAATGCCATTTGTTCAAATTTTCTTTGACAGGGATTTTTCATGGTCCGAATCAAATGTTTCTCTAGATGGGGAACATATTTCCGTCTTCTTCTCATTCTTCTTCTTTTTTGTCTACTCCTTCTTTTTCCTCTGACGTCATCTCGATTGTATTATTACCTATACTAGTCTAAACCATGGTGGCAATAAGCATGTAAGAACGACTTAGCACAGTGTTGCACTGTTCATATTACAATGACTTTCTGCATGATATTACTCATATTGCGGAACAAAGCCCATGCAAGTCACTGGCGCAGTCCAACGTCAATAAAGTAACGCGTCGTTTGCAACGGGAATTAGAGTGACAGTGTGTCAGGCATGTGATGGAACATTCGTCAGTTGTGTGATGCTCTTATCCTCATAGTTATTGTGCGCCGAGTTGTTCCTGTTTGGCGACTCCGCGTAATTTTCAAACAGCGCCCCAAACGATGACATCGAGCCAGTGAACAGTTCTTTGATGGCTACCCTAAACTGAGGGTACTGGATGGTGTAGATAAACGGGTTAGCGCATGAGTTACAAAAGGCCAAGAGAGTGAGGATACGGTTAAGGTCGCCGTAGAGATACGTGTAATCAATTACTCCGATGTTGAACAGAAAATATCCTATGCTGTTTGGGCCCCAGCAAATAATAAAGATAATGATGATTACCAAGAGGAGTTTGATGACACGATTTTTGGCCTTGAGGAGCCGGTACGATGACGTTGAGCGGCCGCTTTCGTCGCCGTGTTTCCCAAAAAGTAAAGCTTGCCGGTAGAGGGCGTGAGCCGTGGCAGCCTGGGTGCCTAACATGATGAGCGATGGGAACAGGAAGTGAAGCAGGAATGACGTGACCCCTGCGACCTCTGATGCTAGCTGGGAAGAGTAGGAATAAACGCAAGATTGTGTGTCGGGGTCTACTGATATAGCAAGCGGTATGAAACAATCAGCAACAATGGCAGCTACCCAGATCAGCAAGATGGCAAAGACAACGTGGCGCTTCCTTAAGATCAGGTTGAACTTTATCGGGAACGCGACGGCGACGAAACGTTCAATGGATATGGTCGTCAGTGTGAAGATGGACACGCTGACGGAAAGCCACATGAAGAAAGACGTAAAGAGGATACGACAGTACAATTCGCCTACCCATGTAGAGGGTACGACGTCTGACACAGGGATGGGAATTATGAGGACTGATGTAAGAAAATCAGCAAATGCTAAGGCTCCTATAAGGGTATCTGTAGACCTGCTGAGGGATCGACGTCTGAACAACACAAGCATGACTAGAAGATTCCCTAGGATACCTACTATCCCGAGGAAGAGCTGGAGTATCATATTCCAAGTCCAAGATACAGGTGTCCAGGACCACTGGCCTGTCACCAGGGTCGTACTCTCTACTATATCTGTAGTATTCAAGGCATCCATCACAACAGTCTCATGGACGTTCGCCTGAGTAACAAGCAAAGCGCTGGTGCGGATATCTTCTGAAATACTTGGCGTACTATAGATTGCATCGGTGAAGGTTAGAGAAGATACTGTTGACCCAGTCTCGCCAGATGTAGGTCCAAGGAAAGTCGTAGAGGAAACGAGAAAGATGAAAGATACAATCCTAGGATTTTTCGCCATGTTCTGTTCAAGGATACAATCAGTTCCTGCAGGTACAGAAAGGCAAAGGCATTTGTTAGTCATTTTGGAAGTAATATCCATTTCCCGAATGAACTGAAGACTGTTTTAAACGTTATTTTCTAAACAGACGGTATTGATTAATTCGCCAACAGGAAGGTCAAATTTCGATAAGTAACCTTCATGTTGGTGAATCGATAACGTCTGTAAAAGTTGGGACGTAGAACAACCCTAATTCCAAAATTGAAATACAAGTTTTCAGAATTCATGACTGAGCAGAATTGTTGTCTTGTTCATGATGGATCTGCTTTTTCATAGCATAATGTGTGTGTATATATATATATATATAATCAGTTCTCAGTTTTAATATATATATAATCAGTGCTCACATGCAGTTTGAGCACTGTCTTAGATTGCGTGGAGAGTCTCTATGTGAGGCGTTCACTATTTGCGTTATATGCATTGCTCACTGCTCGCAGTTTGAGCACTCTGGTGACCCCACTATGCAATTCTTCCCCACAATGTGTAACCGCACAACAAGGGTCCCAAGTCCTTGTGTTGCCATAAAGCCATTATGGTAATAGCCGGGAGGGCGCATTGTTATACATAATTTGTATTAACGCTCGCTGCACATGCAGTTTGAGCACTGTCTTAGATTGCGTGGAGAGTCTCTATGTGAGGCGTTCACTATTTGCGTTATATGCATTGCTCACTGCTCGCAGTTTGAGCACTCTGGTGACCCCACTATGCAATTCTTCCCCACAATGTGTAACCGCACAACAAGGGTCCCAAGTCCTTGTGTTGCCATAAAGCCATTATGGTAATAGCCGGGAGGGCGCATTGTTATACATAATTTGTATTAACGCTCGCTGCACATGCAGTTTGAGCACTGTCTTAGATTGCGTGGAGAGTCTCTATGTGAGGCGTTCACTATTTGCGTTATATGCATTGCTCACTGCTCGCAGTTTGAGCACTCTGGTGACCCCACTATGCAATTCTTCCCCACAATGTGTAACCGCACAACAAGGGTCCCAAGTCCTTGTGTTGCCATAAAGCCATTATGGTAATAGCCGGGAGGGCGCATTGTTATACATAATTTGTATTAACGCTCGCTGCACATGCAGTTTGAGCACTGTCTTAGATTGCGTGGAGAGTCTCTATGTGAGGCGTTCACTATTTGCGTTATATGCATTGCTCACTGCTCGCAGTTTGAGCACTCTGGTGACCCCACTATGCAATTCTTCCCCACAATGTGTAACCGCACAACAAGGGTCCCAAGTCCTTGTGTTGCCATAAAGCCATTATGGTAATAGCCGGGAGGGCGCATTGTTATACATAATTTGTATTAACGCTCGCTGCACATGCAGTTTGAGCACTGTCTTAGATTGCGTGGAGAGTCTCTATGTGAGGCGTTCACTATTTGCGTTATATGCATTGCTCACTGCTCGCAGTTTGAGCACTCTGGTGACCCCACTATGCAATTCTTCCCCACAATGTGTAACCGCACAACAAGGGTCCCAAGTCCTTGTGTTGCCATAAAGCCATTATGGTAATAGCCGGGAGGGCGCATTGTTATACATAATTTGTATTAACGCTCGCCTGCACATGCAGTTTGAGCACTGTCTTAGATTGCGTGGAGAGTCTCTATGTGAGGCGTTCACTATTTGCGTTATATGCATTGCTCACTGCTCGCAGTTTGAGCACTCTGGTGACCCCACTATGCAATTCTTCCCCACAATGTGTAACCGCACAACAAGGGTCCCAAGTCCTTGTGTTGCCATAAAGCCATTATGGTAATAGCCGGGAGGGCGCATTGTTATACATAATTTGTATTAACGCTCGCTGCACATGCAGTTTGAGCACTGTCTTAGATTGCGTGGAGAGTCTCTATGTGAGGCGTTCACTATTTGCGTTATATGCATTGCTCACTGCTCGCAGTTTGAGCACTCTGGTGACCCCACTATGCAATTCTTCCCCACAATGTGTAACCGCACAACAAGGGTCCCAAGTCCTTGTGTTGCCATAAAGCCATTATGGTAATAGCCGGGAGGGCGCATTGTTATACATAATTTGTATTAACGCTCGCTGCACATGCAGTTTGAGCACTGTCTTAGATTGCGTGGAGAGTCTCTATGTGAGGCGTTCACTATTTGCGTTATATGCATTGCTCACTGCTCGCAGTTTGAGCACTCTGGTGACCCCACTATGCAATTCTTCCCCACAATGTGTAACCGCACAACAAGGGTCCCAAGTCCTTGTGTTGCCATAAAGCCATTATGGTAATAGCCGGGAGGGCGCATTGTTATACATAATTTGTATTAACGCTCGCTGCACATGCAGTTTGAGCACTGTCTTAGATTGCGTGGAGAGTCTCTATGTGAGGCGTTCACTATTTGCGTTATATGCATTGCTCACTGCTCGCAGTTTGAGCACTCTGGTGACCCCACTATGCAATTCTTCCCCACAATGTGTAACCGCACAACAAGGGTCCCAAGTCCTTGTGTTGCCATAAAGCCATTATGGTAATAGCCGGGAGGGCGCATTGTTATACATAATTTGTATTAACGCTCGCTGCACATGCAGTTTGAGCACTGTCTTAGATTGCGTGGAGAGTCTCTATGTGAGGCGTTCACTATTTGCGTTATATGCATTGCTCACTGCTCGCAGTTTGAGCACTCTGGTGACCCCACTATGCAATTCTTCCCCACAATGTGTAACCGCACAACAAGGGTCCCAAGTCCTTGTGTTGCCATAAAGCCATTATGGTAATAGCCGGGAGGGCGCATTGTTATACATAATTTGTATTAACGCTCGCTGCACATGCAGTTTGAGCACTGTCTTAGATTGCGTGGAGAGTCTCTATGTGAGGCGTTCACTATTTGCGTTATATGCATTGCTCACTGCTCGCAGTTTGAGCACTCTGGTGACCCCACTATGCAATTCTTCCCCACAATGTGTAACCGCACAACAAGGGTCCCAAGTCCTTGTGTTGCCATAAAGCCATTATGGTAATAGCCGGGAGGGCGCATTGTTATACATAATTTGTATATATATATATATATATATATCCCCAAGGGAATAAGTGATTGAAAAGGAACTGGAAATTCAATTTTGAAATACAAATTGGAGGGTGTTCAACAATTATGTCACAGTCTAGTGGCTGATTCGACCGTAATTATGTACGTTATCGCAACATGACAGGCTGAAAATATAGACAGTGGGTATTATGGTTGCACTTCAGTCTGGTATTAGGTTCAGAAGTTCTTCATGTTAACCATGTCTGTGTTTGAACATGTGGTGGCGCCTGCGTGATACTAGTGTCAGTGCCGTATATAGAAAGAGTCTGGCCAACTCGGTTTCAGTTGGGTAGTATATATATATGTATATTCCTTTGTTATGTAAGCTTGCAACAAAGGAATATGCGCCATGTTGTTACCCAACTGGAGCCGAGTTGGCCAGACTCTATCTATATACGGCACTGACTAGTGTTGAGTGGCGTGACCCGAAGGGCAGTTTGGCACATTAATTATGTGAACAGTCAGACCCAGCTTCGGAAAACCGAGCACAGGTTTATACTCCGAAAACGGCGCATAGAGACAGATGAATATAGAGCCCTCATCGTTCAGTGCGAAACAGCGGGTACAAAAGGCATGGGAAAAATCCTGCAATGCCGACCTGCTGTTGATAATATCATTTCACAAATAATGCTGTGGATATATTTATTTGAAATGTTTATCATTTGAAAGTTATTTCATGCATGTATGGCGAATCATTCACGGATTTTGAAGGTAATTGACACGCAGCATTATTTTTAAGAGTATAACATCGTTGGCAGGTTGACTTTGCAAGATTCCCCCCCCCCCCCCATGCCTTTTGTACACACTGCCTCGCACTGAACGATGAAGGCTCTATATTCATACGCCGTTTTGGGAGTATATAACTGTACTCGGTTTTCCGAAGTTGGGTCTGACTGGTGAAAGGCACTTAACTTTCCATCTTAATGATTACTTGAACAGTGCGAGCAAAGTGTGGTAAAAAAAACAAACAAAAAAAAAACAGAAATCAATACTGGACTGACAATTAGTTTGTCTTTATAATTTGAGAGACCTAAAGGATTAAGCAGATCAAATTAATTCCTTGTATTAAATTCGGTCTCCCCAACCCCAGCATGAAAGGGTAATCCTACCTCATGTTTGAATTTGATGAAAACATAGAAATTAGAGAAACCGGTTGATGAAAGATAAAAATAATAAACAGTAACGAATATTGAAAGATGATGTAATTAAGTTATGTGAATCTCAAATTGTCAGTTCTTTTAAGTTTATATAAAAATTGGACAAACGACAAAGGAAAAGATGACAAATAAAAGACCGTGGTTTGTTTCTTTTATGAAAAAACTTATAGAATTTACAACTTATAATTTATAGCGACACCAACACTGCCCTGTTAACCCACTGAATACTCTCATTGCCATAGGCTTAATACAGGCAGGGGTCAGTCGGTTCCTGTAGGCAATGGGTTAAGAAAATGCATAATATTCACCTGAAATATTTCAATTCAAGACTTTTATTTCCAACGTTTTCAATATAAGTATACAAAGCAGTACATTATCAAAATAATGTACACGTATTTTTAACAGAAATAATGACATAATATACATTCACGTGGTACATACACACTAAGAAAAGAAGGTTCCAGTTTGCACCCTTAATGCAATTACACTGGCAGCACATATTGGGGTGCAATCTTGGACCCTACATGAAAAGGGTGCAAAAGTGCACCTTTTTGTTCTTGTTTGCACCCTCTAATGTCCGTTTGCACCCTAAAAGGTGAAACTTTGCACCTTTAAGTGTGCAGAAACGTTTGCATCCAAAATTTGTACCTTTTCTACATAGCAAAAACGCTGTTTAAAATTTCGCTGTTTAAATTTGTGTTGTTTAAATTTTAAGCAATGTTGTTTAAAAGACGAACCCTGCATTTTAAACAACCGCTGTTTAAGACATCAGTGATAATCTTTTAAACAACGTTGTTTAACAAGATTGAAAATTCACTAGACGGGTTTCCGTCTCCGCCAAACACGGCCGGCTTCACAACAGGTTGTTTAAAGTTTTAAACAACAGTTGTTAGAGGCTTAAACAGCGTTGTTTAAAAATTTTGAAGAGTTGTTTAAAATA
Organism: Heliocidaris erythrogramma; assembly: GCA_025617745.1. Taxonomy (NCBI): domain Eukaryota; kingdom Metazoa; phylum Echinodermata; class Echinoidea; order Camarodonta; family Echinometridae; genus Heliocidaris; species Heliocidaris erythrogramma. The sequence goes on from CM046863.1 coordinate 11,291,181, forward strand.
TTTTTTACTGTGAAAAGGGTACAACTCTGCAAATTGTAGCTAACTGCACCCTTAAAGGTGCAAAAAGCTTCTTAGGGTACAAAGTTGCACCCAGAAAGATGCAACTTTTGCTGCATTTGAAGGGTGCAAAATTGTACCTTTATTTCTTCGTGTGTACATAGTTGGAGGACACACCTCTGAAAGCAAACGCTTGTGGCGAGGGTGAATAATATAGCATTCCTAGACCGCTGAGCTTGATTAGAGGAAAACAAGAAGAAAAGGGAAAGAGAGAGAAGAAAAAAGGAAAAAGGGGGAAAGGAGGGGAAAATGTAAGAATGGAGGTGCAACATAAAAGGATTATGGAGAAGAATTCACGAAGAAGCAGAGAAAAGAAAGGGAGAGAATAGACTCAATGGAGGGTCGGGAAGTGTCTTAAACCATATTATTTGTAGGGTGAAGTGAGATGTACATTGTTGTATTTGCTTCGTTATCATGGTCATTTCTTTTTAGACGAAACGTGTAAGTGAGATGTCTTGTTCTTGTAAATAATCTACCTGTTGAAAGGGGAAACAGATGCTCGTCCCGCAATGCAATAAGGGAATATTCGGATGAATTCTAAGTAAAGTTGAGAGCCTTTTCCGGAATTCTTCCGTCGTTCCGGAGCAACTCACTGCTCAATATGTATTATTTTCACTGTATTGATCTTAATAATAAGAAGCATTCTCTCGTGTGTGTGGGGGTGTGTGTGTGAGTGTATGCGGATGCTCTGTAATTGAATTTTGGTGGAAGCATACCATTTCACTCGTGTATTAATCTTTTGGTGAATTCCTGATACTAAGTCAATCGTGGCACGTCGATTTTTTAAAGTCTAAATTAATCAACTTTCCCTCCTCAGCTTGGCACCAATTATTCTTATTTTCCATTCCTACATAGTTTTAAAAAAATTAAAAAGTATATTACATGAACCAATCTGACTGAAAATTTAAAAACTTAACTGAAAATTGCCAATTTGCCAACGAAAATTGTGATTATATATTTTACACCGCATTGTCAATTTCGAGATTTTAATGATTAATTACAATCGCCATCCCACTCATTCTTATACTGTACAATGTACTCCATTAGAAGTAGACTAAAATTTTGCAGTGGTACTTTTTCTCTTTCTGCTCGTGTATAATGTGTAATTCATATGTCATTTTGGATCAAAAACGTCACTAAAAGGAGATACATGTACTGTATCGCATTGGGTCAATGCTTTCTTATACTCTCTTTCTTTTCCACTTTATCTTTCCGTTACTCTCTCGATTCCTTTATCATACTTTCTCTCTCTCTTTCTCTCTCTCTCTCTTCGTAGTTCTCTTTTAGATGATATATTTAGATGAAGCTTCACTTTTTCTTTCACTCGACAAATGAATGTCATTTTGCTTCTAATAAACCAATTAAAATATGATTCAGCTTCCATCATGATAACTTTTTTTAATGTTACCAGGTTTTAGCAGGGGTCAGTTGGTTCCCGTAGACAATGGGTTAAGAAAATGCATAATTCACCTGAAATATTTCAATTCAAGACATTTATTTCCAACGTTTTCCATATAAGTATACAAAGCAATAAATTAGCAAAGTAATGTACACGTGTTTTAACAGAAATATGACATACTATACATTCACGTGGTACATACATAGTTGGAGGACACACCTCTGAAAGCAAACGCTTGTGGCGAGGGTGCCCTTAAGGGGCTTTTACACTTTTACACGGATCATCCCGGATCTTAATCCGGGGTGATCCGGCGTGTGACACCACGATTTCCTCTCAATGCCGGTGTGGATACGTTCTGAACTGGGTGAATACACGGACAAGTGCGGTGTCTATACGAACAGACAAGGTAGCAACACGGACTTCAGCGGAAGAGCGCGGATGCCACTGGGTCCTTATACGGGACTTACACGGAGGTGTACGTTGTCTATTGAGATATCCCGGGAATGTTGACGGGTGAGTTGAGCTTGTAGGCGCTCATTTGGTCATTTACCTTCTCAGGCGACATGTGTTCAGAGACAAGTATGGCAAGCACATATGAAAATCTGCAGCAAAATATAAGAAATTTCAAACCCGGATGAAACCGGTATTAGTACGGACCTCCCAGTGTCTACACGGAGTGTCCAGGATGTATTCGGCAACTACACGGAGGTACACGGTGCCTACAAGGAAGAGTACGGACTGGTTTTCATCCGTGAACTCCGGGATGAAAAATAAAGCAAGCTTAATTTTTCCCCGGGATATGCCGGTACGCCAAGGATCACACCGGATGCCTCCACGGTGTATACACGGTAATGCCGGTGATAATACGGATGATCCCGGAGTGACGATCCGGGATGATCCGGGATGCTATCCGTGAAAGTGTAAAAGCCCCTGAAGTAACACAATACATATTACATAATTAATATTTACAAAGAAAATAACTACATTTAAAAAAAGATAGCATTCCTAGACCGCTGAGCTTGATTGGAGGAAAAAAAATAAAGGAAAGAGAGAGAAGAAATAAAGAAAAAAGGGAGAAGGAGGAAAAAATGTAAGAATGGATGTGCAACATAAAAGGAATATGGAGAAGTATTCACGAAGAAGCAGAGAGAAGAAAGGGAGAGTATTGACTCAATTGAGGGTGGGGAAGTGTCTTAAACCATATTATTTGTAGGGTGAAGTGAGACGTATATTGTTGTATTTGTTTCGTTATCATGGTCATTTTTTTTGACGAAACGTGTAAGTGAGATGTTTTGTTCTAGTAAATACACTACTTGTTGAGAGGGGAAACAGATGCTCGTCCCGCAATGCAATAAGGGAATATTCGGATGAATTCTAAGTAAAGTTGAGAGCCTTTTCCGAATTCGTCCGTCGTTCCGGAGCAATTCACTGCTCAATATGTATTATTTTCACCGTATTGATCTTAATAACAAGAAGCATTCTCTCGTGTGTGTGTGTGTATGTGGATGCTCTGTAGTTGAATTTTGGTGAAGCATACGTTTCGAGGCCATACACATTCGTTTCATGTAATCATCTCTAGCGCACAGCAATATTTCTTGGGAATTCTGATTTTCAGTAGTTAGCAGCTTTGAACTTTGAACCACCAAATATAGCATTTACACAAAGAAAAGCATCATACATGAGGTAATTTAATATAAAAGTCCGAATGCTAATAACCTCGCAGTCCATCGTGACAAACACAAGCAAAAAAGTAGGCAACGCAAATGTATTGGGGCCGACACCCCCACCCACAGTCAACTAGTAATTTGATAAGTGTTGATATGAAATCAAATTCATGGAATAGGCCCCACCTAACAGATCAGAATAATATACCTCGAATACAAAGTACGTGCGTAAAATTGCCCTTGAACGCTCGCGATGATATGATAACTATTGTTTTCCTGCGACTCGTTTGCAATAACGAAATCGCATGATCGTTTCAGAGTCGAGAACGCCAGAATGGGAAATACCAAGGGAATTCAAAATAATGCCCATCAATAGATTCAACCTTCATCAAAATATACTGGTTCTATTACTCAGGGGCGGATAAACGATTTGGTCAAAGGGAGGGGGCGAACACATCTTCGAAAATTTCTGACAAGCAAAAATAAAATGGTTTTCAGAATTGTTGGAATCAGTTTTCCCAAAAGATTCTCTGACAAGCACAATGGGCACAATCGGGCACAATGTACACTTTTCTTTCAAAAAGGGAGGCAAGGCTGGAAGTGCCGCCCCCTAAATCCACCACTGATATCACTTATGAAGGGGAACGGGGGCGGCTAATCGGGGTGTTGCGTTAATGAAAGAGTATGTTGAATATTTAACAGATTTCACTCGTTTTAGTTTTCCATGATTTTATCCTTGACGTGAAGGGCGTCAACATCGAAAATTTAAAGGGGCATTCAAAAGCGCAATTTCAACCTTGATATATATATATATATATATATATATATATATAAGGTAACGAACTCTAAAGTCAGAAATTAATTTCAGGAGAATTTACACGCCCACGGTGAAATCTCTAAAGCCTGAATATTTCGATTTAAAAGTGATCACATATCTGATGTTTTTGTATCGTATTTATATTTCAAAAAAAATCAGAGTCTTCTCCACTCTCAGCCTTCTCATCTGGTTCACAGTCCTTTTCACACTTCACACTTTCAAGAAAAATTACTTCTACATTCTTTGAATTTCTATCTCGCCTTTGCATTTCTTCTCCTCTCAACCTTTCTCCACTTTCTTCTTCTTACTCAACAGTCCTTTTCAGGACTAACCAAAGGGTGAACCGTAAGCCTTCTCAACGTTATCAGTACCACCATGCAAACCTCTACGTTCAAAGATCATCCGTATTTAAATTTGTTTTTAGTTCAAGGCACCTATCGACCATCATGAAAATTTACTTATTTCGATATTTGAAGATTTCACAGCCATGATACCTCTTCAAATTTCGTTTTCAAAAAAGTATCTTTCTCTTTTACTCAGTTTAATGTTCCAAGGCTTTTTTTAATGTATTTGCTCATTATTTTCGCATCTTTCGCTTCTTATACGAAAAGATTAGGATTAACTTTAGGGTGGAAATTTGGGTGGAGCACCCGTATATCGACACGGGTGGAATATAGCACCACTGATATTTATACCACTTATCCTCTATGTTGTGCATTATTTATTGATAAGTTTTACACTATGGTTTTGTTTTTGATCCCCCTTTTGTTTTAATGGTCAACCCGTTGATTACCGAATTCGCTAATTCCCAGTCCCATATAGGGTCAGTACAGTAACCAGTCGATTGCCATAATCAACAGGTTAACATAAATGCAATTTCATGGATATCCACTGGAAACTGTTCCCTTTTTAACATGCTTTTTTCTATGATTGACATTAGTGTTTGTTTTGGGGTATTTTTTGGTGATTGATTGGTGAAGAAAATAAATAAAAACCTACTGTCAAAGAACATCCTGCAAGACGATGGACACTAAATTGTGCCGCTTCGGATTGTTTACCTAATAAACCAACACTGAGTGGTTGCTAAGTATTATGATTCATCTTTTCACCGTTGCTAAGAAAAAACTTTGCCATTGTTGTTGTTATTGCATTCTGGCATACAATAATTCCTCTTTGGTACCATTTCAAAAAAGAATGAAGAGTGATGAGGTTCGTGTTAAAAGTTAATCGCTCGCTTATGAGACATGTCGTGACTTATAATGTGAATTACTCACAGGCCGATATAAAGGGGCTTTACCCTTTTTATTTATATTTTTATAGATGGGGCTATAATGGAGCTTCCTGATGCTACATCAATTGTGGCACGTCGATTTGTTTAACCCGTAGCACTTTAGAGTTTTCTTATAGTCTAAATTAATCAACTTCCCCTCCTCATATTAAACGCCATAACTGGGCGTTGTGGCGTGCGCATGTAATCCAGCTACCAGTGGAAGTTACAAACTGATTCAGCGGACCCAGGTCGAGACTGAGTCACGTCTTTCGGATGGTGACGTTTAAAGGTCGGTCCCAGACGTAAATAATCATATCTGATTGATACACGTCTGTAAAAACCCAATTACACACACACTCCTCAGTTTGGCGCCAATTATTCTTACTTCCATTCTTACATAGTTTTTAAAAACTTAAAAAGTATATTACATGAACCAATTTGACTGAAAATTCAAAAACGTAACTGAAAAATTGCCAATTTGCCCACGAAAATTGTGATTATGTATTTTACACCGCATTGTCAATTTCGAGATTTTAATGATTAATTTCAATCGCCATCCCACTCATTCATATACTGTACAATGTACTCCATTAGAAGTAGATTAAAATTTCGCAGTGGTATTTTTTGTCTTTCTGCTCGTGTATAATGTGTAATTCATATGGCATTTTGGATCGAAAACGTCACTCACTGCTCAATATGTATTATTTTCACCGTAGTGATCTTAATATTAAGAAGCATTCTCTCGTGTGTATGTGTGTGTGGGGGTGAGTGTGTATGTGTGTGAGTGTATGCGGATGCTCTGTAATTGAATTTTGGTGAAAGCATACCATTTCACTCGTGTATTAATCTTTTGGTGAATTCCTGATACTAAGTCAATTGTGGCACGTCGATTTGTTAAAGTCTAAATTAATCAACTTTCCCTCCTCAGCTTGGCACGAATTATTCTTACTTACATTCTTACATAGTTTTTAAAACATTAAAAAGTATATTACATGAACCAATTTGACTGAAAATTAAAAAACTTAATAGAAAAATTGCAAATTTGCCCAGGAAAATTATGATTATATGTTTTACACCGCATTGCCAATTTCGAGATTTTAATGATTAATTACAATCGCCATCCCTCTCATTTATATATTGTACAATGTACTCCATTAGAAGTAGACTACAATTTTGCAGTGGTACTTTTTCTCTTTCTGCTCGTGCATAATGTGTAATTCATATAGAATTTTGGATCAAAATGCAAAAATGCAAATGCCAAAACGTAAAAAAAGAAGATACTGTATTGCAATGGATTAATGCTTTACTTATCCTGCGTCTCTCTCTCTCTCTCTTTCTTTTCCAATTTAACTTGCAGTTACTCTCTCGATTTCTTTATCCTACTTTCTCTCTCTCTCTCTCTCTCTCTCTTCGTAATTCTCTTTTAGATAATATATTTGGATGAAGCCTCACTTTTTCTTTCAACCGCCAAACGTAATTTTGCTTCTAATAAGCCCAATTAAAGTATGATTCAGCTTCCATCATGATAACTATTTTTTAAATGTTACCAGGTTTGGGGTAAGATCTTGGGGTTACTAAGTGGGCAGAGATTATACAATTGCTCTGTGGGAGTTCATTCCTTAGGAATATAGACCAGCATAAAAATTAATTGAAATAATCGATTACCCCCAAGAATTACCATGTAATACTAAAAAAATCGCCGTGCTATTATTTTTAATGAATCAATTATCATAGCTCTGTGCTTTACCTTAATACCCACAATTAGATTTTTTCCCTTCTGTTTTTTTCTAATATCCGGCAGTTTATCCACATGCGTTGGTTGTAGTACGTGTCTACTACATGTACATGTCTTTGTCTAATTGGACGACCTCACCCTGAGTTTCGAAAGCAATCATTAGTAACAGTGGCGTAGTCACGAACACGCTTTCTATTGTTAGTGGGGGATGATGAATAGATCATCCCCCCACTTACAATGGATAATTATGCGTGTCTACGCCCGTGATTAGTAACATATATAAAGTCGGATCTAATTAAACAGCAGGGCTTCTTCTTTTAATCCCATGATGAGAGGGTTGTTTTGTGTTTCTATAGGTATTAACGTAGAGCCTATCAATTAACGCTATGCCCATGAATGATATCATCTTGATGGTCAAAATTGATAATAATGATAATAATAGCTACATTTATATTGCGCACGTATCCATCCCAGAGGATGCGCAAGGCGCCTACAAAGGAGTATTATTACCCTGGCTTTAGTCTGAACTTTGATGCTTGAACTTTGGTCAGGAGCTAAAAATACCCAATATTGATAATATTCCGGTGCAGCTGTTTGCATGTTTTGTTTAATATTATTTCATTATATTTTGGTTTGTTTCAGTTTGGTTGTTGGATTTATTTTTTCACGTAACCTGCTTCACAGTACGTCATGATCTCTTATTTTGCAATTATAATTGCTCAACGCGTCTGTTATAGGCCAGTCACACCAGGAAGTCGTTTCATCAAGCGTTTTGTCAGTGATTTTTACCGAGAAATTTGCTCTCAGCCAATCAGATGCAAGGATTTCAGTAGCTTATAACTGTTGTCGGTAAAAATCATCGACAAAACACTTAATGAAACGCTCCCCTGCACCACGCACACAAGACCAACAATAGACCGACTCCCGCCGCGGCACCAATGTCCTTTGTCAAGACATTAACCTACATTTGCCACTCTCCACCCAGGTGAAATAAATGGGTACCCGGTAGGAAAAAAACCAAACGAGTGCTTTAGCTTCTTAAAGTGTAATTTAAAGTGATATTTTGTATCAAGCGCCGTGGAATATATTTCTACCTGCGCTATTATTAGTACGATTGATGAGGCTTTAATTCCATCCCGTTGAATGTGCAAGGTTAGTAGATGGAAGCATATTTCCCGATGGCGAGTTACATGATTGAGTTTACATTTCCACATGAATCAATGATTGATAAATGTCGAGGACACGTTTCACAGTGGCAGTTGATAACATTAGTAAAAATGCAGTGAGGCTCACGGGTTTTTATTTTCGTAGACGTATTATGTTAATAACTATCGGCTTATCTCAAATTAATGTTGCTATCATACCTGTAATACCTTGCAGAATTTGTACTCGTTGTTAGTTTTATTGAAAACATGGTCGAAATACCAACATCTAAATATAATGTGATAAACGAAAAAAAAATATATAGACAAACATTTAAAGTGAATATCTGCAACAAAGTAATGTGCTATAGTTTACAACCACCTTTGTTTACCATTGAATTGAATTATGTTTATTTTTCTTTGTATGCATTTCAGCTTTTGAAAATTTTATAGAATAAGGAGAAAAAAATTACTGGAAGAAAAATTAACGTTACTTTTAATTGACTGGACCCTTTGAATTTATCAGAGCACACATCATGCCCAGATTATATTTTAACGAAAAAATAGTGTGGCCAAAATCATGAACTAAAGAAAATATTGATTGACTACATGAGCTTAAGTCAGGGCACTAATCCTGTATCTGACAATGTGTAAACGAAGTTCACGATTATATTGTACCAAATTCATAAAAGGGCAATCCAACCTTGGTGTGAAAGCAGAAAAATAAGAAAAACAGGATGGTGAAAGTTTGAAAGAAATCGGACAAGGAATAAGAAAGTAAAGGATGTTTGAAAAATGAGACCTCGACATCTATGGGAATCTCAATTGGCAATTTGTTGAGTCGTTTGTAACATACTTGCGGACAACTCTCCCGTTTGTCGTACACAAAAATACCATTTTATTTGCGGCTTTCTCACAAGCACTTTTACCCTGGGCCTAGCACTCAAAATATATTGTAGATAGCATATTGTTATAGGTCCTCATGAAAGAAAAAAAAAACCTTATATATCTGGTAGCTTGGCGAAACGTCGTGGCGCACAAAAACGCTGGAAAGACGCCTATGACAAAACTAATCAAGATCAACATTTTATTATATATAGGCAGACCAAAATATTAGGATGTAGACTTAGAATTTACCCTCTTTGAACAATTTTAAGCAAAATAATATGAACATTTTTATTCACATATGTCTGATTCTAATTTTAAAAGCACAGACAAAACTAGCAATTTTCCTTTTTGCGTCTTAGCTTTCCTGCGTCATTATGCGCCATTGCATTTCGCTATTAAAGCTACCCTATTGAGTAATATACTATTATAGAATGGGTTTCAGAATCCCTGCAATCTCATTGGTCAAGAGCTGTGCCTTCAATTTTACTGGCCTGCACGTTCGATATCAATAATTATTACGATCACTGACGATAGCCACTGTAAACATGCTATCGATATTTATTTTAGCGAGTGCGAGAGTCTGAGCTGAGAGCCGCGATATACGACTTTTTAATGACGGAGAATTGCAAGATTTGAGACAAAATTCAGATGTTAATGATAGTTGACTTCGGATTCTGATGGTAAGCCCAATAAAATCCGATTATAGGTCTACCTGTTTAAAAACAAGCAAACTGAAAAGGCGATTAAATGAAAATTAGTGCAGTGTGAAACTGAAACTTCAGTACCGTACGCTGCACTGCACTGCAGTGCAGTGCATACGATACGGTGATTCACTACAGTCTACAGCGCAGCATACACTGGCCTGGTCTGGGCTGGCCTGGATTATGGGCTGACCAGACTTAAAATTTGTTGATGCAAGACTAGAAGTTCTCTTTGCATTAATTCTTTAAATTACTTGCTTTAATGTAAATAGACTAGATTACATGTATATCTAACTTGGGCTTGTTGTTGACATAAGTGACAGATTCTAAAATAAAAAAGTTGACAGTCATGACAGTAGTTAGCTTAGCCTAGCATTCAAGACTCTTAAGTTACACTGAAATAAAATGAAATTCTGAAATTTAACCTAATTAGCCAGATTTTCAGTTCTCAATGGAAGTCATTAAATTTCTAAAATCTATTTTTGATGCATGGAAATGATTTACCAGTGCCATGCGTCCCGTAAATTTGAGCCATGCGTCCGGTAAATTTAGCCATGCGTCCGGTAAATTTCAGCCATGCGTCCGGTAAATTTTTTTACCGGACGCATGGCTCACTTTCACTGGATGCATGATTGGGAAAAAGTTTGATTTTCACTTTTTTTTTTACCCATTCTATAAAACAGATGATGCACAGGTATTTTTCGTGGGTCGGTAGGAATTGTGTACCCTCGGTACCTCTGAATTTTGTCTGAAACCCACTCGGCTGCGCCTCGTGGGTTCAGACAATTCAGAGGTACCTTGTGTACACAATTCCTACCGACCCACTCCAACCTGTGCATCATTTGTATATTAATACATGGTTGGGAGTGCGTTGGTGCGACCTGGCAACACAACGGCTTTTATCGTGGTGTACTATACGCACGAGGCGTACCACGATAAAAACCTGCGTGTTGCCGGATCGCACTTATGCACGAACTCACAACCATACAACCATGTATTAGTAGTTTTATAAAACGGGTCGGCAATATGATTATAAAGTCTATAAAAATGGTTACGAACCCCATAGAAACCCAAGAGTCGCACAATCATGGAGGCTGCCATTTGCTTTCCTGGATGACATGACATCACATAAGCGCAGCCAACAAAAATCATGCGCGTTTCAGTGCGCGCATGTAATCCCTGCGCTAACATGACATTAAACTACGCGATTTCATTGCGTTTTAAGTTTGCACGCACCAGAGGTACGCATACACGCAGCAGAAGGCCGTGCTTTAGAGCCTTCTTGCCGCGCGTTAGTGCTTTTTTTTTGCACGGTCACGTGGTGTTATTTGACCAATCTGGATGGCTACATTCTTGAACCTGTTTTATAATACATTTTGATAAAAATGACATTTAAGTCACATTGTGTGTACGAGCAAACGGGGCAGTTGTCCGCCACTACATCACAGTGACATTACCTTTTCGGCCAATTTGAAATTCCCATTTGTATAGTGATTACAACTTTCAACAATTCATAACTTTCTTATTGCTTGTCCGATTTCCTTCAAACTTTCACGAATGTGCTTCTCTAATTTTTCCTATTTTTCCGGAGCAATTTGTCATTAAGATTGGATTTCCCTTTAATTATGATAGTTAAAATAAATTTTGATTTTGAATAAAGATAAATATTCTAGAAGATTTGGGGCGAAAGATTTATTCATAAATGAATACATGTTCTGGAAATCTGAATTGAATATATGTACGATTTTCATGTCATGTTCTTGGGACTCCCAGTCAAAATAAATTTTTAGTCAAATCAGAGAGTGGAAAATTTCATTGAGGTCAGAGGGCATGTGCTCAGGTAATTTTCACTGGTCGTAGCTTGATACTTTAAACGAAGGCATGTAGAATATCATTTACAGGAAAACATACTTTAGTGACGAATTTTCAATCAAATTCCAAACAAATAAATAACCAATGTCACAAGTTTCCTGTAACTGAAGCTCATGAGGAAGCCCACAAAGCGTCCTTTCTGTGGAAATCCACTCTTTTAGCAGTCATATTAGGGGGTCACTTCGTTCTGGGGTAAAATCCACGCTCAAAAATATATTGGAATCCACTCTCAAAACAATAATCTGATCCCCTATTTTGGAATTAATGCACTCCTCATTCTAAGGCATTTTATGGAATTGATAAATATGAAATGTGGATGGCTGTTTCCTTACAAATCATACAAAGCAGTTAACTTCAATTGGCAGTAGTGGTAAAAAAGAATAAAAGGATAGGCGGTTTATATTGTTATTTCACGGTATAACAAAAGAAGTCAATTGCACACTTCATACACCATCGTATTACGCTCATATTATTAGAAAAGGAGTTAATGAAAGAGTATGTTGAATATTTAACAGATTTCAATCGTTTATTTCGAATATTTCGATTTAAAAATGATCACATCTGATGTTTTTGTATCGTATTCCAAATGTTCTTGGGACTCCCAGTCAAAATAAATTTTTAGTCAAATCAGAGAGTGGAAAATTTCATTGAGGTCAGAGAGGCATATGCTCAGGAAATGTTCACTGGTCGTAGCTTGATGCTTCAAACGAAGGCATCTAGAATATCATTTACAGGAAAACTTACTTTAGCGACGAATTTTCACTCAAATTCCAAACAAATAAATAACTAGATTGATACTGTTTAGCAACGATGCGCGATGTAGTGTCCCACCTCATTACCATTCAATAAGAATTAATTGCGGATGCGCTGTGGTGTAGTGGATTGGGGTTCTCGTCTTTGGATCTGAGGGTCGTGGGTTCGAACCCTACTATGTCTGGTGTTTATGTCCTTGGGAAAGGCATTTTATCCGCTCACTTTTTTTTTACCCATGAGTGATGGGAACCTTGGTTGGGTGTTAACTAAGCCGTGAGCGTCATACCTCGGTAATGTATTCATTTTTATGATTTTCATTAAATGAAAACCTTTTCAGCATCTCAAAAGTAAACTTATTAAATGCATTCCGTACAAATTCACATTTTGTATGAACTAGACCTAAAAATCATCTTTGAAATGAAAGCTCCGAGTGCTCTGAGTGGTTAGCACTCGCATGAGCCTCTACTGAGGCCTGCGGTAACGAACTACTGTCTGTACTGTCTGCACAGACAGTTATTCCTGTCTAGGTCTAGATCTACTCGGCTGTAAGTTAGGCCCACTAAGGGCACCGTTACTATCATTGGCTGTGAAAAAAACGTGTGGGACTACACACTAACGAGAGTCTACGGCGACTCCCTTATAAAATTAAATCATTGCTGGGGGCACAAATACGCGCAGTTTTATCAGGTTGTACCTGTGTAAATCAATATACGATAATGATTACTGTACAGATATTTTATTTGTATTACCATTGTATTCGAGAGAAAATTGCTAATTGATCTTTTAAGAGGAATTAACCTCAAGATGTAAATGTGATTATATTCAAAGATGTAATCTATTCCTTCTTGTTGTCCTACGTAGTTTTGCATTAAAATATACGAGATGGGTATAAATCAAGACTTTCTCAGCAAAATTTATCGTCTGCTAGCAATACCTGGGGGCTGCCATTTTCTTGATGTGTACATAACGATATTTTTAATCCGAATGCAAAATTGTCTTTCTTCCTGATATGAAATTCCATTTGAGATTTAAAATATTTAACAGATATATACATATATTCTAAAAACGAAATTGTGTTCTATATTTCTTTGAAAATTACTATTTTACTAAATATATATCTATTTTCTAGATATTATGACGTACGCGACGGAGCAAATTAATTCAAATTTATGGATGATAACTTCCAGAGCGTCAATAGTGACAAACTCTGCATTCACCTGCTTTGAGATAATGGACTTCAATAGTCAGAATGCGCGTTGTATAAATTATGTTCTGCTCTGCCAGGCAAGCTCAAGAAATCGATTTCTATTTAGCAAAACCAGAGAATCTATAATGGCACGAATCTATAAATTTCAAATTTTAGAATATATGTATAAATTTATTATGTATTTTCCATCATGTACAGGGATTTTTTTGTAATGAAGAGAAGCAATTTAGGTCGAGGATTCAAAATATCTTCCTGACCGGAACGGATTCCAGTGGTTCGTGTACAACTGACAACTCCATATCACCAAGAAAATGGCAGCCCCCATGTAAAGTGTTAGCAGATGATACCGTGTGCTAGAATGTCTTGATTTAAACCCTTTTCTGATATTTTGATTCTAAAATGATACAGGCCAATGATTAAGAATATATTACACCTTTTAATATCAGTACATTTATATTCTAGTGTTAATTCTCCTTTAATTTTGCTATTAGATGGCATTTTAGAACCATGAAGAAATATATCAAACTATACAAATTGAGTTTGACTGATATTTCAAAACGGACATTATTTTGACATCAAACATTACTGTGAATATACTATTGGGGGTAAAAACAAAATGCAATGGAAGTTGGTTTAAGAAGGAACTATTAACTTTGATTGCCAATCCGAACCATTATATTATCCTTAGTGTAGTTTAGCATACTAATGTTGTTGTTGTTGCTATTGCTGTTATCCTCTTGTTGATTTAACAATCAGATAAATGCTTACCTTGGCAAACCAGGCAGGATACTGCGAAGTTTCAAGAATGAGAAACGCTGAAGATTCTGATCCGTCGTCCCCAAAATATCAGATTGGGAAAATCAATCTCGAAGAGTGAAAACAATTTCCAGGAACTTGAGCAGGTTTAAATTTCAGATGGTAAGGGGCATCGATTGCTGAGACAGGCACCTTGATCCGATGTCTTGCTGGCGATGATAATGACCCGAAACTGCAGGCATCGCTTTGTTATAAGCAGCTGGGTGGAGACGGGTTACTTTCGCTGATCACGCATGCGCATTGCCAGTATCTGGGACGTCACAATGGGGAGGAGGATCAGTTCATTCCCATTTGGTCCAATGGCAGTCCTCATTACAGTCACTTCGTGAAAACAGGGACGGTTTGTTTGCCAACCAGCATGTTTCATCACAAATTATCTATAATAGTACTCGGTTTGTCTCCTCATCAAAACTGGTCTAGTACTTTTATCTACATTTCCAACGACAGTTTTATGCAATGTATTTTTTACGTTATACAAATTGAACACTTTCAGCTTTTAGTTGCATGTTTTTATAACAAAACTTTATTACAATATATCCTAACAAAAAACGAATTCAAGAATAAATAAATGATATTCTTAATATCTAATCATTATTAATGAAGATGATCAAATGGGCTACTAAGAGTTTCGCTTGTGTTCAAGTTCACTTTATTTCCTCAAATTCTAATTGTAAACAAATACAAGGATTACAATGGAAACACTGCAATGTATAAAATGTATAAAATGGAAAAACAGAAGAAGCAATACAAATCATTATGTGGGGAATTAAAAATGGTCCATTCACCTATCATAGGTCAATCCTATTAAAAAAACATCTAAATGACAGATAAACACAAGATATACACAATGTAAATCAAATATTTTTAAACAAATTGAATGCGAAATCTAATATTACTACATCAAAAAATACAGACAAAAACAACCAAAACAAAAATAGGCAAACAAAATAATAAAATTTAAAGGTTCAGGAGAAACATCTACCTAATATTTGTTTCAATATGCATGTGTGCATGCCTGACCTGATTTTTTTGAAAGATTTTTTTTTTACATTATCGTTGTTTTATTTTTGTATTGTTTTGTATTGGACCAAAAAGACATTATCAGACAAAGTAAATGAACAGGTGATTAGATAAAAGAACATGAGGGTCAAATGAAAAGGATGACAATTAAGGATGATAAAGCCCAGTTTGTCTATACTCCATTTCCTTTATCATAAAGGAAATATACACAAACTGGGTTTCGATGAAATGCGATACGACGAATTTAGGATTGGACGTGTTGGCATTGAACCATTGTAAAAAAAAAATAAATAGCAATTTAACTGATTATCGGAGGTATTCTAGGGAAGCGACAGCTCTACCTCATCTCCCACGCACGTTGAGTATTTCTGCTGGCAAATTCGTGCTTTCGCAGACACACTTCAGTCAAGGTGGACACTCTTCTCATTGACCCCTGTTAGCAATTTTGTCCCCAAACCATTATCAAACACTGGCATATCCAGGATTCTCTTTCAAGGAGGGGGGGGGGGGGGGGGGTGGTTCACAAGGATACAATTTAAGGAAACATAATTATTCTGTGTGCACTTAAGTTATTCTGCTAGGGGTGCGTGACGGTGTCCCGACCCCTTGATCCAACCTTGTAAAAGTCATCTCTATTCGTTTCACTGTTCGTACATCATGTCTGTTGATAATACATGTAGGGAGTATTTTAAGCATCACCCCCCCCCCCCCCCCCCTCCATTATCATTCTAATTCACATTCAGTTCACAATTCGATAGAGCTAATAAAAAAAAAATCTCCAGATTTACCTCCTGGTAAAATGGAGAGGGGGCAACAAGGAGAAAAATTTATCTTGTTCTTTACGTAGCCCTTCACGCCCCCCCCCCATCTCTCTCTCTCTCTTTCTCACCACTCTTCGCTTCTCAATCTACTCCTTCTTCTTTTTTCACCACTCAGTATTGCCTCCCACTTCCTCCCACGTCGATGCACCACTGACGGCTAAAATTATTTTGTAATGGCAAAAATATATATACTCTAAATGTGGAATTGCGGTCTCTTTTCCTCCGCATCATAATAAAATATCCATTATGGCAGTGGAACAAAAATTGTTTAATAGGTATATGTATAATCCTGAGGGAACGTCTCTTCAAAAGAAGTTATGGTGATTTTTATTTTTTAGACATTTTTTTTCATTATTCCCTGGATGACTGGTGAAAGGAGAATACTTATAATATTTTGTTCACATCAAAAAGGAGGGTTTGGCATGCCTGTACGATATCAATTATAATGACGGCATTGCTCGAAGGAGATACCTCTATAAGATGTTTTTTCCATTCAATTTCTGAACGGCATTAACTCTTTAAGCGATACGCAAAAAATACCCTGTGACACACTTATTTCAAGAATTGTTTAAAGCAACACTAGGTTACTTCTAAATCCCAGTATAAAGCTACTCTAGATAATAAACTTATCCTGTATCCAAACAATGCCCGAAATAAATTATTATGAAGCTTGCATTCATGTTGATTGGTTTCGTTTGTTATGCCGATCGGCACTCGTGGCAATCCTGCGATCGTGACAAATGGCACTAATGGTAAATGAAACGTTGTTTGTTTATTTTTTTTCGATTTTCAAAAAGAAAACCACTTTCATTTGTCTTTGTGCCTTTCCTGTTGCAGTGTATTCAAGTCACCTTCTACGAAGGGGTAATGCCCATTTAATCAAGAAAGTCTGTTTGATTTAAACATAAGAAAAAGCAATCGAGTGTTGAAATAAATATAAAGAGCAGTTGTCATTTCGATATTTATATGATTGAATTGTGTCTGCTGAAATTCAATTAAGGAATTAAGCTAAGGAGGCAGTATGTTTTGCAGCATTTCCTAAAAAAAGATGACTGCATTTTACCAAACATCATGTCAACCTCAGAGCATAATACGAAACATTAACTTTTCAATTTCATCCGGATAACCCTTTTCTCTGACCGGTTTCACAAAGGGCACAAAAACAACCAAAGCCTTACTTAATAAGATTAAACTTACCGCGGTCTACCTCTGAATTTTATATTTCTTTTAATGACATGATGTTTTGCATTCCTTTCTAATCTAATTTGTACCCTCAATAAATCCCACTATGATAACAAAAATACTGTGTGGTTGTATTCAAAATATATCTTCATTTTAAAGCTTATTTCGTGTTCTGATGAAAGGCGTCGTTATAATGGATGTGACAAGTATACGATATCATACCAGCATATTGGGTTTAAACAATGTGGATGGATTTTTGAGATATCGGAGGTTGAAGGGCTACACCTACACTTCCTCAATGACGTTTTAATCGTAGCACAGATATAGTATCGGGCAGTGGAGTAGATACAAGGGGAACAGGGTCACATCCCCCCCCCCCCCCAAAAAAAAAACAAAAAAATAGGCTACATGTTAAAGAAGTTGCTCTGACATCATTCCTCACCCCTCCCTTCTCATGATGAACATTTTCTCTCACATGTCGTTCGACGAATAAGACTAGTGACCCCAATCTACCTCCCCCCTCACCCCCCCCCACAGAATGTCAGGTCCCTTGGTGCGCCAATGATAACGGGAAATCATACCTATGCCTTTATATATCATGTATCCTGGGAGAGAAAACAGCTGCTGGACCTTAATTTTGATTTATTGATATGTGCATGCTAATCTACTTGGAAAAATAATAGAACTTGAGCAAATTAGATAGCCTATATTCGCTTTATAGAGAGAATGTGGTGTTATCCCCTTCTATGAAACTAAAATTAAAGATTTGGACGTATATAGAACACGATAAAAACTACTTTCCAAAAATAAACTCAAGACAATTTCAATAGCCCTGTCTATCACCTTTAGAAATGTGTGAACATTACAATGGTGTATTACATAATCCGAACCTGATTTCTATGGGCAGTACAATAGGCTTTTGAAATTGCCCTCGAGTTTATTTTTCGTATTAATTAGCTGGGTACAAGAAAAAATGTCCCTTCCTGTGTAACTCTTTGGAATTGTGACCCCCCCCTTACAAAATCCAGGACCCGCCCCATTTAGTTTTTAGTCCCCCCCCCCCATCAAAAAAACAGCACAACAACAACAACAAAAGCTAAAAAATTTAAAAAACTAAAACAAAGTACAACAAAAACACAACACAAAAACAACAACAAAAAACCTGGTTGTGCCCCTGCTATCAAAGACCGCCGCAAAACAAATCTTCTACAATAAAGGTTTATGAAAAGTAACACTATTATGAGATAATTAATTTCCACCTAGCGTATTTGAATCATGATTTACTTGGTCACGTTTTTCTCTCCATATTTCACCCCTCCCCCCCTCGATAGCTACCGAAAACATCCCAAATAACAGGAAAAAAGTTCCTTTGGGAAAACTACCAAATGGGACCGCTAACCTCCTGGGACAATAATTAGCCCCCGAACAACTACGCCTGGGCAGCTATCAATTAAAACTATCCCAAGTATGCATCAAGAAGGTAAATTGGGTTAGGATAGTTTAACGAGCTGTTAAAGTCGTTTTGGGGTTGTAAAGTGAGGGGCAATTGTTTTAGATTCAACTACGGCATCTCTATGAAATGAATCAGTATAATGTATGAAATTACATTTACCGCGGAAAGTCAAATCCGCCCTCTGACAAGCCTATTATGAACCCAGGATTTCTTTTTAGGGGGTGTTATCAACATTTATTTTTGTGTCTTTTTACTCCAAAATTCTCTGACAAGCAAACAAAAATAAAACAAAAATCAGCATTTTAGGTTGTCTCACTTACTCCAAAATTCTCTGACAAGCAAAAAAAAACAAAACAAAACAAAACATAACATAAAACACTGCTAATGGGGGGGGGGGTGTTTGAACACCTAAAACACCCCCGTACGCCTATTCCTTCAAGTATACAGCTAAAAGTCCTATTCAAAACAAAATTAGGTTAATGGTAATTTACCCCGGTCTGTTTTCACTTATATCCCCGGGAAGATGACAGCTGCTTGAGCACATTTGTTAATCAATATTAAAAGCGTGTTATTTAGGACTAACAAATGAAAAGTCAACCAATGAAAGGGCTTAATTACCAGAGACATTACAATCACGGGCATTGCTTTATTCTTTCAAAGCTACTTACCCCAAAAAAAGAAAAAAAAAGAAAAAGTATAAAAAAGATTAACTTAGTACTATGATAGTTTCTGACTTAAAACTGGTGTAATATTTGACCTATAATCATTTCTGAATTCGAAACATATAAAATCTGTCAATATCACTTAGAGGCCTAAGCGAAACACACCTGCATACACGATACTCTTCACTGCTCCTGTTCTTCCTCCCCCCCCCCCCCCCCCCCCCCTCCCCCCGGCCATTCACCCCTTTCGTGTCGCCATTATTTCAAGCTCATGCTTACGATGCGCGGTCTGCTGCATTTTATTGAATTACGTTGGGTTTTTTTTTATCTGCCATGTTTCTATTATATTACCTCAGTTCAGCTTTTTTTTTCCGGTAATATTTATGCTGTGTATAAAGTATTTAAAGTTGACTCACCATTACTATGATGTTTACAACCAAATTAATTATATTACATTGATATTTTTCCTGTATTACATCACTATTTTGTTTATTTTTATATTGTCGACATGAAAATAAACATTGTATTATGTTACGTAATGTATGAGTTTTATTGTTGAAAAATACAGAAATAAAGACAAACTGAAATTTAAACTGAATCCTCCTTGTAATAATATATGAACACGACGGTGAGGTTAAAGGAGTATACAGGCTGATTAAAATCAACCCTTCACAGAACGTCAGATGGGGTGGAAGCAGTAAATCAGAGAGACATATGATCAGAAATATCGGACAAGAAAATCTTGCAAAGAGCCCCCCCCCCCCCCCCCCCCCTTCTTTGAATATATTGTTGTTCTGACTAACAATGTTAAAACAGCTATAATATGCACGCGTAACTTGTAGGCGCAGGGCTATGAAGCGTAATGAAATGCATGATTCGGTGTTCAAGCAATCTATCTATTCCTAGAATTGGTGGTTCTGCGAATATTATCTTCAATGTATTGGGAATTCGTTTCACGTTCAAAGAAGGTGTTGAGTTTGTCGGCAGTGGTTAATTTTTCCTTCTTTTACATCTCATTCTACTTATTCTTCTTCTTCTTCTACTTATTATTTTCCTTCTCCTTCTTCTTCTTCTCCTTCTCCTTCTTCTTCTTCTCCTCCTTCTTCTTCTTCTTATTCTGCTCGCTCTTCTTCTTCTTCCTCTTCTTCTTTTTTCTTCTTCTCCTTCTTTTCCTGCTTCTTCTTTTTAATCCCCTGCTTCTTCTTATTGTCTTTCTTTATATTTTTTTCTCCTATAGGAAAGCAAATATTATACTTTTCGAAATTGTTTTGACTCTAAGGATCTAGCCCCGCCTATAGTACGGGACTAAGTTTAGCCCACTTTCTGTTCACATTGCATTTTACTAAAGTGAGCTAACTCTACGATAGTACGGGATTGTTTTAGCCCTGGAAAAAGCAGGGTTAACACCATCAAAGGTGGGGCTAAATGTAAAATTGTGGGGTTAAGCGCTCTGGCTAGGGAGATACGGGACTAAAACTGCAAAAGAGAACAGCACCAAAAAGAAAAAATAGTCCGGGGTTAAGGATAGTACGGGGTTAAAAAAAAGTATAGAAAGCCTATGAGTTTCCTATGTGTAAAGAGTAGGTCATATCTTGGAAATATTTGATGTTTGCTTTTTATTGGAAGTTTCTGGTCTACTGATTAGATTGGTACCATTCATTCGTCCTGTAGTCCAAGCGTTTGCGAAGAGGGAGGTAAATACGACCCCTGGATCAAAGCTGACTTTGACTGCAATCATGCATTTACGACTAGTGCATGCATGTTCGATGCTGCTCTACATAATTATACAAAAACTTTACCTCCTGTATATGGATGAAAACCAAAACGAAAGGGGAGGGGGGTGAAGAGAGTCCCATGGAGAATAGAGAGAGAGAGAGGGAGAGAGAAAGATTGGGGAACGGGGGTCCATGTTTTCTACATTGTTTTGCACACAAACCGCTCTCATCTAACCTACAATAACGTAATTTTTTATGCTCTATTCGACACTTTCACTCAATACTGTCTCAAATTACATAAGATAGGATCTCAATACATCCAGTGATTACTAAAATTTCTTGATCTTAATGGTTATTACTTGAGGGTATTGAGGTCCCTTTTTATGTGATTTGTGACAAACACGATCAAAAATACTTTCGAAAAATAAGGGCAATTTCAAATGCCTATTGTACTGCCCATAGAAATCAGGTTCGGATTGCGTAATAGGCGATTGTAATGTTCGCACATTTCTAAAGGTGATAGACTGGGCTATTGAAATTGCCTTCAGTTGATTTTTCGAAAGTAGTTTTTATCGTGTTGACAGTACTGAACAAAGATGTCGAATTAGAGCATCAAAAACGATGAGAGCGATTTGCGTATACGATTATGTCGACGGAAGTAGCATGGACATATCCTACCCCCCCCCCCCCCCCCCCTCCCTCCTCTTTCTCTCTCGTTCTCCTCGATTGGACTTTCTTACAACCTCCACCCCTCTCCCCATCTCTTTCACTTCATCAATAAACACAGGAGGTAAACATGTAGAGCTGCATCGAACATTCACTCATCGCAAATGTATGCATGGAACTGCGCCGTAAGTCAGTATTGTTCATGTAATCGTGTTTACCTCTCTTTTCACAAAAGCTCAGCCTACATAATAAATGACTCGTACCAATCTTATCAGTCGACCAGACTCTCATTTCAATCAAAAGCAAAATATCAAATATATTCCAGATCTGACATACTATATAGGGCACACATAAGTAATTAATCCGCTCGCAATGCATTCTTGTGAGGCAGAGCGCAGTTAATAGGATAAAAACTGAATAAAGAAATTCATATAAAATTGAGTAACAGTCTACTGTAAATTTAAAGAAGGTAAATGATGTACTATTCAGAGGGTTCTCGAGTTTACTTCGATAATGAGGTGATCTGTATTTTGTGTACTTTTAAGGGGTTTGTATTATCTCAGGGTATTTTCACTGTTTCAGCCGGGGAGTCGGCGAAAGTTATGTTCGGCCACGTTTCTTTCAGCCTTCATAAATTGTATTATCGCCGTTAAAATGCCTAAATAATGCGACTCTTTCAGGATATTTTTAGAATTTGTCTCTACTCTGAACATTATAACGAATTCCAACCCAACGTTTTTAAAATATGATTTTTTTTTTCACTACTGTCGATTTAACACGTAAGCGAATTAGGAGCCTGACTTATGTGAGCCCTACAGGTCTCTGAGTTGCGGACACGAGAGGGCCTCCTTTGGTATACTGATAAAAACAATTTCTGAATTTACAGAAAAATACTTTTCTCAGAAATTGGTTTACATCATCTCTGGGACAAATTATAAGCTGGAGGTCAAAGCAATGAACTCGAGTAGTGGTCTTGCAATTGACTGCGAAAGAAATTGCCTCCATGTTATCATGGTTATATGGTTTATTATGTAGTTTAAATAGTTGGAGTAAAATGTCTTTTACCAGGGGAGCGTTTCATCAAGCGTTTTGACAGTGATTTGTATTGACAAATTCGCTCTCAGCCTATCAGATGCAAGGATTGCAGTAGCTTATAACAGTTGTCTGTAAAAATCACTGACAAAACGCTTGATGAAATGCTCCCCAGGTTTATGAAGTTTGGGAGTCATCAAAATTACAAAGAATCCGAAGCAAAGTCGATGCAAAGCGCAAATATTGAAAGACATAAGATACAGACATGTGTACGTACATGATAATATGTGGAAGAAATTTTTCTTTCAAAGGCGTAAACTATATGTAGTCTTATTTGTACTATGAAAGCATTTCAGATGCAATTCATGTGACATTGCAGTATTCGTTATTCGTCCTCATTGGAATTGAAGAAGACAAAAGAGAAAACTTAAGGCAACTGAAAAACTCAAACTTTTAAAAGCTACATCTAACCAGGCTTGCATCGTATACTTACAAGGCGGGGGCTGAAGAAGGATGCAGCCCCCCCCCCCCCCCCCACCAATACCACCGATAAAAACGCCATCGCCAATATTCGGCAACAGCCATCTCATATGCCGGCATCCGTTGCCTTCCATTCGGGTATAGTAAGGTGCTCTATACGATATGTTTTACTATCCTTATAGTATATTTTGATGACAAAATTGCATTTGAAATGTAATTAAGTGTCAGTTTATATAATTTAGAAGCTGGAATATTCGTATTCGGCCATGTGAGTTCAAACCGACTGGTGAAATCGTCTTATGGGTGACATGGCATGTACCTTTCAGATTTCAGACTTAGAATTTTCTTTCACTTCATTTTCATTTCTCAAAGTAACTATTGTGTAATTAACAATGTAAAAAATAATTGACAACAACACTAAGAGCAGAAACATTTCCGACTATTACAAGCAAAATAAAGAGCATTAACGTTTGGGTTGTAAAAAAGAAATAGCAACAGTAAAGACCACAGAGTAATTATATAAAAATGAGAATGAAAACAGAGATGAGCAAAGAAGCAGAGTTTGGTCCCTGGAAATAGTTAGATTATAAATGCTAGGGAAAAGAAAGAAGAATAAAAAAGGAGAAAGAGTAGAAGAGGAGGAAATAAAAGATGGAGAAAAAGAAGACAGATAGAGAAAGAAGACAGATACATGGCCATGGAAAGCAAACAAATCATAAACAAAACACACTTTCTATATCGAAGAGAAAGCATTGAAAGATATTGTAAATAGAAAAAGGTGGAAACAGTAACGATTTTAAGGAGAAACTTTTAAGACAGAATAAGAAGGACAATGTGAAAGGTGGGCCCAGGGGGTTAAGAAGGGAGGATGGGAAACGGACGGGATCTGGAAGGTTTTATTTAGTCTCTACATTTTACTACACAGGTAAACAAAAATCGTCAGTGAGGGATCAATGCCCATAAAAAGAGATTTCTTTATTCAATTTACTCTAGAGTTTACTCAAACTTTTACTGCCTCGTATATCTAAAGGGAGGGAAATCCAAAAGCAGGTCAAATACACCCCGTTATCCTTGCACAACAATGATTTACCTAGCGATATAGGCTCAGTCATTTAAATTACATGGTTCAACATATTTAAATCCCTTGCATAATGTATATCTTTGTCATCAAAGAATATTGAATTCTAAAAATGAAATAGGGCGCGAAAATGAGTATACACTCAATAATTGTGAATTTTATAGTTCTTTTTTTCCCCTTACTCGTCACATATCAGATCCACAAGATGATACATCTGATCATAAACATATTCTATGAAATCTTTAGTGAATAATAGACCAAAATTAGAGATTAAAACCGGGTTAAAATAGGTTGACAACTTGACATACGGCAATTTTGATTAAGAAATATTTCAAGTCCCTTTTAATTTGTTGAGGTGGTGTCGTGTTCCATTTTATAATTGTTATGATGACATTTTGACATGATTTAGGAACGTTCAAAATAAAAATGATCTGCATGTTCATTTCTTAAAACTTAGTCTTATTTGAAAAGTAAATGGAATACAATTAAAATAGGGTATTAAAATACACACACAATAATATCGAAAAGCTATTTAAAATCCACCCTTCTGAAACCTGTTATAAAGAGCCTGACGGATAGATAAAATGATAAAGGTAGAGAGAGAGACAGAGAGAGAGAGAGAGAGAGGGGGGGGGGGGGGGTGATGAAAAGATAAATAAATACGACTGAGTGGTAGAGTGGAGTGGTAGATAGATGATAGATAACAAAGGGAGAAGGGGGTTGGGAGAGAGAGAGAGAGAGAAGGATAGAGGGGGAGAGGGAAAGGTTACATATTGAAAGAATCCGTGTCGGAATAATTACCCCTGGAAAATCACCCCCCGGAAAATTACCCCCGGAAAACTACCCGCCAAGGACAATTACCCCCCGGTATATTACCCCCGGAAAATTACCCCCCAAGGACAACTACCCCCCGAGGACAATTACCCCCCGGCTAATTACCCCCGGAAAATAACCCCCCGGCTAATTACCCCCCGGAAAATTACCCCTCAAGGACAATCACCCCCCGGAAAATTACCCCCCGAGGACAATCACCCCCGAGGACAATTACCCCCGGGTAATTACCCCCGGAAAATTACCCCCCATGGACAATTACCCCCACCCCCCCCCCCCGAGGACAATTACCTCCCACCCCCCCCCCCCCCGGATAATTCCCCCAAAATTACTGGCCCCCTGACCTTATAGAAGTTTGACTTTTCATGAATTCTCGAAGTAAAGGACTGCTACTTTAACTGTTTTAAAAGGTTGAGTTGTTGTGCTTACGCTTGACTAATGTCAATGTGGTGAAAATCTCTATTGTCACCATACTTTTAATTAAAAAAGTAATGAAATTAAAAATGCTTCGAAGATAAATCTACGTATAACAAGGACATTAAAGGAGAATTAAGCCCTGATTACAAATTTACTTATATTGGAAGGGGTAATATATTCCTACTTATTGGCCTAAATCATTTTCTAATAAGATATCAGAAAAGGGTATAAATAAAGATATTCCAACACCCGGTATCGTCTCCTACTCATTAACATGGGGCTGCCATTTTCTTGCTGATTTGGAGTTGTACATGAACCATTGAGAAATGTTCCAGTCAGGAAGATATTTTGAATCCAAATCCTAAATTGATTTTCTTCATTACCTAAAATTCCATATGTGACGGAAAATATAAAGTGGGTGTTTACATGTATTATAAAAATTAATCTTTATAATGATACTTTTAAATTGTCTGGTTTTGCTTAACAAAAATTTATTTTCTTGGGTTTGCCAAACAGAGCAGAACTTAATATATGCAGAATGCATTCTGACTTTTCAAGTCCATTATCCGAAAGCAGGTGAATGCATAGTTTGCCGCTATAGATGCTCAGGGAAGAAGCATCCATAAAATTTGAATTAATTTGCTCCGTCCCATACGTCTAGTATATCGAGAAAATAGATTTCTATTAAGCGAATATCGATTTTCAACAGAAATATATAAGGAAATCTTCAGTTTAAAAATAAATTGACATATCTATTCTATATTTTTAATCTCAAATTCGTTTTTAATTTTGAAAAAGGCAATTGCGCATTTGGATTAAGAAAATCTTCTTGTACACATAAACAAAATGGCAGCCCCCATGTGCTGCTAGCAGACGATACATATTGCTAGCAGATGGTAAATTTTGCTCAGAAAAATTTGATTCGTATCGATCTCGTATATTTTGACGCAAAGCCATAATAGTCTAACAAGTAGGAATAAATAACACCTTTGAACACTATCGTCTTTATTTTTGAGCGTAATTCTCCTTTAAACTATTTACATTATCTATGACACTCTATGTTTATTTAATTGCCAATCACCAACAATTTTC
The DNA here is from genome assembly GCA_025617745.1 of Heliocidaris erythrogramma. Lineage (NCBI taxonomy): Eukaryota > Metazoa > Echinodermata > Echinoidea > Camarodonta > Echinometridae > Heliocidaris > Heliocidaris erythrogramma. Next base: position 11,317,951 of record CM046863.1, read on the forward strand.
CGCCTTAAAAGTGGATAACTTTATCAGCATATTAAATAGTGTTCAGTTTTCAGTTTTATTTTCACTTATAATAGAACAATCGATATTTCAAAAATTATGACAAATAATCACAGAACTCAGTGACATTACTTTAATGCATTTTGCAAATCATCATTTCAACTGTGTGTGTGTGTAATTGGGTTTTTACAGACGTGTATCAATCAGATATGATTATTTACGTCTGGGACCGACCTTTAACGTCACCATCCGAAAGACGGAAAAACTAAGGAGCAGTGGCGGCACCAAGGGGGGGGGGGGGCATGGGGGCATTTGCCCCCCCCCCCCCAGTTGCCCCCCCCCCAATAATTTTCGGAGTGAAAAAAAATAAAAGGGTGGAATTTTTTTTTGTCCGCCCTTGCCCCCCCAACATTTTCTTTTGCCCCCCATTTGCCCCCCCCCCACTTTAAAAATCCTGGTGCCGCCACTGCTAAGGAGGAATGTGCTGTAAACCGTAAAAATGGAAGGATCTACTGAGAAGCAGAGCTTGTGTAATAAATATATAATATATATAAGAAGGAAAATAAGAAGGAAAAATAAAATATTAATATGAAAGTGCGTAATAACATAATCATAACACAACAAATAACATAACCGTAAATTCATCGAGGGTAGTTGTCCCGGGGGGGGGGGGGGGGGTATTTTCCGGGGAGTAATTGTCCTCGGGTGTGGTTGTCCTTTGGGGGTAATTGTCCCTGGGGGGTTATTTTCCGGGGGGGGGGAATTTTCCTGGGGGTAATTGTCTCGGGGGTGATTGTCCGTGGGGGGTTATTTTCCGGGGGTAATTTTACAGGGGGTAATTGTCGTCGGGGGGTGATTGTCCGTGGGGGGTTATTTTCCGGGGGGTAATTTTACAGGGGTTAATTGTCCTTGGGGGGTAGTTTTCCGGGGGTAATTTTCCGGGGGTGATTGCCCAGGGGGGTAATTGTCCTAGAACAAATTAGTCCACTGCCTGGACTGTATCGCGCGATCGCAATTATTACACCCTCAACGCTAACACAATAGCCAGCAGTCCTTTACCCCACCGATTTTTTAGACGGGTGAAATTTTGTGGATCGCGCAATTAGTGGAGAGTCGCGCTCTGTGTAGGATATGAGTGTAGAGAATAAACCAAATAAACCGTATGGGAATAAACCAAGTCATGTATAAAAAACCCGGATAGAATCTAGACTAACATACAATTTGTCAGAAGGCTTCTAAGAAATGCGCGATTCTCTGAAAGGCGCGATTCTCTGAAAGTCGACGAAAATTGCGGGTATGATACCCGGTTTCGAGGGATACAAGGTCGCCCAATAATAAAAATATTAGTACGCGTCACTGCTATGGAATGTACTATGTATTACGGATTAGTTTGCCGCCATAAACCCTTGTTAGTCGTAATGCATGAGAGAGGTTCTGAACTAGGAGGCTATGGAAACCGCAGTCGGTAGACAGTCCATGGGCCAGACATGTACTATGTATGAACTGCTGTTATTTGACACAGCTACAGACTGACAAAATAATTAGGCTCTACTCAAGCCTTTACGGATTAGAGTCTGTGACTGAAGACTAATTTCGTATTGCTGGGCTGCCAAGTCTACAAACATGACGATGACAATCATGTACACGCTTGGGATTTCCTGATAAAAGTTTTAAATCATGTTCGAATGATGTTAAAAAACGGGGAGGGGCCCCTCCTTAACCCTACCATACCTACACCACCCTACGCCTTGACCATTTTCCACTGTATCATTTAGTTTTAATACAGGGGAAAACTGTGGCATATGGGGCGATCAAAAGTCGGGAGTCTGCAAATAGTAATTACTATTTATTAAGCATTACGCATGCATATACAGTGTCATTTATCACGAGGTTCAGGTCCGGTTTTGTGTACTTGAAAAAAGACGGCTGTTCACTCTACTATGCAGTATGATGTATATCACTGTGCATGATGATACACGTGTATATCTTAGGCCGTTTTGAAAGCAGTGCTTGAATACATGTCTAGTCGAGGTCGAGGTCGAGGTCTGGTTTTGTGTACTTGAAAAAGAGACGGCTATTCACTCTACCAAAATACAGTATGATGTATATCACTGTGCATGGTGATATACATGAATATCTTAGGCCGTTTTCTGTGAAAGCAGTGCTTGAATACATGTCTACTCAATATGCCCATGCCATGGTACAACTTATCTTCGAACGTTCATCGTAATCTACTATTCGTCTGGCAGTATAATATAGCATATCCTACTGCACATTGATATATGTAATTCTCATATTAGCGGAAACCCCTCCGTGGCCTTTTGGCAATTATCATGGAAGACGACAACAAAACAGCGAGTCCAGAGGAGGTAAGGTTACTATATATTTAATGTTTGAATACATGTAGGGTAAAGTTAAATATTTTTGGTGTCTCATTGATATGCATCTCTCTCGGCAATATCGTGATACAGGCCCCGCAATTACTTTTTTTTTTTTAGATATTTTTTTTTTATTGTTTTCTCTCAAATCAAATACATATAATGCAATTTTCCTTAAACAAATTGTACAAATTATTTGAACAAATATTTTAACAAAATTATACAATTATACATCAAACATTGAAAGAATCTGAAAATAATGAAGAAAATATTCCTTGTATCTTACACATAAATATTGAAATAACGTAATGTCTTAAGGGATAAGAGAGAAAACCGAAAAGATAAAATTTGGTGCTGTTCTACCCCTCCCCACCCCATCCCCTGTGTAAAGCAACCTTAATTAATGTTTTAATTGTTTTCTCTCAAATCTAATACATACATAGCAAATCTCATTAAACAAATTGTACATATTATTTGAATATCTTAACATAATTATATAATTATACATCATTGAAGAAATTTTAACATGACATAGATATGATTTGTATTATACAAATTGAAATAACGTAATGTGTTAAAGGGTAAGGGCGAAAAACAAAAAAAATAAAAAATAAAATAAAACCAGGTGCTGTGAGTCTACCCTGCCCTCCCCTGCCGTCCTCCCCGCTCCCCTGCCCCCTCCCCTGCCCCCTCCCCCACCCCCTGCCCCCTTCCCCCGGGTGAGGGGGTAATGGCGAGGGGGGGGGGGGGTAATTACAAGGGAGGGGATAAAGGCATGTGCGGATCCAGGGGCTAAAGCGGCCGTGCCCCCTTAAAAATCCAAGTGGCATATACCTAGTGCACAATAAAATAATTGCCTCTTTTTTTTGGTGGTGGGGGGGGGGGGAATTGCAAGGGAGGCGATATTGCAAGGGAGGGTTGCAACGATATATAAGGGGATACTTTCCACCAATATTTCAACTTTTTTTGGGGGGGGGGTGAGTGCAAGGCAGTTTTTACGATCAGTGGTGTAACTTTTGTACTCGGAGGGTCAAAATTCCAAACAAGAACTTTTTTCATTGTTTCATTTGATTCCTGTTTGAAATTGTTCAAATTGTTGAAAAAATAACATTTCAGACCTTAAAGATGAAGGGTTATTGGTGTGATTTAACGAAAACCCTGGCACCTGAAGTAAATTCAAGCGAAATTTTAGTTTCATGAATTGCACCATATTGACAAAATTTTTTCGTCAAACTTTCTCATGCAAAGTTTTTATGGTGAATAACAATATATAATTTATGAATCAAAATGATTTGGGGTTGAATATCAAGTGAATTTAAAAATAATTTGATGAGATTGACTAATTTTCAGTAAAAATCCAAACTGACATGCTATTTGTTAGGATTTTTACTATTTCCCAGAGGACAGGGCAGGTCAAACTTACCACAATACCACAAAAACTCTTCAAGAAGGGCTACCTTCCTATGTAGGTTAAACGAAATTCCAATCATTTCTTAAGAACTCAGATTTTTCACACATTCATGTTTCCGAGGTGACAGTTAACATATTCAGATGTTTCGGAGGTGACAACAATGTTAACACTCACTTCTGTTAAGTGACAATAAGACAAAACGTCTTCATTTTTATTCATATTTTTAATAAATACAATTCAAGAACAAGAAATTAACTCCATTTCAAGTAGAAAAATCACACAGAACCAGTATTTTTGACACTTTGATAATTCGCATGAGTAGTTTGCCTATCGTATGGGTGAAGGACCTGAGCTAATTATTGTCATCTGAAGAAACGTGCCCACTCGACATTCTAACTTAAATTGAGATGAGGGTGTAAGATCATTTCAACCATGTTTCTTTGCTCTCAGTACATTTCATCCCACAGCACCAGGAAAGAATTGCTTTGTTTCGGAGGTGACATTCAATTGTTAACATGGTGTTGAAATATTCATATATGAATAACAAAAGCAAAAGATCTTTTTTAATTTGATTGATTTTAGTATGTTGAGGAATTCTTTGTCATACTTGACAGCCACTATACAAATCTTTCAATACTGCTGCAAGGAATTTGGTTCAGAGTAAATTTTCTACACAAGATTTATTTAAACTATTGACATTAATAAGATACATGTACATTTGGATTATCTTTCTAAATTGCTTGAAAATTACCTGCCATTAATGTGTGTTAGTCATTTTTGAGAGTAATCAGTATAAGATTAGAAAGACCCAAATGTTTCGGAGGTGACATTTAATGTTAACAACACACAGGCAACACAGCTACTGGGATGTTAACTATTTGTGAACATTCATGTGTTTCCCCAAGGCTATAACTTTCAAATGTGAGCTTTTTCTTCAGTTCTTACTTTTCATTTCATTTAGTTATTCACTTTCACCATAATGGATGATTCACAGTTTGCTTTAAATTTGTTCTAATCACAACAGTGTTTTACAGTTTTGTTGAGACAACGCAGTTTGTGTTTCCGAGCTGAAGAGAGCGTCATGCTTGTCTGTGAAATTGAGGGGAAAATTTTGATTACTTATATTTGTTTTTTGTTTCAATGGGTAATTCCATGATTAAGTGGACATCAGGCCAAACTTTATTTTTACTCTTTCTCAAATTCAGGTCGATTTTGGGGTTTAAATAAATACAAAGGGGTTTCATACTCGCCAAAAACAATTTATTTAATATTGCCCCTTATAGAAGAATCCGAACCATACTCAAATTTAGACAGATGGGACTTCACACAGTTTTTTAGTCATAGACAGAAATACTGCATATTTTGTGAATTTTTCGATTAGATACATGCAATTTGTAGGGCATTTAGTCTCACCAATTTAGAAGAAAGTAGGCAATAATAAGTTGTTGAAAATCTATAAAAATCTCAAATATGTAGTACTGGACAAACTGTAACGTGACTAACTGTAATGTTACTAACCAATGTTTTGGGCTCTACTTAAACAAATTGAGTGATACAATCTCTAAGCAATTTGGGGCAACATTTGTCATCATTTAAGAAGTAATACTGATATGGCTCCAAGTTTGAGGTACAATACAATAAGGAGGAATATTTTTTCAAAAACTTTGGTTTGTTTCTCATGTCCTTTTTTTGTAATGTTACTAACTGTCATCAAACGTTCTCATTACAGCTCTTATTTTATTTATTTACTTTTGGTTTCTTTATGTACTGTAGACCTTTGTTAGGTGAATATATATTTGCAAGAGTAGGACTTCAGATGAAAAAGCTATTGAATTATCTGTATCAAAAATATTAAAATTTGATATAAAGTGTAACGTTACTAATTGCCCCAATAAATTTCCCCATAAATTTCACAGACGGTCCGGACACAAACTGGTTTCAAATATCCTTATAAGGGACTGAAACTGGGAAAGGGAAATTAAGGAAGCATATTATTTCCTTGAAATTTGAGTGCTGATAACCAAATTATGTGATTAAACATTGTAATAACGAAACACCTCACCAAAATTATAGTGAGATAAGAAAGTCTAAAAATCTTGTTTAGGACCTCTCCCTTTCCAGTACTGGGGACTTTGTTCCTCTGTTTACTTAAGTTGTTATCTTTACATACATGTAACCACAACAATTTTAAAAATACAATGTCATAAACAGTCCATCTTTTATGTGAACAAATAAAAACCAATAAAAATTCAAAAAGAAGTTTATCATGTTATTGTTTTCCAATAACATTACATGGTTATGACATGTGTCTATGTATTAAAAATGACATTCAAGTGAATACATTTTGCCAAGTTTTGTGCAAAATGGACCTTTGACAAGATGTTGCACCAAATATTGTTGTCAATATCAAACACCTTCCAAGAGAATGCTAATGCCTAACCAATGGATTACTCAGTTCAGTCATTATATTGACTGATATCAACATTAAAACTCATTTAAAATTAAAATTCGAAGTGAATGCTAATACCGAGTTGATTGATCAGTCATTTCAATCTTAAACATGAACAGTCAACAATAAACTCATTTAATATTCAACTTCCAATTGAATGTTAATTTCCCTGTGAATGATTTCTTTCCCTTCAGTCATGTTCTTCATTTCAAAGGGATTACAAACAACAAGTTCAATAGACTAATTGTTTCTACTTTCAAAACAGAAACTATCCCATAAATCATTCAAAGTTTGCAGACATAGCTGGTCTCAAAAACCCTTTAATAAGACCAAAATGGATTAGGAAATAAAGATACATGTATTGTATTAATAAAATATTGTTATCATATTTGGGTATCAAAGTAAAAAATCATAATGAACCAGAGCAGTCACACGAGCCATCTTTGATTTGAAATGTCAATTTAAAACATTGATTATACTAGTCTGACTTAAGTTTATGCCTCTATTATGGTTGACCTCGATGGACCACTGGGTGTTGCAGGCATGCCACTGAATAGCTTCACTTGCAGTTTTTGTTTAGTCTTCCCCATGGTTATAATGCTGATTTATCATTTTGTTGATTAATAAGAAGGAATTGTAGTCGCCAGCTCATAAGATTTAGGCCTGAATTATTTCCATGTGCTGGTAAGGTACACTTGTAGGACCTTTTTTTTGTTATATCATAAGATTGTAGAATAGGACATAAACCGTCACATGTATTACCATGGTATCCAGATAATTCTGGTGAGCTAGGACTACAAAAAGCACTTCTGTTCTATTGATTTAGTAGATATTGAATGTGTTAGAAAATGTTACCTAAATAATGAAAAGGAATTGAAGTCTTGCCTTTCACTTCCATGTAACAATATGGTGTTAACAAACAATGTCACCTCCGAAACACAAGGAAAGGCAATCTACGTGGAAAGCTGTTTTGCTAAAATCTTCACAACTAAATTGTTAGTTGGAAATCATGTATTTGAGGTTAAAGCATTTAGATGTTTACTGAACTGGAACAGGAGAATTGATCTTGATTACAGTATCATGTATACAACAGATAGATGGATTTTGTGCATGCTCTTTGTTCAAAAAGAGGAAAAAATGTAAATTTGCCCTAAAACATGCAGTGAATTAATCAAAAAGAAAGTTAGAGTGTGTTAGTTAATATCTCCACTTTGAGACGTAAGTTACCAAAATAAATGAAACTATTTGTGAACATAATATGGTTTCCTTTCAATAGAAATGAGCAAAAAGTCTTGTTAGCAGTATTTTGTCACCTCCGAGACAGCAATTTTTCATTTTTATTATATCCTACATTAATCTACTGGAAATTCTCACTTTCTGTTGTCATATTAGGATTCTCATCCAAAGGGGATTTCTGTCAATTGGACAATATTTAACAAAAGTGTTTTGTCTGTAAGAAATTATCAGATATTATACACTTGTTGTTTCGGAGGTGACAGTTGTTTCGGAGGTGACAAGTGTTAACGGAAATGTGTAAATTGCCCCAAAATGAAAACAGCAGGCTCTCATTCTATTTCTTTCCTTCATAGATAGTGTTAGGGAATATGTTACATTTTTTTATAAATGTAATGTATAATTGATGTCAAGAATATAAAATCAAATATAAAACTGTTTCGGAGGTGACATAAAAGTTAACGGAAAAGTTAACATAAATTTATAAATGCTAACAAAAAAAAAACTTATTTAAATGAAATAATCTTTTGACCAAAGTAAAGTTAGATAGATTACTTTTCTGTTTTGATAGTAATTAACAAAGTTCACTGTTATTAATTATGAACAACAGCTTACTCAAAAGAGGGGTTAATTGTTAACGGAAAATGTCACCTCCGAAACGTAAAGTTTGAACAATTTCAGTCTTGAAAGAAGACAAAGCAGAACCTGGAAAACATAATGGCATTTAATATTGGATACTTGTCTATCACAACAACAACAAAAATAATAGAAAGGAATAAACAATTTAAAATGCTGGCTCTGACAAAAAAACTATGTCAGAGCGAGTACACCAAAAGTGTCTGATTTCAAGCACATAAGTGTCCGTCACATCTGAAAGAAAAACTAAGAGAAGTTTCTTAAGGTACCCAAGGTAGACACTACGGAGGGTAAGTTTATGGAAAAAAATAATGCACATCTTTCAATGTATATGAAAGTTCTACACCAATTAGTGCCAATACTGTGTTTTACACCACTGATAAAATTGGCCATAAAGGCTTGGGCGGATCCCGGGGAGGCAGAATAGGCCGCGGCCCCCTTTTGAAACCCTTAAAGTACACAAAACAAATTACCTCCTTAATTTATTTTTATTTGGAGGACGGGCGGAGGGGGAATTGCAAAGGAGGGGCTAAAACGATATAAGGGGATACTTTCCTCCAATATTTTATAAAGTATAAAGAGATATACTTTCCCCCAGTATTAAACATTTTTTTTTTTTTTTTTTTTTTTGGGGGGGGGGGGGGGGTACTCCGCTGAAGTGGCAGATAAAAATTAAATTAAAAGGGGGTCCAACTGAAAAGCAAAGCCCAAGAAAGGCGGGGGTGTCCTTTGGAACAAAAGAGGGGTTGAGCAAAATAACAGAATAAAAATAAAAGGTAGAATACACTCAAGGAAATTCATTGTGATGACAATGCTGAAAATATACAATAATTTAAGAAAGAAAAATTGGGATTTTTTTTTCCGGTACGCCCACGAATAAATAAATCAAGAATATATGAATACATGTACATTTCAACCCCCCCCCCCCCCCCGGCATCACCAGTACATAGTGTCCTTTAAATGTTACACCCTTGGTTAAATTAGAAATGCTCACTGCGTTCCCTACTTTTATTCTACAGCAATTTACAATGTAGCTGAGTTACCCCCCCCCCCCCCCCCCCCACTCAGTACATAGTGTGCGGTGGGTATGTGCCGCCCAGAAGACCCCCTTTTTACACTCAAATTTCCGTTCCAAAGCATACCATTTTTTTCTTGTTAGAGAAAAAGAAGGGAGAAAACCGTTCCAAAGCACTGCTTTAATTCTCTCATTCCGTCGTTCCGGCAGTTCTGGCCGGTGTAGCGGCACATACGGTTCTCCGGCAGATACCGTATCCGCCGGCAGATATCGTTCTATCTCGGAACCATATCTGCCGGGTTTGACGTTTGCAGATTTGGTTCCCCGGCGGATTTGGTTCCACGGCGCTGCAGATAAGGTGTATTGTATATTGGCAGATTTGTAAGAGACACTCTCGTGCCTAATAGACCTGTTTACTAAGTGATTCAAATTAGCAACAACAAAAAAAATAGCAAAAAAAAAAAAGTTGTTCATTTAATAGGTTTCGAAATTGGTCACATATAGGATTATTTTGCATCTCAGCCCTTCTTCAGAAGCAAAAATTTCCAAAGGGGAGGCCCCTCACCTTAGACCCCTCCCCCAGGACGGCGATCAATAATGCCTGGCGCCCCCTTCCCCCTATTGGGAAATCTTGGATACGCCCCTGCTAGTAACGAGGTATTCCATTAACCTGTTATTAATGAATGAACTACAATACTTGGAATCCAGTTTGCATACATTATTTGTTGCTATGTCTAGGTACGGTATCTGCCGGGGTTGGAACATGATCCGCCGGTAGATAGTGTTCTTGGCCGTTTTTAGAACGGTATCTGCCGATCCCCGTATCTGCCGCTACACCGGCCAGCCCCGCCCCGGCACCATAGATATTTTGCCATGAATAGACTTGCCATCACACACAGCGTATTGTGTGTGCATCTGGGAACCAGGGCAGCGTTCCATCAAACGGTCATATGTGCGGGTTCACCGACATCCCGTGGAAACGCGTGTATTAAAATTAACATGAGTTTCAATAGGATGTCGGCGAACTTGTGCTTGTGACGGTTTGGTGAAACGATACACAGTTCCGTAGCATCATATTTATAATTGTTGTAATCCATTTCCAAAGAGCCCCGTTTTAAAATATGTTAGTAGTTCCGAAGACCATCTTTTTTTCATGATTCGCTCGTTCCGAAGCCCCCTTTTTTTTTTTGGTCTTGCGGTGGCACATACCCAACACTAACACTTTTGAAAGTGTCCGACTAGTACACCCCCTCCCCCCGGGTTCACCTCTCTCCTCCAACTATTTCAGCAGACTATCCATCCATAATACTTTCTCCTTCCCCTCCCGTCTTCTCCCCTTGCTTCAATCTCTCTTGCCAATGCCAGATGCAACAGGAATCATCATAATTATGTTATCACTATCATCCAACTGTTATGTGCGAAAGAGAATAACAGATAATATGGCATTCATGCTCTTAGATCGGATTATGGTTCATTGTGTTTATTAAAATGCAGTAGTGAAAGAAGTGTGCAGTAATGTGTAGATTCTAATAAGCCGATTTACAGATCTGTACGATCTCGAGGAGCCTAAGGAGAAAGCTATACGCTTGTAAGTAATAGTCTCCAAAGAGCAATAAGATTTATATTAGTTTTTAAAAGATATTGGGCACAGGCAATGCATGTGAAGTAAAATAAATGTATCGCAGTAATCGAATTTGCATTCAAAGAAATGGTATTGGATGGTAGCGTCATCTTCAGTACAATAATATCATAACAATTCACATTATTTGGATATAATAAATAAGCGTGTCCTGTACGCCGTGGCAATTTCTGATGAATACCGAAGTGCTGACATGATTTAACATTTTTCTCAATATATACCAATGGCCAGAACGCAACAGAACCTGGCCTCCTACTCCTCGAGTCATTTTCGAAAATCCGGAGGAGAAACTACGAATCAATCTACTTAGCCTGATCAGATCAATGAAAATTTTGTTCAAATAAGATGTCCGCTGAACAAGATCTATGAAAAGCCAAGGTCATTTACAGTAGTATATTCCACCCCTACCCCCCCCCCCCCCCCTCCCTTCCCGGGGTAGCTATGAAAGGGGCTCGCATAACCCCTCCCCTATCGAAATTAGAGGGTAAACTCCAATTCGAAAGATAGAGAAGAGAGAGAAAAACAATGGCAGAAGGAAAGAAAATGTAAGCATGATGCCCCCGGGCTACGCCCCGACACTAATGCCCCTCCGATGCTCTCCAGAAGTATAGGGGATACAGTCTATCATGTGAACAAAATGTGGAGTTCACATGAAGAGGGGGCTGAATTCTGCTGGTAACCTTACAAAGCATACATTAATCAAGAAGTTGTGTAAAGGACAAGGGAGGCTTATAAACAAAAGGGAGATTATGAACAATTGGTGTATTATGACGAAGGATTAAAATAACATCATACAATTTGGGAGTGTGGGAACTGGATTTGGAGGGGTTTGTATTGAGAACTATTAGATACCATTATGTGGAATGATGATCATTTCTCCTTTTTCGGTTTCGTCTAGGTCAAGGTGACCGCAAGCGGTGTGGAGTCTGAAAAAGTGATCATTGCTCAACCTATTCCAGAGGATCCATCAGAAAGCGAACCAGTAATAGAGAACAAACGGAGTAACATGGTTGGGCGAGGAGAATACGGTTATAACACAAAGGTCACATCCACAAGGTATGTACATGCACAGGCGTAGCCAGGTGGACACAAGGGGGCCACCCCCTCTTCATCCACTGCAAAAGGGGCATCCACCTTACTCGGGGGTCAAGACCTTATGTGTACCCCTACCCCAGGTGTTTGGAGTTCACCCCTTCCCCTTCCATTGCCTTCGGTGCACCCCGCTGTTCAACAAGTCTGGTTACGACAGTGTACAATTGTAGTATATTCCCTCTCCTCATCTTCTTCCATTCTTAAAGGGAAATTAACCTCAGCGTATGAATTAGCTTATTTTGAATGGTGTAGTATATGCCTCTTATTTGATACATGCAATTTCATGTAAAAACACAGGATATAGATATAAATCACTATTTTCCAGCCAAGTTATCGTCTGCTAGCAATAATAAGGGGGCTGCCATTACTTTATGTGTACACGAACATATTTTTCATCCCAAGTAAAATTTCCTTCATCGTTAACTTGTAATTGATTTTTAGAGGACAAATATATATTAGATAAAGTCACATATTCTGAAATGTAAGTTTAGTTTTATATATTTTTTAAAAGGTCTTAATTTGTTCATAAAAAATATACTTCATAAAAAATATACGTCAAGGACGGAGAATTGACGTCAAGGACGGAGACAATCGTAACAATACCAAAACAAAGCGAGGAATCTGCTTTACAGGATGGCTATTAGAACTCATGGGTCGTCAATTATCTAGGCCCATGGCCAATAACAATCGTAATACAATCAGAACAAAGCGACGTATCTGTTGTAAAGGTAGGCTATTATCAATGCATATGGTACCTAATGATCCGTGTCATGCACAAAATGGCAGCCTCCATGGAAAGACGTAGCAGACAATAGGTGCATCTAGAATATCACGTGGGGTTACTTGTCCTTTAATTTCTCACTTGTAGAACTGACTTTCTCGAATATTATTGACGAGTTGTCTTAATGAGATAACTTTAATGCCCGGCTCACACGAGGCGTCATCATTTTGCTGAGGATAAGATCGCGTCGGTGATTGGTATAGTCTTTTGCGCGTCTGGAAAGTGTGATATTGTTCAAAAGTGCTCGCAAAATTGTCAGTGCACACTAACTGTATACTTTTGATAACTGGCGTAGGGGTTAACTGCCTTCACAGGGTCGATCAGCGCAGATAATGTCGCAATCCAAGTGACGCTTAGTGTGAGGGCTTATTAAAGGCAATTATAATAGCCTTGTCCGTCATGTTTTCTAAACATTAAAATCATGTCGTAATACGAAATCCGAACATGAATTCTGCTGGCAATACAATAGACTACTGAAATTGCTCTCTCGAGTTGATTTCTTCAAGGCTTTGCGATCGTGTTAAAAGTGATCGCACAACCACTTGTTTTCTTTATTATCTATTTTATACCATAAACACATATTGGCGTATCCTGATTTGTTTTGGGCCAGCGTACGCTCCTCCCCTCCCTCCATAGTTCGAGTACCCAATAAAATATGAATACATCTTCCAAAGGTGGCTGCTATCCATGGAACGCTCGGCTTCCTTCAGCAACCCAAAGCAATATCGGACTCGCTGGAATTCTGACAACTGTTCTGAGGGGTCACGAGACCAACATTGCCGTTTACGTTGGCTGTCGGTTTACCAGTAGGCCCCAAATGAATCGCTTCCAACACTTAATTAGTCATTCTGTTCTGATTGCCAATGTTATATAATACTTGTATTTGTCTTTCGTATAATTTCTGTATAATAATTGATGAATTCCAAATTCTTGATGTGTTTTACTACATTGATTTTGATTAGTGTATTCTCCTACTCCCAGCACACAAAGATGGGATGACCGCTGTGCAAGTTGTAACTGTGGTACAGGTGGTGACGCGGAATGCTGTGACATCCTCCTTGGCTGCCTGATCTGTCATTGTCTCTTTGGTGGAGGGCCCGGCGGGGGAGACTGCGGAGACTGCCTTTCTGTAAGTAAAAGTCAGAGTTGAATGTCGCCAGAGGCGGTTTGGGTGTCACTTATTATATCCCCCTTCTCCGCCCTTCACCTTCAAAATTTGGCACTCTCAGAGAATGTCCGCCAAATTGTTGACCAGTTTGTGCCTTGTATGTTTTGGTTGGTTTGTCTGTGCTTGTTTTGTTTTTGGTGTGATACCTCCAGCCCCCACCCTCCGCTCCAATTCAAAATGGTATAATAAGTTAAAAGCTAGGCCCCTGAATTGGACACAAGATAAAACACGAAAATGAAATTCATACTCAACCAATTTAAAGCCTTCAGCTTTGCGCTCTGAAATTCCTCCGTTACAATGAAAAGAAATAACGTGGAGAAGGTTTACGGTTCACCATGTGTGTTGGTAGGTGGAAAGGGAAAAGGAAATTAGAAATGGATAGACGAGAAAGGATGACAAGAGAGAAAAGAAAATAAGTCCGTTAATATTTATGTTTTATATTTAGCAGTAAATTATTTTTATTCTCAAATATTTTAAATTTCAGAAAACCAAATATTCCTTCAAAAAAGAAAATTAAAAAGAGCTAAATGATTGGGGGGGGTGGGGGGGGGGGGGGGGGGGGGGGTCAAATGATCAACTTTCGTCCAGATTAGCTGTCCCGAAGTAGCCATACCTTCAAAAGTTGTTAAGCACCATACCATGATCATTGTTAATAAACATGAATTATCACGTGAAAATACAAAATTAGCAACGAACAAAACATCACCATTACTCTCATTATAATAGCAGTAGTAGTAGTAGTAGTAGTAGTAGTAGTAGTAGTAGTAGGAATAGTATAATTATTATCATTATTCTAAATTATTTCTCTTCTATGTTTCTCTCCATGCAGGCCTGTGAGTGTCATAATTGTGAATGTGACTGCGGGGACTGCGATTGCGATTTCAGCTAAGTCTGCAACCTTGATCACTAAGCTACCAGAGAACAGAGAGAGAGGAGGGTTGGGGGGGGGGGGGGGGAGACTCAGAAAACTTGAAAAGTGGTGGTCAGTGAGACAGAGATAAAGATGGGGAGCCTACATGATAGTAGGTAGCCTTTCATCAAGGCGGCTTGCTAGGTCTTTTCTTTGCTGCTGTACTCTTAGCTCTGTCGATCCTCGAAACGCACGGAAGTTGCTCTGATACGCGTGCAGCTTTTGTCGCCATTTCGAAATCAGAGGACTGTTCCGCGCGTTTCGAGGATCGAGAGAGCTGCGCTAGTAGTTGAGCAGCAAAGAAAAGAGTTAGCATGCCGCCATGATTAAAGGCTAGATAGTAGGAGAAATATAGAAATCAAGAAATGGTTACAAGGAGAGAACGGAGGAGGGGGAAGTGAAGTCTAGAAATAGGGGATGAGAGAGAAGGAGAAATGGCCGCTAGAAGTAGAACCCCAAAAGTGAAATATTTACTGACTTATGTGATATTTTTGAAATGCTTCCATGGGTGCTCCCAAATATGTTCAAGTGACAATTGCTCCGGGCTTTATTTTGTCAAAATGATAGGGTTGTAATTAGGTATTAGGTTAGGTTCTGGGTTAGGGTTGGGTGTTGTGTTTAATTGGTCCACGGCGGAGCAATTACCGACGGAGCATCTGTCATACAACCTTTCTGCGATATTATTTGTTTGGGTGTGTGCTGACATTTTATGTCTTTATGCTATTTGTCCTATTCCACAAACTTAGAGGTGACGGGTTTGAAGAAGAAAAATACTTATACAATACTACCTTATTATGAATTAAAATGAGTAGGATATAGAGAGGGGGCAGAGAGAAAGTGATAAATAAAGAGAGGAAGAGAGAAAGAGGGAGAGAGATAAAGAGAGAAATAAAGAGATCAATGAAGATAGAAAGAGAATGAGAGATAAAGAGGGCAATGAAAAGAGAGTAAAGAAATGAATGAATAGACTAAGAGAGATAATGTGAGCAACGAAGAGAGAAAGAGAGCAATGAAGAGGTAGCGGGTGTGAAAGAGTGAGAGTGAGCGTGAGCGAGAGAGAGAGAGAGAGAAGGTGAGATGCATGGTATTATCCCTTTACATAATGCCAAATATTCAAAGCCTGTAATAATAAACTTTATACATGTATTGCTATAAGCATTATGTATTGTGAAGATAATGATACTTTTATGTTCTATTTCATGTATTATCAAATACGAATTACAGCAAAATTGTGTATATTAAAGGTAATGAAATATATTTTGTTTAAATTCCAAATTATGTACTAGCAACTGCAATATAATAGTTTTATAGTCCTATCACAAAACATGTTTTTTAGTATTTGTTTGTGAGTGTTCTTTTTTAATCATAATTATTATAACCTAAAAAGATGCATATGTACATAATTATTATAAAATTACTAAAGGTTGTGAGACACTGTCGCTAGCAGCAGGTTTAACAAAGATATTCTATATTCCTTATCTAAATGTGCTGTTTTATTATTGATTTTATGTTTGCCAATGGTAAGATAACGCTCACGTGAAAACTAACCTGTTTACAATATAGAAAAAAAAGTGATTCTCACCACTGGATACATACCGACAGACCGTCAGCCTGAACCTAGTGGCCCGAATTCACAAAGGAGGTTTGGTTTAAACCATGGTTTAAACCCCCTCCTGGGGTTTTTAAGCGTACGTGCGCACGGAATCATGTCCAATTATATATTTTCTTGGAGTGCGCGCGTGGGCAATGTGCGCTTATTTACGCCTATTTCAGTACGCTTACGGAGGTTTAAACCATGGTTTAAGTTTAAACCTCCTTTGTGAATTCGGGCCAGAGTGTTTCCCACTATTGCAAGAGCTTGGTCGTCTGGTAATACTAGGGGAAGCCCCCCTCTCATCAAATACAATTTGTCTGTTCGCAATAATAACTTATCCCAATAAAAATCAAATCGCTGACTCATTTATTCATCCGCTGATCTGTAAAACATGAAGATAATATTTCTATGATATTCCCTACCAAGGAGTGTTGTTTGATGGTACACAATTTTCTCTTTTGCTTTAAAGGGCGAGTCAATTAGAATTACATTTCATGATAATATCAAAGTATTGTGTCAATATTGCTAGAAATCGCATATACTTTTTATTAAAAAGATCTGTGTACTTCTCTAAGCTTCGTTGAAATTGCCTAAATCGCACGTTTATCAGCTAGTCTGTCACGCCCCTCGAAAAATATGGCCCAGTCACGTGCCTTGTCAGGTGACCTGTGACGTACCATCGGGAACATCTAGCTAGCGGACGACGCTTGTCTGTGTATATCCAGTGCAGGGAATTTTGGATAGGCATGATAGGAGTGCATATCTCAAGAAAATGCCAAGGAGATGTGTTGTTGCTGGGTGCCGCAAAGGCACCAGCGATGGTGTCCTAAAGATGATGCAACTCGAAAAATTTGGATTTCAAGGATCAAGCTGACGCGAGCTAGCTCAGTGGGATGGCCCTTCCGCTCACAGTACTGTTTGCAGTGACCACTTCAGGGAGGAGGACTTCGATAGTCAGGCCCTCAGGCCAGGGGCTGTATGACCAGCTAGGATTTGCGCCCAAGAATAAAATGCTGCGGCCGACAGCTATCCCTGTCATCAGACTGGGAACTGAGGGCTGTGGAACTGGAAGCCAAACACAGGGAGCTAAAAAAAACAAGAGTCGGTCTGCAGTTCTGAAGCTGGAGTCACTGGAGAAAAAGAGGGTAGGTCTACCGTACCGTACCGTAGAGCCCGGGGGGGGGGGGGGGGGCACTCAACCTGTTTTTGGATGTGGGTGTGCCGCTGCCAATCTCAAAACAGGGGGCTAAGGAGCTAAATGGTTAATTGAGGAAGCTCATTTTTGAGGGTCTAAGGAGCAAACGGGCTCATGGGCAGAGCTAATTTTAGCTGCTCGCGATCTCACTACTCTGGTACACATACGGTGCATGAGCTGAGTCAGCGGTCGCAGCGCTGTTTTTAACGCTGTACATGCCGCGCCACTGCACTGGCTCGATGTCGCATGCAGATTGATCTCGCTGAGCCGCCGCTAGCACTAGTAATACCGCGTTCAGTTAGGGGGCACTAGGCCGCCCAGCTCCCCGCTGCGCTGGCCTGGGAGGCTAGGGAGCGACCGTTCCCGGACAATGGGCTGTGCGCATTGTTTTCTCATATTCTAGGGAGTGAGTCGGAAGCCAATCGAGGTGCGGTTAGTGAAAATCTGAAAATCGCATATCATGGGAGCGACCCGAGAAGGTTGAAAATGGGGGACGTCACAGCGGCACATACATGTGTGACATATATATGTGAGTGCCCCCCCCCCCCACCCCCGGGAGGCAGCTAGCTTGCAGCACACGATTTTGCTGTAATTGTTGTAATATATTTAGACTTTCATCCAGTCTTTCAGTGTACTTGGTTGTTATCATAAGCACGCACACAAAGATTCGCAAGGTACGGTCAGCAGTAAAGCGACTGTCCACACGTCTACTTGTCTGTAAAATATTACGTTTTTCCAAAACTTAAACCTAATCCAAAAGAGGAATTATCATGGGTAAAGTGTTTGAAAAAATGCCAGACTTGTCATTTGACCTCTACTAAAATGTCTAAACAACCTATTCAAATCCTTTTGGGGGACTTAAAGATTGTCGAAATTGTATAAATAGTGATATGAAAATGGATAAATTATCATTCATTTACATTGCCAACATATTAGTCAAACTTAGTGGCTTCGCGGGGGACTTCCCGATGCTACGTCAAATCGCTCTAGCCAATCAGCTGTCAATTTTTGGGGCGTTCCCAAATTAGTGAGTTTTTTTACCAATTTCTTGTTACTGGGCAATTTTTTTTCTGTAAAAATGTCAGAATTGTGTCATTGGACCTATGTACTACATTTTTAGCCCCAATGTTGATTCTAATTGACTCGCCCTTTAACACATGTCGTCAGCCTTATGCCAAAAGGGCCTTAAGGCCATAGACTTTATACAGTGATAAGGCCCTTTTGGCATAAGGCCGACGATGTATGGATGGCTCTGCGGCAAGTCAGTGCCGTATATAGATAGAGTCTGGCCAACTCGGCTCCAGTTGGGTAACAACATGGCGCATATTCCTTTGTTGCAAGCTTACATAACAAAGGAATATACGCCATGTTGCTACCCAACTGAAACCGGGTTGGCCAGACTCTCTCTATATACGGCATTGCGGCAAGTAATGCGAAAGCGCCCCCTGTCGGCAGCGCTTGGATGAACCGTTATGTGGCGAAGACTTTGGAAAGTCGACAATCGTCTTCTGGTTTGGTTTTTTTTAAATGAGTGATCAATGGGCGAGGGGGGAGGGGATCGCTAGAGAGAAAATGTGGACATCTCCAACCCTTCCCGTCACTTAATTTCTTTTCACTATGTCGGCTAATGTTCCTTAATAATTATATGGAAATGGAAAAAAATCGCAGTTGAAATAAAATGTCTGTTCCTTTCGCTGCACCCATGACAAGTGAGGCTTAGGCTTACCTGTAAACCCGTAAGTGTACATCACGTCATAAAAACTATTTTGTAACCTGTATGATATTGTTTGCTTTTTCTGTAAATAAAATGAATTAGAATTCGAAATTAACCATCCTTGTTCAAGAGTCTAATTGAGTCCCGTAAGCAGTTCTAAGACCAGCAAGCCAATCCCCCCCCCCCCCAAAAAAAAGGGGTCATCACATACTTTCGGGTCTCCTTTCCGTTCAAATTTTCTGACAGGTTTAAAAGGGCAGTGGCACAATGTTAATTTTGGTTTCATGGGGGGCACTTCTAGCCCGTACCCCCCCCCCCCCCCCCCATCCGCCACTGCCGTAAGAGACCATATATATATATATAAAGTCAGCCCTCTGTCTTCACTTATAACCTGACTTCGACGGACCCGGTTCGAAACTCTTGCCGATGGTGACGTTAAACGTCGGTCCCAGACCATGCAAACGTAAATTGCATTAGATTTGATTGATACACGACTGTAAAAACAAAACTACACATACATTACTTTCAGATAAGCTTATTATAACACTCTATTTTTATTTTTTGTCGTCCTATTTCCGTATATTGAGCATTGATTCTATTTTTGAGCACTCATATATATATATATATATAGATGCGAAGATACCCAACTTTAACATTTCGACGGCGTCTCGGTAAATTGTATAGCGTGAGGATTGATGAGACAGGAGACAAAGGACGTAGCTGAACTTCAACTTTATTGAGTCAAGCTTTCGGTCTTCACGGCCTTCTTCAGGTTCTGAAGATTTTAATACAAACATATAGCATATACTTCAATATACACACATGTCAGTGTGTGTTTTTATATTCATTTAATAACAAAATAACATGTGCATATTGATATTAGCATATACATTCATGGCTACAGTTTATTACAAACAACTTAAATGAATGAATAATAAAAACATAGTTTAGGAATATTGTACAGAGATTTAATGTAAAATACTGCTTACCGAAAGTGAAGTTTCGTTGAGGGTGACTAGTGTATGTGTGTGGTGTGTAAAATTTGTGCGGTCAAGTGTGAATAAGTTCCTGCCATCACAATGCCAAAGGTCAGGAACTTATTCACACTTGACCGCACAAATTTTACACACCACACACATACACTAGTCACCCTCAACGAAACTTCACTTTCGGTAAGCGGTATTTTACATTATAAAACGGGTTCAAGAATGTAGCCATCCTGATTGGTCAAATAACACCACGTGACTGTGCAAAAAAAAGTGATAACATACAGCAAAAGGGAACTGTTGCACATGTAAACATGTAAACATAAACATGTAAACATTTATGTAGCGCAGACGATACGACTCGATTTTGCTATAATGTTTTACACGCTTTACCGTATACGCTATCGATATCGCGATATCGATCGTCGCGCTACTGTCAAATCAACAAAATTACAGCTGTAGCGCTACCGCGGTCGGATCGTTGCAATTCAGTACCGAAAATGAAAGTTTAAGTTTAATTTTTGACGATAGAAGCGTGTAAAATATGGCTGTATCTTCGAATCTCAGTTTTGCACTTCTCACGGAGGAAGAACTCGACGATCTACTGAATGGGAAGGATTCCAACAGTACGAAAAGAGCAGTGAAATTTGGATTTTCAAAGCTTGAAAGTTTCGCTAAACTCAGTCGCACGGACCTATCCACCATCAGGCAACGTGAGTAAGATACGCTGTTAATGTTGAGCCATTTCTATGCAGGCATATCAGAAAAGTGGATGGAACGGACTACACAAAGAACACAACTGTGCCAAGTGATTCCTACTCCGAGTCCTACTCCTACTAGTGCTAGTCTAGATTCTAGACCTTTTTTTATTACCCCCCCCCCCCCCCCTGATCGCCGCCCCCGCCCACTAGCGTAGCGGCCCCATCCCAGTGATCACGACCGCCCGGTGAATCGCGCAACCACTGCCTGATCGGTCTGACGATAGTAGCCGATGAAGCTACATTATATGACATCAGCCGATAGAGGGCCGATATTGTACACGATAATTGGAGTTGTCAGACCGTCCAGTCGATTTGTTAGATCTCCGTATTTTGAGACCTCCGTAATTAGCATAAGTAAACAAACATGTCATAAATGATCCTGATTGGTGGTTTGAATTCATGACGCAATTTTGATTTAATTACCTAATGAATAATTACTAGCCTACTTCGAGTCCATCTCGTATTTTTTTTAGCAATTATTTTGTATTAAGATGATATTACAAAAAATATATGTGAATTTAAGCAAAGAAAAATACTCATATTGATTTAATATTTGCTTAAAATTTGTTGAAATATTTTTTGTTCCTTTGAGAAAATAAAATTATTCACAACATTTTAAAATGTTACGCAACACAAAGACTATCTTAAACAGATGTACGCGTTCGTTCATTTCACAGTACACACAAAAGGGATCCATCAACATGCAGCCACCACGGGATGAGCAAGTGAGAGGTGCATTGGACTATGCACAGAGTAAAATTGGTTTTGAACTGCATTCACAACAACGTTCTTCACTGGATTCTTTTGTCAAATGTTAATGTCTCGTGGAGCCCAGAAAAAGTTAGCTGGAATCGAACTAATATTATACATGTATTGATCGGCATTTTCGCTATCTTCTCTATCTTCTCAACAAATAAAAATAAAAATTAGGAAGTCTCATTTCTTTCTGACTCTGATTTCGACAAATTATGCAAGTAAAAAAAATGTGAGTTGAATTCGGGACAGAATACTGGACAAGAAACATGTAATAAATACTGGTACACATGGATACAAGTCATGTTTTAAAGACTGAAATTTGTCCTACTTTTGACAATATTTCCAAGTTTTTTCATGAATCTTTTACACACATGACACATGCATTATTCTATGGGTGATATTTTGTGCAACATGAAAGTCAGGTACCGGGGTAGCATTTCATGAACATGTCAGACGAAAAAAAGCTTACAGATCTGACAAATACGTCATCATCTATTAAACAACTTGTCATATCTGACATAAATACCGTTTCACAAAGCCGCCATTTGGTCATTTTTTGGTAGACGTGTCCTAATTTGTCAGTAGGCTTGTCCATTAGGATTCAGAGGTCAGACGGCTTTGTGAAACGGTATTATTGTCAGATCTGCCAAGTTGTCAGATCTGACAACTTTTTACGTCTGAAATGTTTATGAAATGGAGCCAGTTTAATAAGTTTGGTCATTTGTAGTGCTATTTTTTACCCTGTTCGATCAACCGACATTACTACTGTATGTAACCCTTGAATCTGCAATGTTTCTATAAATTCTTCAATCACTACATGAATTACATCTCATTAATAAAATGCATCTTCTTTTCTATGAAAGATTTTAGAGGTCAGATTTTCATTTCAATTTTTATCGTTTTTTTCTGTTTTGCAACATCGGATGTGCACTGAACTACTGAACGAGACATTATACAATATCCCATAATGTCACAAAAAGTTTGAGTAAAAACCATAAGATAATATGGTGTAAACATGACCAAAAAAAAGATAAACACTGATCGCAAAATACCCTCACTGAATATGCATGCATACATGTTATATTAACATTAATGTTAATATAAGATTGATGGTCACACATTTCTGACATATGTACATTTCTTGACGGGTAATGGCATCATGAAAGGGTCCACAAATGTCCACAATCTTTTTCTTCAGTTCAGTTCTCACTATCTTAGCAGAATTCAGTCTTATATAATGACAGGTAGTAACTAACTCAACATTGCAAATCATACACCATCTCAACTGAAATTTGCTTGCCATCCTTTATGCACATAATCCAATACACTTTTTGAAATGATCCATCCCAACGTTTCCATAATAAAATAAAAAGGAAACTTCACTATTCCAAACTGATTTAACTAATTCACAGATTAGGTACAAACAACATCCAATTACAGTTTGTTGAACTGTTCAAATGTTGTGCAATACTGTACGGTACAATTTGAAAACAATTTTCGGACGGCAAAAAAGTTCCAAAACTCTCGCTGACAAGATTATCAAATCCTATCAATAACACACAACGTTGACGAAGACATTCTACAATACAGTACACCGTTTATCTCATGTTGATAAACCATTTCACCCATGTGTGCGAATAGAACAGCTGATCAGATAGCCGAACTTTCGTCTTGAATATTAATTAGCTTGAAGGTTCAACGAAAGTTCAAAGTACGATGTTTACGTGAAAAGTTCACGCCCACTTTTCCACGCAAAACGTCTAGACCCTTTTTTCCTCGGGGTTGCGCGATTCACCGGGCGGTCGTGATCACTGGGATGGGGCCGCTATACGCTAGTGGGGCGGGGGCGGCGGTCGGGGGGGGGGGGGGGGGAGGGGGGGGAGGGGTGGGGGTAATAAAAAAAAAGGTCTAGAATCTAGACTACTCCAATTATCGTGTACAATTTCGGCCCTCTATCGGCTGATGTCATATAATGTAGCTTCATTGGCTATTATCGTCAGACCGATCAGGCAGTGGACTAACTAATGCTAGTACTAGTCCTGTTCCTACTACGAGTGCTAGTACTGGTACTAGTCCTACTCTTAGTGCCATTGGTGGTACCTTGTCTTCATCTTCAGGCTTCAATATAAGCTCAAATTCGAACATGCTCAGCCAAGCTCAAGGAAGTGAAAATACATCGGTGAACCAGATTCAATACCACTTCCATTACACAGTATTAACAAACAGGTCAAAGACAAGGCCTAGACATTGTAAATAAACATGTGTATAGTGTAGGCCTATATACGTTCGCAACGGTCTAGACTAGGCTAGGCCTAAACATTGTAAATAAACATTGTACGTTTGTAACAGTCTACTACATCATGTTTTGCTGAGCAGGATTCACGCATGGGACATGCCATGACAGTTTGAGGTAAGTGAAAGCACTAAGATTGTAGACCCGTTTTATAAAACTGTTAATACATGGTTGTCAGGTCGTGCATTAGTGTGATCCGGCAACACGCAGGTTTTTATCGTGGTGTCTATCGTTAGGTACACCACGATAAAAACTCAGTTTCGAACCTAGGTCCGATCAGAATCAGTTTGTAGGCGAAGATAGGGAGCTGACCGTCGACATTACCGCTGGACCAACTCGCATCTCTACGATCACGTTTCTTGATAATCTCCTTTCAGGCGATATAAAATTCAATCCAGCAGACGATTGTGCCTACATATCGTTATTTTTTACTTTTCATTGTGAACACGTGACCCTACGGGGAAATAATAAGTGTCGTTATTCTGTTATTGGTATGAGAATATGACTGGTAGGAAAAGTGGGGTAGCTCGGGGTGGGGGAGGAGATCATGGGGGCGGTCATAATAGGTGTATGAAATAGGGGAGGGGCGTGGGACAAGGGAATGCTCTATCATCTTCTTTTTACCTTGCCTTCCATTTCTCCTTTTTTTTTTAATTCTCTGTCTCTTCCCCTTCTCTCTCTCTCACTTTCTGCCAATTAACAGGGGGCACATGTCGCGTGCCCCCTTGATAGAATATGAAATTGTATAAGCTTATTTCCGTATTATGTTCATTAGGTAATTTTTGTTGATTAATAACCAACCAAATAAATAAAATGTGATATATTCTCATTTCCCCCATGTTACAGATTTTTTTTTTCCTCTCACAAAGTCGTTCCATTCAGCATACGTCATTAGTCATATTGTATTTCATGGCTTAATTCTGCGAATATAATTTTATTGCGCCCTTTAATTTTCTAATAATTTATGATATCGCTCTCAACAAAGATCTCATATTTTGCTTTGTAAAAAAAAAGTTGAAATGTTGTGTATTCAATCTCCTTACATAGGTTATGATAGCAATGTGTGGACTGCAAGTTAGTTATAGCAATGTACTTCTTTCTGCGTGTGTAAAATAACGGATTATAATCTATGCCACAGCAATATTTTTGCTTTGTGGTGTGCAAACCAAAGTCTGGTATATAATTATAATCATTCTGTTGAGATCTTTGGATAGCCGTTGAAAGGATTATGGAGGAGGAAAATAAAACATCAAGTCCAGACGATGTAAGTAAATTATTATATCCAACGGGTTCTTGCGCAAAAGGGGAGTAACACTCTAATCAAAATCCGTATACATGTATATTTGCGCGATTCTGATTAGTTGATATATTTTGTTGAAATAAATATAATTTTAACTTCAAACTATGGACAATTATAAGATATCCCTTTTTTCACATAAAAAGCTGGAAGGAAATGATAAAGCATTTGATATTTGTGTAAGAAATCTACAGCCATATAATACATGTAATAGTGTAGTAAGAACGGAGAGTGAAAGAGCGCCTACAATTCTAAAAGGAAGAGAATCTGTGCTCGTATGATTTGTTGTAAAGCATGAAGTGAAAAGGAAAAAATGCAATATGTAAAGATGTATAGAAAGAGCCAGTATTTCAATATATATATAAAGAGTAAATACTCAGGAGTCAAATAAAAACACCGCAGGAGCCAAAAATTTGGACTGACGTTTCGGTCAAAGACTTTTATCAAAGTCTGGCAATATTTTAAGCTCGAGTGAGCAAAGTGGACTTTTGCGAAAGGGTGCGGCAAAATCCAGACTTGACAAGAATCATTAGTTTATGCTGGCTGGTATTAACAAATTTGAGAACCTTAAAAAGTTGACAGTTGGAAAGAGTCTCCCCAAATGAACGTTTCAAAATATGTTCATGAAATTTTCATACCTATGGCAAGCTTAGGGTCCCTCCTATCAAATTATCTAACGATATGTTACGCTTGGGTGAGCAAAAGCCATTATTGTGAAATGGTGCAAAATTCATGGTTGACAAAATTTGGCATTGCATGGTTCTCTCTGGTATCAGCAAAGTCTTGAAAAGGCTTAGAAACATTTATATTCTGGGGAGCATTTCATCAAGTGTTTTGTCAGTGCTTTTTACCGACAAATTTGCTCTCAGCCAATCAGATGCAAGGATTTCAGTAGCTTATAACACTTGTCGGTAAAAATCACTGACAAAACGCTTGATGAAACGCTGCCCTGATCATTAAAAGGCAATGATGATATAAATTTATAAATGATTAGGATTTGTTTTCTGTATGTCTTGACAAATTCCATCAAAACTTTTTGGTTGATGGAGAAAACCAGATTGAATTAAAACCTTACCAAAACTAATATTTCAAAACACTCAATAAAGCAGTTTAATAGTTTCTCAATGAAGCATGAAAATATTGATGAGATACGTAAGGACACACAGAGAACAGAACCTCTTCTTTCATATATTGTCTAATATTGATCAGGTATGAATAATTATAAGCCTTTTCATGACACTCAACTTTGCTGATACCAGTCAGAAGAAATACCAATTCTTGTCTAGTCTGGATTTTGCGCCTTTGCTCACTCGAGCAAACATATCGCCAGATCTTTAGGTGTCGTGTAACAGAAGAGACCCTAAGCTATCCACAGGTATGACGTTTTGCTTCAAATATTTTGAGATATTTATTTGGGGAGACTTTTTCTGACTGTTAACCTAGTATAGTATTGTTATTCAAACAATTCACTTTGAACGTTCATTATACAGCATAATAATTTAGCATGTACATCATAAATACCAATTAAAGCTCCAACAACAATGAGCGGTGTCATTCATTCAGTTTCAAAAGCTTCATGTCATCTTCATAGAGTAATGTATTTGAATAATTTTGTCAGCAAACACCTGTTAATCAATATAAACGATATTCACTTAAACGCTTTCTGCAGATAGCAGAACTTCCAAGTTATGTTTTAAACTGTTCAATGTAGTTGATTTCTGGACAGAACTTTCAAGTTGGTTCCATACTCTAATTCCCGAAACCAAAGGACTGTGTTTGTATGTGTCCGTCCTAAATTTTGGTAGGCACAAGGCATCATTTTCAGTTTGTCTTGTATTGTAACCATGTAATAAACTAAAATAATTTAGATCTCTCTTTAAATATATGGATGCCATAGCGTGTATACTCTTATACATCACCACTGCACGTCCAAGCTGGAAACGTGTCTGAATTCATCCTAAACGCGTGGACATGTCACTGGAAGAAACATCAAATCCTTCTCCCCAACACTACACAGGCAGCACGTTTTTTTAACCTTTTGTGATTTAATTGTTTGTCTTTGAAATCGTCCAGACCTGACCGAGGAGCAATAATCAAATTGAGATAGAACAATCATGGCAATAGCATTATAAAGAAGTTTAAGAGATCGTGTAGGAACATAGCTTTTAGCACGCTTAATGACACTGATATTTCTTTGCGTAGTTTTGATAATTTTTTTCAACATGATCATGTCCAACGTAATTCCTCGTCAGTCATAACAAACATGTATTTTGCCACTTTTACTCTATTCAAAATGCTTCCGTTTAGTGTAACAGAAAAATAATTTACACTATTAACAACCAATCTTGATCCTACTAGCATGAGATTATTTTGTCTTGTCAGCATTAGGGACTGAACGGTTTTTAGTTACCCATGCGAATATAATTATTTTCCATACCTCTGGTTAATCTTTCATCCACTTCTTCAACGTTGATTCCGCTGACTGTTAGAGTCTTGTCGTCGGTGTACATATCAACAATGCCAACACCAATATATTTAGGCAAACTATTTATAGATAAAGAAAACAGAAGTGGCCCTAAATTTGAACCTTGCGGGACTCACATTGTAACTTTTAAGGAACTAGATGTTGCCCTTTTAAAAGAAACTGACTGTTCCCGGTTGGCCAAATACGATTTAAACCACTGAACACTGTGATCAGAACATCCAATGGCCTTTAATTTACATAACAGATTATCATGATCGACTGTACAGTATCAAATGCTTTGCGCAGATCAATAAAAACAACACCTGTTAGCTTCTTGTTATTAATGTTGGAAGATCTACAAGTTTTATTAAAGCTGTTGCAGTAGAGTACAAAGGACGACATCCAGACTGGTCAATAAATAGGTATTAAAGCTCTGCGCAATGCACTTATAATCTAGAATCCTGGTCCCATTCTATTCTTTAATACATGGTAAGACCTGGGGAGCGTTTCATGAAAGGAAGTTGTCGGATATTTTATCCGACAACTGTTATAAGCTACTGAAATCCTTGCATCTGAATGGCTGAGAGCAAATTTGTCGGATAAAATATCTGACAAGTCCTTTCATGAAACGCCCCCCTGATTAGATTTAGGGATAATATGTTAAAAACAGTTTGATACCCTTCCACATCTTTCTGCTTTTTACCTTATTTATAATTTATTTGGGCATTTTCTATTTTCCCTTCCTCGAAAGATGATTTAACCTGTACATGGGCTTTAATGTCGATTTGCCAAACCTCCTGACTACCAGCATAAATGAAACATCAAGTATTTTATTGACATTTTAGATACAACAAAACAAAAGAATGTCGTGCAAAGTACTAGCTAATTCCTACCAGCATTTTTTTTCTTCATAACACTACATGAAAGTACACTCTGCATTAATAATAATACTAATAAATCAATTGTTTCTTTTTATAGCGATATATTCAATTAAAAATTGATCAAAAGGGCTTTACAGAAAAAAAATCGTCAATACATATAAGCTCCAAATTGTGATATAAATGTACTACAATTAACTACATTGTAATTAGAAATGTTCTAAAATGCTTCTTGAATAATTCAACTGAGCTACTACATCATAATTCACCTGGTCACATATTCCATGTAACAGGCCCTCTGTAATGAAAACTTCGCTCACATATCTTCTGGCATAATAGAGAGCCATTGTGTCTGTAGTTGAGCGTAGTTTGTATGTGGAGTGACGTGGAGATTGTAGCAAGGAGCATGCCGGGAGCATGCAAATTATAGCTTCTCTTTATTATTGCACGGAAACCAGAAGAGAAAAATTCCTGACAAGCAAGAGATAGAACTCATCATAAGTCATATAAACTTGACAGTTATGAAAAATGTATCGGATTAAAAAATGTTCAACTTTAAAAAATGGATAACCTCCGAATTATTCATCTTGTACTCAATTAGTAACTAGGCCCTATGGCGTAACGTAGATCCAGCCATTGAGGGTGCATTGGTATCATTGGAGGGGGCACCGGAAGTTGAGAGAAAGCAAGGCGATCGAGTAAAGAGATGGTGTGTGTGGAAGGGTTTGTATTATCACTCCGTCTCCCTCCCTCCCTCCCTCTTTCCTGTCCTTTTCTATCTGTTTTTATTTTCACCATTCCACAGAGGAGGGGGGGGGGGGGAGGAATGGGGATGCCCCCTTCTATCTACGAATTGTCTGAAAAGGCAATCAGTTGATTTTCTTATTCCTTAACTTATCCAGGTTGAGGTGACAACGAATAACACAGATGTGGGAGAAGTGATCACCTCTCAACCAGACTCGGAAGATCAATCGGATGTAAATGAAACCAGGTTTGTAGAATCATTTATCCATAACCCAAGCTCGTAGGCTGACGTGCACCATTTCGCCGGGAGAGGGGGGGGGGGGGGGGGGGAGGGGGGGGGGGGGAAATGCCTTTTGTCCCAATGTGACCAATGTGACTTTTCAAATTTCTATAAACTCCCATATTTGGTTATAGTAAATAAATATGTTACTTTGTCATCGAATTATATTAGATTAAATAGTGATTTCACAAACAACAAACAGCTCATTTCGCTCCCCAAAAATGCCCATAGCACACCCCATTGAAAATAAAATTGCTCTCAGGAAGTTTCTACTCTAAAATAGAACAACATGATGCATTTGGTATGTTTCTGCAGAATCCTGCGGGGGGGGGGGGGGGGGGGGGGCTTTTGTGTGTCTTGTCAGTGATTTTTACCGACATATTAGTTTTGATCTCGGCCAATCAGCTGCAAGGATTTCAGTAGTCTATAACAGTTATTGCAACTTGTCATTGATGACAAGTTTTATGAAACAGGGCCCTGTGGTTTGAATCATTTCCACTGTACTAATGTTCTTTAGCAAGATATTCATTAATCTACATTTGCCACTCTCCACCCAGGGGTACCATAAACCCGTGGAAAGAATATGTCCCCCCCCCCCCCCCCCCCCCCCCCCCCCCTTGGAAGAAAAGTATTAGAAGTAGTAATCGTAGTAGTAGTAGTAGTACTAATAGTGTTATCATCGTTATTATTTTTTTAATTACTTTTGTTTTCTATGTAATTGTAATTATCATCATTACAACATTATTTCTTACGTTGGGGCGAATCCTATCAATGCTGTTTATTCCGTCACCATAGACATTCGACGTTAAGGCGAAAGCGACAGTGCGAGATAAAAGGCTGAGATAAAAGGATTCTCCCTAACGTCACAATAAGAGTAATTATTATCATTATTATCATAGTTTTCATCATTATTATTATTATTATCTTAATTATTAATACATTTGTGCATCCTTCAATACCACCCTATCAATATCCAATCCTACTCCTATTTGCAGCACTGAACAGTCGCGCAATCGATGTGCATGCTGTGCCGCCGGCGGTGTCACAGCATTCTGCTGTGTTCTCTGCGTGGAAAAGGGTTGTGTCGGGGTAAGGACTGGTCAGTTTCCCAAGAAGGTGGTGGGAGAAGGGGGGGGGGGGTGGGTGGGGGCATTATGTTTAAAGTTTTTAGCTCCCCTAAAAAGATTAATTTTTATATACATAAGAAAGTATCCACAATAATTTTCAAAGTCGTGAATTCCCCGCAGTTCCCCTGGCACGTTCTTGTTTTTGTTTTTTGTTTTTTGTTTTTTTAATTTGTAAACAAATCTTTAGGCATTTTACTCCCAGTGTTAAAGATCGTATGCTCGATCTGTAATGAAAAACACAAGTCAGAAAAAACTGGAACCAGCGGGATTCGAACCTGTCATCTACTGCTAGGAGTAAAATGCCTAAAGATTTGTTTACAAATTAAAAATTCCTCCCCAGTCAAGCTTCTTCGTTTTTTGTTTTTGTTTTTTTCATATTAGTGTTGTTGCAGTTATTATATTCTGACTCTTTGATATAACTTTCTAGGAGTAGACGATACACTTGCAACAATTTTAAAAACATTTTCTTAATACTATTTCTTGCAAATCAAACACATCGAAAGAATGTCGGTAAAATATTTTTCTTATGAGAATTGGGAATAATTTGCCTTTCTAAAATACGGTATTCCGGGATGGGGTTATATATCAGCTCATGAAATTCTTGAAGTGTTATTTTTTTTTCAAAACATTTTTCCTTGGTAGGGGAAGGTCGGATCAACAATTGAGAGTTATGTAAATAAAATCACCCATTGTCAAATGTTTAACGGTACATCTTTCTTATGGGGTGTTGCAAGAAAGTTGCAATCAATTGCAAATTGTAAAGCAAATTAGAACAACCATTCTGAATGGTTCAGCGTCTGTCCATTCAAGAAGATGCGCTTGCAACAATGATTTTGATTGGTCAATACCGATCAGTTGCAACTTGCAATCAATCGCAACTTCCTTGCAACACCCCATCAATTATATTAAAGGCAAGGCGGACCAAAGATTCTTTAGAGAAATTCTGATGTAATAAAAACAATTAAACGTCAATAATTATAACAATAATAACAATGATAATAACAATAACAGTCACAACAACAAGAATAAACGTATAATTAAGGAATGTCAGATTGGGTTTTTATAAGGGTTCTCGCCCCCCCCCCCCCCCCCCCCTCCTTTAATCCGCCAGAGGTAAAGGTGGCCAGGTGTCATTTAATATTATTTCTCTTCGCAGTTATTAAACAATTGTAATATCATTTTCATTCTTGTGTATCTTTCAGGCTATCCTTAGTGGCTGTGATTGCGAGGCGTTGGTTTGCGGGTTTTTCAACTGCATATTCTACTAATCAGAGATACCAAGAGATAGAAATGGAGATAGAGATAGAGAAAGAGGAATTGAAACGTAGTATAGACAAACCATGAGAGAGACGGAGAGAGAGACAGGTTCAGATTTCAGATTTCAGATTTCAGATTTCAGATTTCAGATTTCAGATTTCAGATTTCAGATTTAGATTTTATTTCATTACACTTTCATTTTTCAAAGTACATGTATATAACAATATGTGTTATGCAATCAACAATAATGACAATACAACTTAGTGCAGAAACGTTTTGATCATTACAAGCAAAATAATGTGCATTAAAGTTTGAGGTGTAAGAAAAAAAAGTAACAGTAATGAAGACTACATTAGATTAATTTTATGAAAATGATAATGAAAATAGAGACCAGCATAGAAGCGTAGCAAAAGATAAATCATGAATACAGTACATAAAAAAATAGACTGGGCAACCATGCATAAAATGCCCAATAAAAGGGGAAAAGAAGAAGACAGATACATGGTCATGGAAAGCAAAGAAATCATAACACACTTTCCATCGAAGAGAAAAATAATAATAACAGTAACAACAACAACAAGAATAAATGTATAATTAAGGAATGTCAGATTGGGTTTTTATAAGGGTTCTCGCCCCCACCCCCCTCCTTTAATCCGCCAGAGGTAAAGGTGGCCAGGTGTCATTTAATATTATTTCTCTTCGCAGTTATTAAACAATTATCATTTTCAGTCTTGTGTATCTTTCAGGCTATCCTTAGTGGCTGTGATTGCGAGGCATTGGCTTGCGGGTTTTTCAACTGCATATTCTACTAATCGGAGATACCAAGAGATAGAAATGGAGATAGAGATAGAGAAAGAGGAATTGAAACGTAGTATAGACAAACCATGAGAGAGACGGAGAGAGAGACAGGTTCAGATTTCAGATTTCAGATTTCAGATTTCAGATTTAGATTTTATTTCATTACACTTTAATTTTTCAAAGTATATGTATATAACAATATGTATTATGCAATCAACAATATTGAAAATACAACTTAGTGCAGAAACGTTTTGATCATTACAAGCAAAATAATGTGCATTAAAGTTTGAGTTGTAAGAAAAAAAAGTAACAGTAATGAAGACTACATTAGATTAATTTTATGAAAATGATAATGAAAACAGAGACCAGCATAGAAGCGTAGCAAAAGATAAATCATGAATACAGTACATAAAAAATAGACTGGGCAACCATGCATAAAATGCCCAATAAAAGGGGAAAAGAAGAAGACAGATACATGGTCATGGAAAGCAAAGAAATCATAACACACTTTCCATCGAAGAGAAAGCATTAAAAATTAATGAAGCTGGGAATAGTAACAGTGGAAGAAGAAGGGGGAGGGGCAGGATCTGGAAGGTTTCATTTAATCTATAGATTTTGCTACACAGGTAAACAAGAATCACCATTGAGGGATCAACGTTCATAAAAAGCAATAAGTGATTTTCTCAATTTACGTTCCAGTGTACTCAAACTTATACTGTCTCGTATATTTAAAGGGAGGGAATTCCAAAATTTAGGAGCTGTATATGAAAAAGTATTCTGGGTTAATGCTGTACGAGTTCTTGGCAAGTGATATAGATTGATTTGTCTGGTGGGGTAATGATGGATCTCATTATTTGCTGTAAATATATTATTGAAGACAGTGGGCACTTGCACACACTTCACCTCATCCCTTTTCTTCCCTTCCCCCCCCCCTTTTTTTAGTAAGTAATTTCTTTTTTCAGTTAGTGACATCGCTTTTATGATATAGACATTTATATTAATTATTGTTTCCATGTAGCCATTTCCACTGGCTGCTATTCATTCAAGCATTTTGCTTAAGATAGCTGGCCCCTGCATTTCTGTTATTTCTACTCGTTCATTTCGATTTATAATCATGTCTTTATTTTGTTGTTATTGTTATTTAACTGTCACATTTGTAATTTGAACAATTATGTTGTATATTTATTACTATAATTGTTTGTAAATTTGTTATTTGATTTGACAATAAATGCAGAAACTCCTGCCCCAAAAAATTAATAATCATGATTATGATACTGAAACATAAGTACAGCAAGATTGAGGCGTTAAATGTCATACATTTTTAGTACATTATTAGAGTGAAAAATACCATCAGTGTGGTGGCTATAATTAACATTACTTATAATTCGCATAGCCCTTTTCTGTAATAAAAAACATTGTCTAATTACTCTGTCTCAGGCTAATATTCCATAATTAAGATATGTAAAACTAGTGTGGAGTATAGTGATAGAAGTATGTTTGGCGGAAAAGACCATTTGAGTTTGTTAATCATACCTACGTTTCTGAATATCAGTTTACATACATTATCAATATGATGCTTCCATGATAGCTTATTATCTATTATAGTGCCTTCAATCACGTTCTGTTCAATATTCAAGGTTTCTTTATTTCCACATGATGTCTTTGAATGTTTCAACATATATACAAATTGGTATAGCATGTTTACATAAATGGAACAAAAATAAGTACAGTAATTACATAAAATCAGTAATAAAGGATCATATAAGGATCATATCAAATAATTATCTTATCATAATTTCTGTAATATTAGGCAGTAAAAAGATAAAAGTGGAGGACTCTGTTAAAAAGCACACCTTGTATTTTATAGATCCCTTTGTGAGAAAAATTACTTACAAATGTTCTGAATATGTGGAAATAATTACTACATATATATACTTTAAACGGGGTCATCCCTATAGCTAGAAGGTCCGATAGTTAGCAGGTCCGATAGACCGACACCCAATAGATAGAAGGTTCAATAGACCGAATGTACGAGAGGGTCCAGTAGACAGAATGTTCTATAGACCGAATCGGCAGGAGGGTCCAATAGCCCGAAGGTTCTATAGATCGAATGACCAACGGGTCCGATAGTCAGAAGGTCCGATAGATAGAAGGTTCGATAGTCCGAACGTACATGACGGTCCAATAGACAGAAGGTACTATAGACCGAATCGGCAAAATGGTCCGATAGTCCGAAGGTTCAGTAGGGGTCCGATAGTTAGAAGGTCCGATAGACCGACAATAAATATGTAAAAAGAGTAAAATAGTGGATACAAGTTGGTAAAAAATAAGTGGTTAAAATAAGTGGGGCGTTATGTTTTCAGATGTTTTCAAATACCCTCCCCCTCCCACTTTTCATGCCTGAAAAGGGGGTTCCAACCAGACTAAAATTTGCCACAAGGTAGTATTAGTATAAAAGTATAAAAGCTGACATCATAGCTGGTAGGAAAATATCACCTGACAACCCTCCCCCCAAAAAATGGAAACGCCCCCCTCCCAAGAAGGTGGTAGGGCCTAATTGAAACAATTTTTATCGGTCAGAATCTTTTGTTATCAGAATCTTATCTTTTGTTACTTTTAATGAAAATTCAACTATAAAGTGTGCACCCCATAAGAAGGGGACGCCCTTTCCTCAGCTTGCTCCACTAGAAAAAATGCTTCGGGCATGATGGGCCTCGGGGCTTTAGTGTGCACCATATAATTAGATTTCCATGTTTCAAAAAGTGGTTATCGTTCCCCATTGCCAATACATCGGTTTAGTGGCAAAATTAACCGGGTTGGGGAGGGGGAGGGGGCTGAGCTGCATGGGTGGACCACCCCCGCCCCACGGTGATGATGATGATGATGCTCTGATAAAAATACTTTTAATATGTTGAAAATGAATTAAAGAAAACTTCAGTTTATGTAAGAGGATATCATGATCCACTGTGTCAACGGCCTTGGAAAAGTCCGGGAATATGCCGATAGTGTGGGAATTATGGGCAAGTGCGTTCGTAACCTTGTTAATAAAACGGTCAGGAGCGCATGTGTTGTACTGTGCTGCTCACGAAAACCAAAATGAACTCAGTATATGGTACATTCATCAAGAAAATTAACTGTTCCGTTATACATGATCTTTTCCAGGATCTTAGAAAAAAGTTAATAATGAAATGGAACGATAGTTATTGATCTGATTGGTATCATCCTTTTGAATATTGGGACGATTTTTTTTATTCGGTTTGGCACTATACCCGAGGATAAATACAGCCCTGCAAAAAATATTAAACTAAGCTTCTGTAATAAGGGTGCTATAATATGCAAACAAAATTATTTTAAAAATGTCTTTTTATTTCATTGAATGAATACCAAATTCCAGCAATTATACAGTTGCTTTTATGATATTTTATTTCCTTCTACAAGAATAACCCTATCAGTAACCATTCTTGGAATATATTTTTTTCCATGCCACTCTCCACCCAGGTGTAAATGGGTACCCGATATGCTAGAGCGCTACATATTTGGCCGCTAAGCTATGACCGGGGTAATAATGTTGAAGCGCCAGGAGCGTCACGGCATGACGGACATGAGCGCTATACAAGAAGCCACCATTATTATTATTATTAAAATATGTGACAGATGATGTCTGGCAAGATATGCTTTAGCAAAGTATTACTTATATTATCACATCCAGGGCTCTTGTGGTTTTAAGTTTTTGTGCAATTCCAAATATTTCAGCAGAGTCTGTTGGGTACGAAAATAATGTATTAGGGTTTGGTTGTTTCATATAGTCCATGAAATGTTTATTGGTATTGGATATGTTTTCGGCCTGGTTTTAACCAATGTTTAACTAAGTAATTACTAAAATTTCTACAATTACTTTAGAGCCATCAATTAAGTTAACATTAACTTTCACAGTTAAGTCAGCCTCTTTTGATTATTCTTTTTAAGGACAGCGTTCCATGTACCTTTGATAAAGTTTTTGTCAGTTTTTTAGCGCTTCTTAGAAGACTAGTTAAAACATGTTGTACTTTGTATATTGTAGTATGGTCGCGCTTGTATTTGTAATACAGTTTACTTTTTCTTATTTTATAGATCTTAATAGGGCTTTAGTATTCCATGGCGATCGAGGATATTTTTTTTTTTTTTATTTTTTTGGGGGGGGGGTTTATTTATTTATTTATTTTTTAATTTAATTTTTTATATGTAGTTTCTGGAATGATTTCATTGATAGCGTCTCCATAAATTTGCCAAATGATTCATTAAAATTTTCTGTTTCCAGTACATCGGTAAATTCGAGAGAACATAATCTGTCCTTAAGACGAGCTATACTATCATGGGTCATGGTACGTGGTTTTGGAGATGGAGGTTGTGTATATTTATAGTAGGATAGGGAAAGTTAGGAAAAATAGGGAAGTGACCGGTGATATCTGTATTTAATATTCCAGCTTCAGGATATGGGTGAACATTTGATAATATGTGATATATCTGTGTTGCTGAGTGTTCAGGTATTTTTGTAGGTCTAGCTATTAGCGGGGCAAGAGAGTGTAAGAAAGTCATATCAAGATAGCTCAGGGTCAGATTGTCGTTAAGATTAAGTATAGGTCAATATTAAAGGGATACTCAACCGCAGATTGTGGACGTTTTAATGCCGCGAGAGGGCACTGTGATCGTTACCTGATCATGCCGTTGCCCCGCCAGGTGCAAACCTCGGACAGACCGGTCTCCGCACAATATGCACGCTCCTCCTGAGCTCGAGTTTTCGTGCGAGATTCGGTCGGCTTCGTGCACTCGAAATGTAATCCCACTTAGTCCAACGGACGCGTTCGACGCACAAACTTTGTGTACGGGTGAATGGGGCTTACGCAATCCTGACTTTCCCCACGGCCGCCCGGTGGCGTATCCCTTTAAGATCTCCCATTATGAAACATTATCTGTTTGTTAGAAGGGGTTTGGATAAAATTGTTTCAATTTTATCTAAAAATCAATACCACTGGAGCTAAAGGGGTCGACAGAAAATACCAATTAAAATACATTTCTTTCCTGGATTAAGGATTTCAATAAAAAAATTCTAAAGCTGAAGTTACCTTCATGTCAGTGTGTATTTTAAATTGGTACCTTGTGGAAATATATGCCACAACCCCTCCCCCTCTGCTTTTTGTGGTTTGTGTATAAACAGGTAGTGATAGAAGAGAACATGTTTTGTCGGTTAACCAGGTTTCACAAAGACAAATATTGACCTATTAAGTGATTAAGTTGAAAACAGTTGGACATGTTTAAAAGCAAAGCTTGTCTATTACATGTCCAGAAACGTATATAACTTAATCACGATTGGGCCGTTCTAAAATATATTTATTTCATAAAACATCATTAAGACAAGCGAATTATTGATAAGAGAGAATTGATGAGTGGCTTGAGGTAGAAGGACTATTGCCTCAACCCACAAGAAAACTAATTGTGGAAATAAAGTGAAAGTGCAAGACGGTGTATAGAAACACCGAGAGAGAATGAAGAGAAGGAGGAAGTAGGAAAATGAAAGTTAATAAGTGTGTCTGTGTGTTAGAGAAGGAAGAGAGAAGGCAAGAAAAAGAAGGGGTGAAAATGAGTAAAACAGAGAAGAGAGGAGAGGGAGAGAGACGGGAATTAACAATGATCACTGGCGTAGAGGACTCAAATAAACAATTCAGGCTTACATGTGATATTAATGTATCTTTCAAGACGAAGGAATAATATATTTCTTGAAAGAAAAAGCTCTTTATTATTACTATAAAGTATTATATGGAAGAAAATAGTTATATATCTGTGTCCACGGATTGATGCATTGTATTTTCTTTTCATCGAAAAATAATTATGGATAATTTCAGAGAATTTTATAATTTTTACTGGTATTAATGTATTTCATTAAGTTTCTTTGTATATGCAAATTATTTTATATGTGACTTATCATGATTGTTTCTTGAAATGTAATATTGTTCTTGAGAGGAAGCAATAAAATATTATTCAAAACAAAAAACATTCCCCAACGTGTTAAATCAATACTGATAAAAGAAATCATTTTTTGAGCAGAGGCAAAATAAGGAATTCTCCTAAACGAAGAGCCTTACTTGGGCATTTCCCGGCTCAAACAAAATTTGTTAATACTGAAACGCGGCTAAACATAACTTTTACCGACTTGCAGAATGAAACAGTGGAAATGAATGAGATAATATAAACGATGTAGTTCTCGATAAATTAACCTGTTGACTACTGCATTCTTTAAAGTGATTAGCTAACTTTGTGGAGGCATGATAAAATCTGAGCAGTCTGGCCTTACGTGCTATCGGTGTATGTAATATGGTGTAAAACTGAAGCTCATGGGGAAAAAAGTACTTCAAAATCATCATGTGCTTCACAAAAGTAAATATAATGCAAGTTACCGGAAATGCCAGACTCATTTTCCTCCATTCACCCAGAGTTAGACTAAAGCGTATGGCCTTACGCTTTCGAATATTCAGTCAAAGATATCTTAATGATAATATTGTACATTCGAAAACCTTTCTATGCCTGGCTATTAATTTATCCTTCTGAACATCATATACAAGACAAATATCAAAATTCAACAATTTATTAAATCAAGCCTCCGTAAAGTTACCGATTCCCTTTAAGCCCTTTGGGATACTATATAACTGATACATTTATCGTGTGTACTACTGAAATATTTTGATTACTTCTCAAATCTATATCGTGATTTTCGTATGCATCATGTATTATGTATTATTTGGTAATCATATTCATGCACAATAAATTCCATGTAGTTGAGTTTAAATTTATCTGGCTGTAATGTATTAAAATTGTAACGAGATAAAACGATTATGGAAGATCAATACCACTATGATCTCTTATGGCCTTCCCATGTTTGTTCGTGTATTTGTTTGTTTTGTTTTCTTATCATTTATCTTGTTCTTGTTGTTCTTCTTCTCCCCATCTCGTTTCTTTTTTCTTTTTTTTCTTTTATTTTGTTATTTTGTATAAGTTAGATATCGACAGCAGTGGCGGATAGGGGGAAACTCGGCCCGTCGAATTCCCCTTGCCACTCGAGCTTCTTTGCCTTCGTGATCTGATAAATCATCTGATAAATCAGAGTTTGTATCTGCATGGCTCAAAAAATGTCTTCCAACTCGGAATAGCGGTCACTTTCATCTCTCTATAATAAGTTACTCGAATTCAGCCAAAATCTAAGTCAGTAGGCCTGCTACCGTACTCTGTATTAAAGGGAGCGACAAGTCGCAATCTATGGGCTATTTTACAGTTGGCTGCTCCTTTCTCTGGATCAAATTTCTAAGCGACTTCAATTTATCGCGCGCAGCTAAGAAAAGTTCGCACATTGACCCAAATTTGAGTAAACAAGATCGCCCGTTCTTTATTCCAGTATTTGAATCTCATTGGTCGGTTACGTATGTAGGGATTCGAGTTAACGATCACGCGAGGAATTCGGCAATAACATTCCTTCGGTAGCGGACGATTGGACCTGATTGTATCCGAATTTCCCTGAGTCAGGCCAACTGGTCAGGCCCATGGATTACGACTTGCCACTCCCTTTAAAAGCGAAGTAAAAAAAAGCCGTAAGTGAAATAAACAAAACAAAAGCGTTCACCAGTCGCTATGTACGAGGGGAACATAGTAACTGCCGTAATAAATATGTGTAGTACATTGTACAGACGCGTAAAACGGCCGTGCACGCGTTTAAGACCAATGCAAAACTTTCGTTCGGCAAGCTCTGATGGATGAGAACATTGTTCAAAAAAAGTTTTAAAACAAAACAAGAGCTGTATATTTGGGCAGAGGTGTTTGCTGATCTTGTAGAAAATATATTGATAATGATTATTCACTCCTAAGATTATATTGATTAAATACCGCATTGTGTGTACAATGTTATATGCTGCAGCCTGCAGATCTTCTGCCTCTTACTCTTCATACGTCACTTGGGGGTGTGACGTCAATTAGCCAATCAGCTCACGAGTTTTAAGGAACGGTCCCAAAACCTCTACTTTTCCCCTTTTTCGCCAAAACGGGACATAATTTGGACAATCGATTGCCAGATTCGTGATTAGAAAGCAAAAATACATGGAAACAGCACCCATTTTCTCTCTAATTTAGTAAACCTTTAACTGTGTACTTCTCCCTCACTGTGATCCCTCTTTTACAAAATCCTGGATCCGCCCCTGATTGACAGTAAATTATCTACTAAGAGAGTTGGAGGATACGTTTCCCCATCAAATGATAACAAAAGCAAATCGGAGAAAAGGAGGAACAGAAATAAA
Source organism: Heliocidaris erythrogramma (assembly GCA_025617745.1). NCBI lineage: Eukaryota > Metazoa > Echinodermata > Echinoidea > Camarodonta > Echinometridae > Heliocidaris > Heliocidaris erythrogramma. Next base: position 11,359,119 of record CM046863.1, read on the forward strand.
TTGAAAGGAACAGAGACAGGACAAACTTAAAGATAAGATGATTATACCCCTTTTCCACACCTTAATGGCAGTGAATAATCCTGGTTGAATGGATGAGAGTTGGAGACCCCCACGCCACTACAGGACATAGGCTTACAGGCACAACTTTGTCGGGGTGGGGAGGCTGTCCGAATATAAACCTTTGAGTTTCTAAACTTTGTTGGTGATAGAAACGCGTTTTCATAGTTTATTATAAGTTAAAATGTAATTGTTACAAATAACATGTTAAAAATACGAAGAGACTACCTTGTTGGCCGAATATTAGTGAATTCAAAATTCTCTGAGCTTTTTTTTTTTTTTTTGGGGGGGGGGGGGTTCCTCAGCTCCAACCCCCCTCGCTTTGTACAAATCAATTAAAATCAAATCCATTTATTGAATTTAAATCCACAATTTTGGATTATCATCAACATACAAGTATGAGCAAATGAAGTACATGATATAATCTATACTCATTCTGACTAGTTCTGACGCCAGTCGTTATTATTGTATACTCGAACGTCAAACGAGAGGCAACTCCATGCATACAGGCAGTTATCGCTCAAACGCCTTGAATGAAGCCTATCAATAGTAATACCAGCTGACAATGCACGATGTCAATACTAATTTAAAAAAAAAATAAACCAACTAAACAAATAAGGCCAGATCAGTTTAGGTTCATCGAACTTTACTCAGTTTAGGTGCAATGTTGATTTTGAAGGCTGTATACCATAGTGATAATGAGCAGCTTGCGGTGTAGATTCTTGAAGACGCCGTGGTAAGAACATATAGCAAGAACAATGAGCGCCGAAGTGTACGCTGGTGGTATTTCGCTTGGTGAGGTAAGTACACTATATAATAATTAAATAATCATATCTTCATAAGAATGAAATCACTATATGTGGAGAATCTCCCATTGGCAATGCGATTATTGATGTGCGATGTTATACATACATAACATTTCTCAATATACATGTACAGACTGTTATGGCTCAAAGTAGCCCCTTTTTCTTATTCTTTTGTGACTTTATATTTTTGTTGGTCTTTCTTTCACGGATGAAAGTGTAAAGATATGTAAACCAAAAGTATATAAAGGCGAAAAGCCTTTTCTGTCTTTGAAATTGGAAGGGAGGCGAATATATTTTCTTGTATTAAACGAGTGGGAGAGTTCCTAATCGTGCGAATGAATCAAGCCAGTGGCATATATGACAGCCTTGGTATATCGACGCTCATTATAACTTAACTCTTTCAGTGCCGATGTCACATAGGCCACATGTATATGTGACAGATCGACCACAGGAAAGGTTTAATATGGTGGTCAATGTATATCAACATTTTGAGCATAAATCAAGCATTCTAAATATGATTATAATTATTATGCTATCATAGACATTTTCAGAGAAAATTGCAGATTCTTAACAAGATAATACCTTATTTCAACATAAGACAAAAGTAAACAAAATGAGAAACCAAAAGAAAATGGACAAAACAGAAACTCAAATACAATTTTTAATGATTCTTATGCATAAAGTTGAGTAAAGTATTGTTTGGTATCATAAGAAATGGTAATAAATTTCCTACAAGTTTTGTACACAATATTTTGGGAAATAATAGATAGTTAATGACGTGTTGACATTTGAAAAGTAAGCATTGATCACAATTTGGTAAAATTCTGAGGAGAGCTAAACCCCTTGGCACAGTAAGAGTTAAATCATCAGGCCCGAAGCCAGGGTTTCTAAAGGGGTGGGTCGTTTTCGGCAAAAGTGGACCTTTTTGCCATAATCAATACGGACCTGCCGAAGGCAGGTTCTTGCTAGGGGGTCCGGGGGCATGCTCCCCCGGAAATTTTTAAAATCTAGATGCTTTCTGCTGCAATTTAAGGACTCCCGGGGGGAAGGGGTTGTGAATGATGATTTTGAACACACATTTTTGAAGTCGCAGAAACAAAATATTTATTAGAGTGTGTGTTACATTCACTTGTAACAATTTTCCTGGGGGAGGACCCCCAGAACCCAGTGACGACAGGGGATCACCCCCCCCCCCCCCCCCCCCCCTCGTGCTCTCCCCGCGCTGCCGCTCCGCCGCTCCGGAGCTATGGCCACCTCTTTTTTAAATCTACTTATTACTTTTTCCAAAATGTTGGCAACACTGCAACTCACTACACCAGCTTTGATGCTGTACAACTAACAGCGTGTGGGTAATTCGGGTAACAAAGATTAAAGGTGTGTGTTTTTTTTTCATGAAAAAGCGGACCTCAGCCCAAGAGGGGGGGGGGGGGGGGGACTTTTGTATGGCCAATACTGGTCAGCTTTTTTGTTTTTCAAATTGTACACTCTTGTCATTTGTTATTATTGTTACGTGTGTTTGTTTGTTTTTTCTTCTTCAATGAAGAAATCGTGTATCAGAAAATTATTTTTTTTATATATTATAAACCCTCTTGATTGGTAATCTTCTCAAAAAGTTTGATCTTGATATAGTTATCATTAGGTCTGGTATTACATTACGTTTTGTTATTTTTTACTAAATTTTAATATAATAGGCCTAATCATTCATTATTATAATCATTGTCAATATTTTACAGCCTGAACATTGAAATGAAATATGATCTTACCTAATATCTATAAGTATAATTATTTAGATAATTAAATTGGTTAGTTTCATTACCATCAACATGATACTGTTATATTTGCTTGTTCTAGTACCGTCAGTAATTTTTATTCTGATTATTCTGATTCATTTGAAAGGGTAATGTACATCCGAACCCAAACCAGTTCGGGTTTGACACCATAAACACCCAACCCACGTCAGGCTCGGAAATAGATGCTTTTAATTTAGAGGAACAGAAGTGAGTAAACGCGGAGAAAGTGTTTTATATCAGTAAGAAAAGAGTTATTATAGGCCGGTATATGAATATTCATGATAGAATTCTCCCTCTCTCTCTTTCTCTCTCTCTCTCTCTCTCCACCCCCCCCCCCCCCTCCCTCTCTCATTTCCTTTTCCCATCCACTGTTCATCTCTTTGCATACATAATTGTATTTTCATCGTTCTTTAAGAGAGCGCCCTTTCATTATCTGATATCTCTTTCTGTTTACTTTAGATCAAAATAAATTGAAATATTACATTAAATATCAAATTAATACAAATACAAAAATAAAGATTGAATTAAATGAAAATATATATAAGTTGACCTTTAAAAATGGTGTAACTTCAAATAATTGACGGAGCACTTGATATCAACATCTTTAAGTTGCTATAATTCTCTACTCTATACTAAAATTAGAAACGTAACAAATCAACTGAGAATGGAATTACCATCATCAATCACTCAAATACAGAATCATTCTTATTCATACATGTAAGGAGTAAAAGAAAAAAAAAATTATAGGAGTAAAGTACCCCTCCTGCATCTCTTTATAATCGATGACTTTGTTAATACTTGGTTTACCGAGTAAGTCCAGTGCCCCCCCCCCCGAATGATGTCCACACTACGCCACTGTAATCACTATCTTTCCTGCATTTCACTTTTATTTGCATACCCCTTCCTTGGCTTGCAAGGGTAATATCATATTTTTATATTACCTTTGTATTATATATAAGGAGTAAGAGACGAAAAAAAAAATTATAGGAGTAAAGTACCCCCTCCTGCATTTTTAATTTAATTTTTTTCTTTTATTTATAATTATACTTATTTAACCCTTTCAGCACAGGAATTATTTAAGGGCTAAATTTATCACATTTTGTTCCTTAAATTGGCAACAGTGATATTTTCATATTAGTGCTTCATTTTTCTAATGAGATGTAATGTCTTTGAAACAATATATGGTTAGAAACTTTATCGAAATGTTGAGAAAATGGCAATTTTTTTATTTTAAAACTACACAATGATTTGGAACCTCTCAGTATGTGTTGCCAATTTAAGTATTTTAAAGCTGATTTTCCTTTTCAAAATTCTTGGCATCAAAAGCAATATGATCACGCAACAAAAAATGGACATAGTGTGTGCAGAATGCTTTGCTCTTTCTACTCATGCATCTGGTATATATTTTTTAGAGCTCTGAATCAAAAGTTATTGAGCCAAACCACAAAAATGTGTTCAATTGTGTTGAAAGGGTTAACGTTATTTTCTCCCTGTCGTTTCATCTCTTCACGCACTCTCGGATTTTGTATTTTTGTTTGAATATGTGCAAAAACCTATCTGAATGGCTGAAGGAAACAAGACGAAGACGAATGCGACTGCAAAGGCTGGGGTGATGCCTGCCATGGATTCTTAGAGGTGATTATTATCAATATTATCATGATTTATTTTAGCAGTAGTATTATTATCATCTTAATTTCTATTATTATTACGATTATTATTATTATTATTATTATTATTATCATCATCATTATTGTTATCATTTTTATTGTTATTAATATAATTATTATCATTGTTATTATTATCATTATTACTATTATCATTATTATTAATATTTCATACACTGTATATATTAGCATTGTTTGTTAATAATTAATAATCGGATCAATATCAATAATATCAGATCTCATTTTCAATACAAGCATTCGTAAAAGCATTGAGAATGCAACGGAGAAGGCAATTTAACATGATAAGACATCAATGAACTAAATATATTTGGATATCATGAAAAGATATGATTTCATTAATGATTAACCCAACACGGGTGAGATGTTTGATTTATCAATATGAGGAATTAGGTCATTAAAGGTTAGTAACGCATTTATTCCATACATATGTTACTGGCAAAACCAGCGAAAACGGATGTGTGGTTGTGTGTGTTCGTGTGTGAGAGAGTAAGAGAGAGAGGGGGAGAGGGAGGGGGGGGGGGGGGAGAAAAAAATAGAAAGAGATGGAGAGAAATTAATTGGTATCATTTTTAGGAATAGAGAAAATGAGTGGGTAAAGAGGAGATAGGAAGGTGGAAACAGGAGAAAGAGAGAGAAAAAAATATGTAGGATAAGAAAGAGAACGGGAGAGAGATGGGGGAAGATGGGAAGAGAAAAAGAGAGAAGTAAGAGGTGAACCTGAGGGGGTGCGGAGAGCTGGGAGAGGGGAGAGACGATCCCTTCCGACATGTCCGAAAAATCCATGACTAGTAATTTTTTTAAATGTTAATTTTCAGGTGTCTTTTACAGTTTCAGTCTAAAATGTCTAAGGGGTGGGGGCACAATCACGATTATAGGGGTTGTCTACGTAAGTGTATGCCACTTAAGTCGCAAATAAGGGGAGGGCATGCGCGTATCAAGGGGGTGTTTTGGGTGTTTAAACACCCCCCCCCCCTTGGCAAAAGGGGTGTTTTAGGTGTTCAAACACCCCCTTTTTGGTGTTATTTGGTGTTCAAACACCCCCCTCTAGCAGTACTGATAACCTTTCTTTCTTCTTTTTGCTTGTCAGATAATTTAGAGTAAAAAGACACCCTCAAAAGGGTGATAACCTTTTTTTTTTTTCGCTTGTCAGATAATTTTTGAATAAAAAGATACCCAAATCATGCTGATAACTTTTTTGTCTTTCTTTTTTGCTAAGATAAATTTGGAGTAAAAAAAAAAAATAACATCCCTCCCACCTTTAAAAAAATTCTGGGTACGCCACTGGGGGAGGGGGCGCGGGTCAGTTTTGCCCCTCCCCTCCCTTAAGTCTGCTAGCGTGACAATAAAGTTACAGTATTATGGACTCTTGTGGGTGAATGGGATGTGTGTCATCATTCAATACTAACCACATAAACCGTGACGATAAACTGTAAACAAAATATTTATGTTAGCTCTCAGACACACTATGCAAATCTTGAATAAGGAGGTATTCAATAAATCTGGCAATAGGGGGTGTGAAAGCGGAAAGGTGCTCTGTTACATTGAACTATACGTGTGTTGCAAATGACTCTTTCTCTCTTTCTTTCTTTCTCTCTCTCTCTCTTTCTCTCGTTTGTGTGTCATTTCATTTCATTCAGTGCTGTGTATGTATCTGTGAATGCATTGCTGTATGCACCGGAAATGATAACGACTGAGTGTAGTACGCCCTCAACGCTGATCTTGCCCACATGCTAGACTAGAATTTAAAAGCACACTATCTGACTATAATATGGAATTCGACACTACAAAGAGCAGATGTCATCGTTCATCGAGATTAGAGTTACTTTGAATGACAGGCAGATCCTACATCATCCACCAACTTCAGACCATTACCCCGAAAGGAAATTGCATGATCATGAAATCCCGGTCACCGGACCCATGACGGAACGCTCTCTCCGATCTCAGTACATTACGTTCCGTGTCATTTTCAAATGCGCCACGACGAGTTTTGCTGGGTGCGAAATTCGAACACATATTCATCGGTAAGTCCGTCTACCGAACTGTTGCGCCATGTACATGGACAAGCTGAGGATATGGCCCGTCTAACTTTAAGCCAGGCTTAAACATAATAATTTATGCCACTGAATCATGGAGTGCCATAATTATGTCGCCCTCTTAATCCTTTACAAATCAGCATAGTTCTGGGGAGCGTTTCATGAAAGGAAGTTGTCGGATATTTTATCCGACAACTGTTATAAGCTACTGAAATCCTTGCATCTGATTGGCTGAGAGCAAATTTGTCGGATAAAATATCTGACAAGTCCTTTCATGAAACGCCCCCTGAAACTAAATGCAAAAACAAATACAAATTGATTTCCAATGTTCATTTGAAACAAACCAAAAAAAATCCTGTAATATAGCAAGGGGATATACTAAGTGTGCCCACTTCTTTGTATTATTTTGTTTGGTTGGTTGGTTATTGCTTCAATATGACAAGGCAATTCCTTTGTCCCAAAGTAGTTTGTTATAACAAGGTTTCACTCTCTGTTAGAAAAGTACTACATGAAGAGTTTGACACCGACATTCCAACGCCACCTCTTGCAAAAAGATGATATTTGACTGTTTCGAGCATAAAGTTATGATTGCTTATTTGTTTTGAGAAAGGTATTGAGTGATTTATGATAGGCTTTTAAAATACAAATAGCGCCCTTTCAGTTACATTTATACAGCTAAAAAGTCCCTAATCATGTTAATACAAGCCTGTAAGTATTTCTTTTAAACGGGTGCATGAATATAAAATCATGGGAGGTTAGATATTAGTATGGAACACTGTCAAACGACGAAGAAATGCAGAGCAAAACCCATTTTTCAACGTACTGATTTTTAATCAATTCTATCATTTTGAACGATTATATTGTTTTAATCAATCTTTTGCTCGTGCTTTGTAGAGAACAGTCGGGAAAACAAAATGTGCACTGTAAAAAATAACTGTAGATTAACAGGTTTTTTTGAGTTTTGGCCGTTTTTCTGTTCATACGGTATTTTTCTTGTGAAATGGCAGGAAAATTGCTAATATTCCTGCCATTTCACAAGAAAAATACCGTATTAACAGAAAACTTGTAATTTTACAAGTCAAATAACCTGTTAATCTACAGTTACAAGTCAAAAAACCTGTTAATCTACAGTTATTTTTTACAGTGTGTGCAATTTTGTTAAACGTCCGTGAGAGATTAATTAGATATACATGTGTATTTCAGTCATTGGTGTATAGTGTATGGGTCAATCGACGAACGGGCAATGAAGTCAGTTAAAGTCAAGAGGACAAGGCCAGCCAGTGAGGGTGTGCGTTTGGGAAGGGGCGTGAAAAATGTGTACAATTATAGAGAGGGAATGATAGGAAAATGTAACTCAACGTGAAAAGAAAATAATGAGATACCCTCTCATTCTCTTTCCCGCCATGCTATGGTCGTCTTCTCTCGCATTTCATATGACAGGTACCCGTTCGTCCACTACACTTGATGACCCACACTACGCTACCGTCAGCTGATATCATTTTTGCCTATCATATCAAATGCTGCATGTGCAATCAATATTATTATAATCATGATGAGGGCATGTGCTGGAATTATGCGTTGATATTACTGAAATGAAATTTATTATTCTGTTCTGTGTGCTCTTACTATATTAATTCTTTGTTTCTTATGATGATTTGGAATGATGTATATAAAACTGAGTCGTTAAAGGTGCATTAATTTGTGGGGTTTTTTTAAAGATCACATTGCAAGAAAATTCCATCAAAATAAATATTGGCTTAATACTTATTATTGCATAGATGGCATAAATTATACAAGATTATCCAAATTCAACGCTTGGAAACATTTGAATTAATGATTATTATCAATTATAAAACGGTAAAATACAGCCCCCGATATAGCAGCTGAAGAGCTCCTTGAACGCTACTGAGATGTGTGGCGACACACGAAGGACCAGTCCTGTCTAAGCAGACGATGTCCCATAACATCTTACACATTTTTCAGTGCCTGTTTTGTCATCTCCTCTTCACTTATTTCTCTTAATTGACTAGCGTCAGTCTTAATGTTAGTCTGTTGCCTCACTCTTAACTTCGTGTATGGTATTATTTTGATGAAAAATGCAGCGTTAAAAAAATAAAGGAATCAGTCACTTGTAAACAAAATAAGACGCCATTGTATTTTCAGCTGCTTGCACCGGGGCATGTTCGGCGTTTCAAGAGGGAACGAATACAATCTGTGATATTATTCGGAGGGCTTTTCAATTTGAAAGTTGGGTTTATTTCATTGATCATTGAGCCTTCTCCTGTGTATTTACTATCAAACGGTTTTAGTTATCAGAATCAGTTCACTTTCCCTTTTAGAATGGTGTGAAATAAGGTCATGTTTAAATGTACCAAACTCTTTATAATTTGATAAATAATTGCATTGCAGTTACGTTTATTCATTATAGGCCGTCGTCTGCTTAAGCAGGATTGGTCCCTAGTATGACGATATCAACACTTCGCTATATTTCTGGCAAATCCTCGGATATTCCAGATGCTGAGAAGAGCTTTTATTTGTGTTGTTTTTATAATCATCATATACGCAGTTGACATAAAACTTATACGATTGCCATCTGTAAGCTTCCCAGTTTCTAGTGATACATTAATTGCCATATTTGTGATTTTCTTTGGATAGCTACTTTAAGTAAAATCAATTTAGATTTTGACAGCGCACTTCAGAAATATCTCTACGACTTTACTATTAATTTTGTATCATGGTTTTTATTATGCGCTACATTGTGTAGGTGAATTAAAGTTGACATTTTGTCGAATTAAGATGTGCCAATATGACTAAACATGATGAACATGCGAGTAGTGAATGACAAATGATTGTTTTTTTATCTGTCTTTTTAAAACTATTTTACTTTTGTTGATTTTCCGGCTGCTGCTGTTGTTTTGTCGTGTTTTCCTCTTCCTTTTCTTCTTCTTCTTCCCGTCCTTCTTCTTCTTCTTTTTTTTTCTTCTTCTTCTTCTCTTTCTTCTTCTTTTCCTTCTTTTTTTATTCTTCTTGTTCTTCTTTTCTTTCATATCATATCCTTTTCCTTTTCTTCGCTTGCTTGCTTGATATAATATGGCGCCCTAATACTGCTTAAAATGTGCAAAACTGGAATTAGCGCCTTTTATCAAGGAGTGATAACTCCATGCTTTTATGTCGTTTTTAGGAAAATGCTACAGAAATATACGGCTTGTAGACATGAAAGATTATCTCATAGTCACCCGAAAAAAAAAATTGGTGAAAAAGGAGGTAATGGTGAAAGCTTTTAGCAATTAAATTAAGAGAGAGAGAGAGAGAGAGAGGGGGGGGGGCAGACAGACACAGACTGAGACAGACAGAGAGACAGGGACAGAGACATTCAGACAGAGGAAAAGAGAGAGAGAAAGAGAGATAAAAGAGAGAGAGAGAGATTTGGGGGGAAGGGGTGCGTCGATGAAATACAGTTTGTTTGTTTTGTTGTACTATATAGAGTGCGTCCCATAAAAAAGCTAACAGTCAGAAATTAAACGTCTCCCCAAATAAATATTTCAAAATATTTGAAGCAAAATTTCATACCTGTAGATAGCTTACTGTTTCTTCTATTACATGGCACCTAAAGATCAGGTGATATTTTACGCTCGAGTAAGCAAAGACCACTTTTGTGAAAAGGTGCAAAATCCAGACTCGACAAGAATTGATATTTCTTCTGGCTGGTATCAGCAAATTAAGAGTCATGAAAAGGCTTATAAATATTCATATTTTGATCAATAATAGACAACTTATGACAGAAGATGTTCTGTCATCTGTATTTCCTTAAGTATCTCATCAATATTCTTATGCTTCAGTGAGAAATTAACAAAATATTAGTTATGTCAAGGTTTTAATTCAAGCTATTTTTCTCAGTCAATCATAAATTTTTAATGGGATATATCAGAACATTGAGAAAACAAAGCCTATTCTTTCATAAATTGCCTTTTAATGATCAGAATACGAAAGCTTCTAAGCCTTTTCAAGACTTTCAACTTTGCTGATACCAGACAGAACCAATACAAAGTTTTGTCAACCATGGATTTTGCACTATTTCACAATAATGGCTTTTTCTCACTCAAGCGTAACATATCGTTAGTATGTTTTGGTGCCATTTGATAGGAGGGACCCTAGGCTATCCATTTCATGTCAACTTTTTACGGTTCTCAAATTTGTTAATACCAGCCAGCACAAAATACTAATTCTTGTCAAGTCTGGATTTTGCTCCCTTTCACCAAAGTCACCTTTGCTCACTCGAGCTCAAAATATTACCACATATTTTCATGGCATTTGATAGAAGAGACCCCAATCTATGCACAGGTATGAACATTTCCTACAAATATTTTGAAATATTTATTTTTCGGGAACTTTTCCAGCTGTTAACTTTTTGGGGGGACGCACATAGTACTTAGGCCTACATCACTCGAGTTCAGTTATCATACACATTTTGATATATTTACACATATAATTTGCTAACAAAACAAAAATACTGAATATCTTTTTTTTAAGAAAGCGAGAGAGAGAGAGAAAATAATATAATGATAAGTTGCGTTTGAAATTCACATCTGACATGTCTGAGATTAATTTTCTCTTTCTTCTGAGGAAGAAATTGAATTGCTTTATTCAGAACCGAAGTAATTGACACTTTTTATAAAAAAAGACATGTTCGTTCCTTGGTTTATTTCCATTTCCATAAAAATACAATACATAATATAACAATAAAAAGATGACGTTCTTACACAAACCTTGTAGTTGCAATGATTATACAAATATAACATAAGGCGTTTATAACCAAGGTAAACAAAGTGAAAATGAGAGAAAAAGAGAAACTTAAAAAGCCACAAAGGCCTTGTGTAGAAGTCCGCTAACATAAGCTCTTGGAAGTAAGTTAACGTTTTACCATAATTATTTCAAATTCAATTTCAATAATAAAGTAAGTGTGTAAGATAAGAAGAAAAGAAGAATTAAACAAATAATAAAACATGTCGGAGTGGGTAACAGGAAGTATATATGTATTAAACAACAAGAGTTGCATTTTGTCAGTGATCTCTTAAATAATCGTTGACTATGGTAGTTGGATACATTGCTCTGTATGCATGGCATTCCAAATTATAGGGAGATAAAGGAGCAGAGAATTTTAACTCAAAACCGTATGAAACTTCCAACGATGAAAACAAATGTTCTTATTTTCGCAATGGAAAACTATATAAATTCAAACTTTGAACATGTTGAACAGAAGTTATTACACGACAGCGTCTGAACTGTAACTTTTGCTTCAAGAGCTTGATAATAGAAATTGAATCCTTTCATAACCAGACAATACACAGATATCCACACCGCCTCCATTAAAATCCAAATCAAAGAAAAGGACATGTTAAGAAATATTAACCTCGTTCCTACCTAAAAATCGGGTTAATTTCATAATCAGGGACTTATTATAGTGACACCACGGGTTGAAAACTGCTTGACGGTATTCACTGAGAAATTTCAGATTGATGTAACACAAAATGGTGCATTTTTGCCAGACAATTTTGACGGCAGTTCATTGAAAAAAGGGGCTAACCTTTAATAGAAAGCATATTTTCTTACTCGTTCTTAGTCAACGTAAAAGCCTTGATATTTGTTAAAATTCAGCTCTTATTTGAGTATATGGGGCACTTAGAATAGAAAAAAAATGATTATAATATGGTCTGTCGTCTGCATATTACTTTGAAATTTTCACCGCATTCTTCATTTATATTTTAGAAGGTTGGCTGAAAAGTATCTTCGATAATTATCTTCGATAATCGATAAATCTATGATTTATCGATTTGCAAAGCTGCAGTCGAGGAACTAATTTCTTCAGGCTTAGTGAGCCACGGTCGGCTTGCTTTGAAGTAAAAAAAAGCATTGCACACGCTCTCTCTCTCTCTCTCTCTCTCTCTCTCTATATATATATATAAAAGTGATTTTCATTCTATTTTCACTTCCCCTGGGGGTCGTTCATCAAGTGTCTTGTCGGTGAATTTTAGCGACAAATTTGCTCTCAGCCAATCAAATGCAAGGATTTCAGTAGCTTATACAAGTTATTGCAACTTGTCATTGATGACAAGTTTTATGAAACGGGCTCCTAGAGTTTCCACAGTGATCATTTGGAGTGAATATCGAGTTCTCTCTATAAAGAATGGCTGAATTTCATCCTATTTTCCACCTCATTGCATTCCCTGGTGGTGACGTCAGTACGCACCCTTTTTCTTCTTTTTTATTTGTAAAGAGAGAGAGTAACTCTTTTTTTTAACCTCTGCTTTCATTTAGGTAGGGACTTAGTACAAGCTGAAAAGTCCATCGGTTGATTATATCGAGAAACCTCGGATTTATAACAGAATAATTCAAGCATACAAAATTGCCACCGTAATTTATATTTTAATCATACATTGACTGAAATCGGATAAAAATTGATAAAAATGTCATTGATAGCTGAGGTAATTGTTTACGCGCAATATCAGCTTTAGAAATTTACTTTTTTCGCTATACATGGAAAATTTTCTTTTTCATCGATGTCATTTTAATGAAAGCTTACCGGTACTGAAAAAAAGGGCTTTCATAACTATTTCACCATTCTGAAATATCTCATCGTCGCTGTCCAAAGAATTTCAATTAGAATCGGTTTCTATGCAAGTCCTAACTGCTTCCCCTTAAACATGTTGGCATTATTTAATGTCAGTTTACAACATTATCTAAAGCCTCCTATTATAGAGAGAGGGAGAGAGAGAATAAATATTCTTACTGAAAAATAAATAAATGAATAAATAAAAAATAAATTAATAAATTAATTAATTGAATTAATGAATTAATGAATTGATTAATTAAGAAATTAATAAATACGTCAAATAATAGAATAATAAATTAATTGATAAATAAATAAATAAAATAAAATAACTACAACAATGATATCAGATACGCGAAGGAAAAGAAATTAGGGCAGATCCATGTGATTTGAGCCACAAAGAGAGTGGATCCGCCCCAAAATCTGCAACTTCCACTTGAGAGATAAAAACAAAGAGATTCGATCATACCAGTATGCCCTCAGAAGATGTAACACAGGGAAAATAACAACGCCTAGAAGAAGATGTAAGGAGGGTTTTCCACTTTATTCCTCCCGTCGTATGGAGTGCGACAAATATAAACAAGAACCCCGACTACTTCATGCCCATCAAGCAGCCTCCATAGCCCTGAATTGACTGATAAAAATAACCCAAACGCCCTCTGTGGGTACTTTAAAGAAAATATTGAATTTAGTTTAATCAAGCAGGTGGATAACATCTTCATGAAGATGAGGTGAGTGAAAAAGTAAAAATAGTAGTTCACAGTTCACATGAGAGCAACCATTTTAATTGTTGTGTTTATTATAATGTATTGCTCTTTAATTGCTGTACGTGAGCATAACATGCAAACGTCGCAACAGTGAAAAATAAAAGAAATAATAGCCATGCAGTGTCAATGACCTCTATTCCCTTTTTACACTGACGAGAAGAAAAAAAATCAAGAAATACGTCAAAACTGCTTGGCCCCAGTCAATAAAGGATTGTGCTACTGATATCCTTGCATCTGATTGGCTGAGAGCAAATTTGTAAGTAAAAATGACTGACAAAACACATGATGAAATGCTCCCCAGTGGTAGGGGCAGCAGGACATATACCTTATCAGTAATTTCGAGGTTAGGAATAATTTCATCAGAGGAGTATTAATGATAAAGCGAATCAGTCATAACTGTTAAAGTAGTCACTCGAAGAAAAAACACGACAACTGAAAATTAGTGACAAATTACATATGGATGGAAAGATTACAACTTGAAAAACACAAATGATGTGCTGAAAAGTCATATAAATATCCTGAAAAGGCTTAAAATGTAATTTCTAGAGACCCTTCTCAGACCCCCAAACCAAGCCAAACAACGGTCGTAGCGAGGTCTGAAACGTGACGTCACACCCTGGACAGATCTATGGGTTGCGCGCGAGCGCTGGTTTACTCTGGTTTGGTTACTACACGTTTGCTTTCTTGTGCTATTTATTGTCGCTCTTTCAGTTACTTATTCGATATCATTCGACATTATAGAATATATCTGCGTGATTATTTCAGCTTTTATGAAGCAATAATCGGCTATAAACCAATTTTGCGAGTTTCACAACTTCAGCTTAGTAATCGGCTTTGGCGGCTTGTGCAGTTGAGTTCAGGGCCTGTATGTCCCGGGATCCGGGCCGGATCTGGTGTTGCACGTTTAGTTGCATGCAGCCTACTAAACCCCTCAAAAAAGTTCTGCAATTCAACTTTGAGCCTTGATATCTTTTTGCGGCTTTTTAATCATTCTTGATTTTTAGATCATTGGAAAGTTCATTTATCCCCCTTCACATCCATGCCCCATTTGTAATGGTTATGTCATCCTTGAATGCACAGCACCCCTGAATAGAGGGCAAAGTCAAAAGTGAAAAGTTGCAAATTGAATGGCTATCTTGGCTATTGTCTATTGCTTTTCTTGCAATGTCGGTTGTGTGTGAATGGTGTTGAATGGGTAACAGCGTTTGGAGGAGGCAGTGTTATGGTGTGGGGTGGCATATCTGCTCAGGGAAAGACACAGCTTATCATCGTTGAGACAACATTCTTCGGCCAGAGGTCATCCAATACATGCGCAATCTTGGACCAAACGCCATCTTCCAAGATGACAACGCCCGCCCACACAGAGCAAGGATCATCACCGAATACCTGCAGGAGGAGGCAGTGACGAGGATGGATTGGCCTGCGAACAGCCCTGACTTGAACCCAATCGAGCACCTATGGGACCAGCTTGGCCGTGCTGGCCGTGCTGGCCGTGCTGTACGCACCAGAGTGACAGATCACACTACACTGGCTGAGTTGCGACAGATCCTTATCCCACAGCAACGCATCACCAGGCTGGTGACGAGCATGAGGAGGAGATGCCAGGCTGTCGTAGCTGTATTCGGATCTTCTACTCGCTACTGAACTTCTGATCCTTTGCTATTCCACATTTGATGTGCATGTTACTCAATAAAAAGTGCCAAACATTTTGTCATTTGGAATTTGTGTATTTGTGTTTGTTTTTGTTTCGTTAGAGAGGGGAGAGAGAGTTAAAGAACATGAGTTCACATCAAGAAAGGGGAATGTGTTTGTTGAAGTGAAAAGCAATCCAAGAGAAGAGGAGAGTTTGTGTTGCTTATGTTTCTGTGATAGGGTTACATGGCTGAAAATGAGATAATTTGCTGATGGGAGACTTTTTCCCCACCGCAGTTGTGTACTGCTTAGGTGGAAACTTGCAATATTCTGCATGAAACCAAAACACAATATTAATGTTATCACAATCAGTTGCTGATTAAAACACATTCCATCTTAAAACAAAAGAATAATTCCACTTCAAAATCACTGAAAACAATATTTGTCCACCAAACAAGGGATTACAGCAGAAACATGCACACCTAATACAAAGTTAAACAAACCAAAAGGAACAAAAACAAAGTAGCAAAACCTTTCATTCCAGTTAAGAACTCAGTGTGAACAATAACAATGCATTCTGCAACTTTTCACTTTTGACTTTGCACTATATTTAGGTGCACTGCACTTTCCGTGATTACATAATCAATACAAATGTGGTATCATTGTGAAGGTGAATAAACAAGCTTTACAATGATATCAAACTTGATGATGATCATACAGTTACTAGAGAGATATAAATGCTTAAACTTGAATTGCAGAACTTTTTTTTGAGGGGTTTATATATATTACTGTGACTGATTTCTTCGCTTTCGTATTTTGGAGAGAATAATCAGACCACTCAGACTGTCAGTCAGCCGCGGGGATTGTTAAAAAGTTGTCATACCTTCTATTTCAGATTTAGACTTTCGGTACCAAATCAAATTGTTACTTTTCTAGCGTTTTAGAGTGACTTTTGGGATAATACTAAGTTAGATATCTTCATTGGTTATGGTTTAGGTTGGTGATATCGACAAGTGCTTTAATATGATTAGGATCTGACCTATTACAACCTCTTTATTGTGCTCACTTAAAAAATGGGGGTAACCTTGTATGGACCGCTATTCATAAGGGCCGCTATCCACAACGCGTGACTAAAGAACCATAGACAAATTACTTCGCTATTCATAAGGACCTCCATTCATAAGAACCACTATTCATAACGCGTGCTAAATGAATAGCGGTCCTTATGAATAGCGAGCCCCCCCCCCCCAAAAAAAAAAAAACAACAACAACAACAAACAAACAAACAAACAAAACAAAACAAACAAACAAACAAACAAACAAACAAAAGCAAAAACAAAACAAAATAAAAAAATATCCGTATTTCTTGGGTCGAGACGGTGCAGCTGCACCGGGACCTTGCTCTTGCTTCCCCCGCCGCCTGTGGCCGAGGCTCTGGTTCGTGCTGGTAGGCTTCTGGAAGATTTTTACCATCGCCCAGTTCTTCTCCTTCAATCTCTCCTACCTCCCCATCATCATCATCATCACTGTTACTATGAATTGAATCACTTTCTTCACCAATTTCTATGTCCATATTGAGCTCAATTTCCTCGTCTACAACCGACATTTTGATCTATAGGCCTAAGTTTAAACTTTAAACAAATTCTAATTGTGACGAAAAATTACTCACTCTCTGACTCTCTCTCCCTCTTATTTCTCCTGTGGTCCCTCCCCCCCCCCCCCCCCCCCTCTCTCTCTCTCTATTTCTCTCTGTCACAAGACATATATCAGATTAAAACCATTATGCATCTTCCTAACAATGGCGTTTAGTGGCGTCGTTAAAGCATGATCATTATCATAAATAATTTATGACATCATGTCACTATCTCTCTTATTTAGATTCGCGTGTAATAAAATTTCGCCATCAACTCATGCTTGCGCTTTTCTAAAATACGAGCTATTAAAGTTTCAACATGGCGATTGGGCTTGTTGGAAGACAATTTGTACTGCTTAGCCTTGCCTATTCGGGTAAGAAATCTCGGTTATATGTTTTCATCTTTTCTCCCCTTTCTCTCTCTATGTCTCTCTTACAATTCCTTGATTTTGGAGCCAGACTTAAATACAAGCATAGGTCTGAAGGACAGGTTAAGCCCAGCTCACACGTTAGGACCGCGTCTGACCTGCAATCTTTTGCGGTCACGAAAGAGTGATATCCTGTGTAAAGGTGACTGCAAAATGAACAGCGTATCCAAATGAATTGACGCTTCGTGTAAGCCTGGATTTGGACTTCAATCACCTATATACAATGTGAATACTTCCTTTGAAGTACTTTTATTTGAATTTTGCACTCAAATCGTTATTTATTATTATGCTTGATATTTGTATCACTTTGGTCCACTTATGGTCTATTTTGACCGGTACTCACTGACTAGTCATGTTCCTCATGGTCAACAAAATTAGTCTATAAGTATTTTTTCAGAGCTTAATTTTGTGGTTGTGATTCGTACACCTACGTTTATCTCTTTATAAAGAAAGTTGAGTTCTGGTTAAGGTAAAAAATATTTTGTGAGCATTCTCATTATTTGTATTTCAATGTGGAACAATGACCTAATATAAATGATTCCTGAAAAGGATGGTTCTTGGAATACTCTATTCGAAATAGAATGGGAAATAGCTCAAAAGTGTGCATCAAACATTTTATACCAAACGTGTGCGTCAGTTTCTTATACCAATTTTTCTGTGCAGTGCATGTGACTTCCAGCAAAATGTAGTCAATTTCATATAATTGAGATCCCTTACAAAAAAGTACCATGGTAATACCATGGTAATACCGCGCCAAATTGGGACGGTATTACTGTGAAAGTACCATAAATTTACCGCGTTACCCATTGTCAAGATGAAAATACTGAGTGTACCATGCTTTTCATGGTACACGATGCAAATACTATGAATATACAATGTTTTTCGTAGTAATACTGTGGCAATACGATGTGTACCATGGATTTACCATGTTTTCGTGGTATTATGGCGGTAATAGCATAAAATACGTAGTATTACCATGGTATTTTTTTTATAAGGGATCAGAGGCGAATCCAGGATTTTGTATAAGGGGGTGGGGCACAAATGCAGGTTTGTCAACTTTTGGAAAAGGGAGATCCGTATTTTTTTGGTCTCGCCAGCTCTCGAAAACTCCCTCGGGAGGGGGGGGGGGGATATGGGGTCCAGTTTCCCTCCATAATTCTATGACCACCAAAAAAAAAAAAATGGTTTTCATTCTAAAAGGGCACAATCGACAATAGGGCGGATCCTTTATGGTCAAATTGCATTATGGTCAAATTTTCTTTCAAAAGGGGGCACGGGCCGGAAGTGCCCCCCCCCCCTGGATCCGCCACTGATTGAGATGATTTCAAACCTCCACAACCGAGTGCACCAGTTCTTACCTATATATCTTAACTTAATCAGCATTTTGTTTTAAACAGTTTCTTTCGCAATATAATCGCACAACTCGAACTAGGCCATTCGCTAAACTCTCTTGACTACAGATGATTTTGAATGATAACATTTTGTTGCAGTATTAGTACAAGTAGCCACGGAGAACAAGATTCCGGGAAATTGCCCTCTCGTAGATTCGATGTCGTGTGGCACTATTACTATTGATGGAGAAGCGCATGTCGCGGTACCCAAACTGATAATAGACGAAAATGTTCACCTTCCTGACATCCCAGAGTTGGAAAATACTGTTACTCATCGACTTATCTGTAAATTGCCAGGTATGCCTATATTAATTTTCTCTAAACTTGGTTTCAACACGGTCGCAACGAATTAAATAAAAATAATTCAAAGTCGCTCTCAGTACCCTTGTGCGTCCCTTATGCTTTTTTATAGGCAATACAATAGGGTATTAAAATCGCTCTAGATTTCTTGAAAGTCTTTGCGACCTTGTTTTCATAAGTGTAACCTGTTTTTACACAAAGTCTTCAAAACATGGGTTTTTTCTACTTTTATAAACATTCATCATTAATACAGGTTTTATCTATCATTCTGGGTTCTATTCATCCGAGGTCTGGAATTTTAAGAATACCAGTAAAATACAAACATGAGGTACAATCTTCCTCTCAAAATTAGAGCATTATATATTTTCGTTCAAAAGAAACGATCGTTAGCATTTAAAATTATCCATTACGCATTTGCAAGTTTCTCTTTATCAATGATATCTTTACATCATTTTTACAGTTTATTTTCCCTTTGTCCAACCCCATTTTCTTCTATACCTAGCTTTTTTTCAGTTCAGTTCAATTCAATAATGGTTTGTATTAAAAAAAAAACAATGCTAATGGCAAAGTCTAAATTGTACATTGTTGTGAATACATTGTGCATTTTGTAAATATATAATTATATACATTAAAGCAGACAAACCATTATATCACTGAAATATATGTTGTTGATGGCATTCACACAAAAAAACAAAACACAAAGATAAAGAATACTACTCGCATAAAAATTGTCTATATAGGAAAAGAAATGATAAAAACGAAATAGATTGTATTTACATTGTTAAATATAAAAATAAAATAAGTAATTTGCAATTCATATAAAACATTACCTTATCTACATGTATAATTATAGACCCTACCATGTATTCCAACTAGTTTAAAAGCATTTGATCTTAACCATTTTGTCTTATGTCTTTGTTGTCTATTATTAGTTCGTCCAATCGCAGTGCGTATAAACATTATACCCAACTTTGTTAGCTTCTCATTAAATAGTTACAACCAAAGAGACCTTGAAACTTATTTCAAAGTAATAAGTAACCCATATTCTGTCTAATGATACCTTATCCATACCCGTGCAGCCACGGATAACTGAGCAGCAGCCTTTTCAAAAAAGTATTTCAAAATCCTCTAGTACCAAGTTTGGTCTGAAGCAACGAATATGGTTCAAGAGCCACATACTACGCACTTGTTATTGTCTATTTATCATTTCGCGAGTGTTTTTCGTGTCTTTCACATGCAGCCTGTATTTCCAACCCTTGTCAGAATGGAGCGTCTTGTACGGAGTCTCTCCATGGTTTTGACTGCAGCTGTGCTCCGGAGTTCTATGGTCTCGTCTGTGGTAAGCACTGACTTGTTTACAAGAAAGTAACTTGCGCTAAGCTGCCGAGGCACTTACGACTAGTTTTCCTTTGCCTGACTTTCTTTACCAGATGTCATTATCACTTTTGAAAGTATAATTCGTATCGTGATATGTCATTATTATTTCAATAGTAATTATTAGGAAGAGAAGGAGGTGGACGATTAGCAGTAGCCTAGTTTTCAAATTTTTTTTAGCATATGTCTTCAAGAATAACATAGTAAATATACAAGCAATACAATCCGTTCAGACTGTCCAAAAGCTGTCATTCCAAAATGGTGTCCAAGATGAGAAAAGCAATGTTGGAGTCTCTGACATGGTTTCCTAAATTGACCGAATAGAAGGTAAATTTACAAGACAAAAGTGAACAACTCTAACAAAAACTACACGAAATTTAACAGTCTCTAGTTAGCATTTGCCCCCCCCCCCCCAAAAAAAAAAACAACAACAAAAAAAAAAAAAAAAAAAAAAAAAACGAAAGAAATAAATAAAAATAAATAAATAAATATATAAAAAATAAAAAATAAATAAATTAAAAATTAAAGAAATTAAATAAATAAATAAAAAAATAAAAATAAATAAGAATGAAAATATAAATAAATAAATAAATTTTTAAAAATAATAACAAATATAAAAATAAATTAAATACATAAATAAAAAAATTTCAAAAAATCACCAATCTATATTTTTTCAAATCGTATATCCGGAACTACTTTCAAACTGTGAATCCAAGATGGCCACCGGTACCTTACAATAACCACACTTAAAGTAATCATCTATCCCATAGATGTAATTTGTGTGTGCAGCCCGTAGCCATACGTAGAGTATGTGTTATAAATTCCATTAACACTTATCAAAATGCCACCACAGACTTTCCGAAGGTCCGATTTTAAAGATATTTTGGTATGTTATTCTTGAGGTCAAATAATACTAGAAAACGTTGAAAAAACTCTTTATGTGTTAAAACTTAATATTGACACGACTGTTATTATTATTATTATTTGTATTATTTATCATCATTTTATTATCATTATTATTATCATTATTATTATTATTATTATTGATGAGGTTCAGGAAACTCTCGTGTGTAAATCAATTTTGACATTGCTGATTTTAAATGGTTCCAAATCGATGATCTAAAGCGCTATCATCACAAATGTAATATCATTTCAAAGAGGAAGATTTTCTTTAAATTGAATAAATGAACCATTATATATTTAGTAATGTTTATTAGATAAAGTATTGCTGGGCAAAGTTCGGTTTCCTTCTAAGAAACACTCTATATTCAACAGGTGTTCAATACAATGTCACAGTTTGGGATCAACTTTTCTTTGTTGACATTAGCTTCTCGGCTCTGCACAGAGCATTGGCAGGTTTTTGAGGGCAGCTGCTACCGCCTCTTTCTGGAAGAAGTCAACTTTGACCAGGCCTTGATGAATTGCCGGGGCATCGAGCTGGAGATGGGCCACGTAGACTTAACGTCCATCCATAGCGACTACGAGTCTGCTTTCATACTCGATCTCTGTCAGGGTTTGGTGCGTATTTTCATATTCTTATAAGACTATCTGATAGTTTGCAAGTTTTATGGTATTATTTTCCTCTGTAAACATGTAATAGTCTCCTGACTACTTATTAAGAAAAAGCTACATGATAATTCTATCTGAATGGTACTGCCATGACTGCTACATATTTCTTTTTTCTCTCTCACTCTGTCTCTCACCTGCTCTGTCTTCTGAAATATGGAGCTATATCTACCTGTCTACAGATGTGATGAGGTCATACTTAGACTTTAATAATACCCTAAAACAATGTCACATTTCGGCTCAACACTTTTAATTAAACTTTTTAGTTAAACACAGAGAACAGGAGAGTCGGTAGATCCCTGTATATAAGAGAGGGAATCTTAAAAATAATAACAGCGGAGGATCTGTGGGTAAATATCGGAATATATATATATTGGTGAAGAGCCTATTGAAGTCTTAAATGCATCTATTTTGTCCGACAGGAAACCTGCTATCGTCATTGGATAGGACTTCACCAACCTAATCCAGACGTAGAGGGCGCCTTTGTTTGGTCTGATGGGTCACCCTATGACTACACCTCTTTTGGTCCTAATCAGCCGAATAATTGGAACAATGTGCAGGACTGCGTCGACACCTATCGACCAGATTCCACAGCCCACATGACTTTGTGGAATGACATTAATTGTCTTACGATTCGGCCTTATGTGTGCAAAGTTACATTCAATACGTAACATTAACAATAAAGATGCATTTCAGAGGGAAGCTCTGAATTCTGGTATCAGCGTATAAAATTATAACTGATTGACACAAATACTTGTTTTATTCTTTGATTTTTATTGTAAACATAATAACAACACACAAGCAAACATCAAACAAAATCATAAACAATGAACAATTAAAATCCAAACTTGATTAACGAGTCGAAACAACAGAGGGGGCCGGCAGAATTCAATAATGTCAATCTCCAGTCGATATCATTAGGAAATCACTAAATAAAAATTATAAGAGTGTCTATGACTAGGCATCATACAAAATAAATTAAGTACAGGATTAATCCAGAGAGAACAGAGACCACTTCCTCACATGACTCCAAAATTTCCCCCTTTTTTAGCTTTTACATATTAAATTTTCTGTTTACATTTTACGAAAGCTATAAACATTTCTAAGTCCAAAGTTGCTCCTTCAAGTATGCATCTATAGACAACTTCAAACAGAGGAATACAAAATTATGCAATCAATTTAAAGATTTTAGTTTATTCCAGATATGTTGTCTGGAATAAACTAAAATCTTTAAATTGATTCATGCATAATTTAATACGTAAAAGCTAAAAGCATATGGAATGAGTAAAAGGTGTATGTCTTTTTAATCTTTTTTCCCCCTATATAAATTCATAAAGGAAGAGTTTTAGGGCATTGACAGAATAAACGAAGAAATGTTCCCTGTTCTCGGGAACAGAATATACTAAGATTATCTAACTTTTTAATCTTTATATAGGAACGCATTTAAATCTATAAAATGACACAAATAGTTGATGGAATCAACTAAAATATGAACGGAAATGTATAATAATTATATCGTATTAAACTAAGAATGGTGAAGATTATCTGTCTGTATAGGCTTAAGGACAGCAATGTGTCAATTTAATTTATAAAACTGGTTCAAGAATGTAGCCATCCTGATTGGTCAAATAACACCATGTGACCGTGCCAAAAAAAAAAATTGATAGCAAAAAGGCTCTAAACCACGGCTGAGCTGCGCGTACGCGTACCTCTGGTGCGTGTAAACTTAAAACGCAACGAAATCGCGTAGTTTAATTGTCATTTTAGCGCTGGGATTACATGCGCGCACTGAAACGCTTTTGTTGGCTGCGCTTCTGTGATGTCATCCAGGAAAGCAAATGGCAGCCTCCATGATTGTGCGACTCTTGGCGTTTCTATGGGGTTTGTAACCATTTTTATAGACTTCATAATCATACTGCCTGCCCATTTTATAAAACTATTAATACATGGTTGTGAGTTCGTGCATTAGTGCAATCTGGCAACACGCAGGTTTTTATTGTGGTGTCAAACACGCTCGGCTTGCGCCTCGTGCGTATATAGTACACCACGATAAAAACCTTTGTGTTGCCAGATCGCACCAACGCACTCCCAACCATGTGTTAATAGTATAGTATCTCACTATTTTATCCTATTTCATTTATGTCAAGTCACATGGAATAGAAAATAAGACCTTTGGGTTATAGTTTAGTTTTGAAGAAGGAGAAAAGGAAGAAGAAGAAGAAGAAGAAGAAGAAGAAGAAAAATAAGAAGGAGAAAAAGCAGAAGAAGAAGAAGAAGGAGGAGGAGAAGAAGGAGAAGAAGAACAAGGAAAAGAAGGAATATGAGAGGAAGAAGAAGAAGAAGAAGAAGATATGAGATAACATTGAAAGACAAAGGCAGGGGAAAGGGAAAGGGTAACGATGTTTTTCATAACGGAGCAATAATCTACAATATTGTGTTACGACTACGGCAGGTATGATAAATAGATTTTGTTTTCAACGTAGAGCAGTCGACCTCGATTAAAGTAATTCATTTATTCACGGTCATATTCATCTCCTTTCATTGGCGGCATTATGGAGAGTAAAAACTATTTCACTGTAGCTATACGGACATCAATCAATACTCATCGTATAGATTAAACTATCTATTTCAATTGTATTATCGTTATGATATTTCATTGTAGAGGTCAGGGAAGGTAAAAAATATATTTGAGTATGCGGTTATTCACCGTACTATTTGCCATCCATGATCCTAAGGATCCATATAACATATCGATCCAATTACAATCCCCTTTCTCTTTGAGCCGTAAATGATAAAATGGAAATTTGCATTGCTAACTTGCATGATCCATATAACATATCGATCCAATTACAATTCTTTTTCTCTATGAGCCGTAAATGATAAAATGGAAATTTGCATGATGCATGAATAATATGACGGTTTACAGGCAGAGGATAAAATACAGTCAACACGAGAAACATCTTTCAAAACACACAAGATTATATACATAATTTCATGAAAATACGATATTTAATTCATTGTTCTTTCCTCGTATGCACACTCCTTCGACATTATATTGATAAATATGATAAAAGATTCAAGTCTCTGTGTTTGCTCTTTTTTTAATGAAATAGGTTAATTTATCATAAATCATGTAATCAAAATCTAAAGATGAATGTATACATGCATATCAATTCATATCAAGTCATATATATCCATTTCATACATTAAAGCAAAAATGTATATGTATATAAAATGTGGTACAAATCATGCAAACCTGCCATCCGCCTTATAGTAAGCGATGGACCTGCATGGTACAATTGCAACTTTCTCACTATTATTTTTATAATTAAATATCATAATTGATAGGATTGAAGTAAATTGAATATATCATTTTAATATATTATATATCATTTTTATGTTAATACTCTGTCAAATGATTTCCTTTTCTTTTTTTCAAACCATGTGAAACTGATTATGTTGTGTTTATATTGTATATTGTAATCTACTTTTCTTGAATAACGAAATGGTATCAACAAATTAAGTATAGAGCTGTCGCAGTTGAATGCGAAGGTTGTGGGTTCGATCCCCGGCACGGCACTTATGTCGTTGAGCAAGGCATTTTATTTACATTGCTATTTTATCGTAAATGTAAATAAATGGTGTCTGGCATATTTGATTACCAACCTGTGTGCGCGCGTGCAAAAATGCCAAATTTGAATGCATTTTCTCCATAAATGGGGGGGGGGGGGGGGACTGAAAAAAAATGAGAATTCCCAGTGAAAAAGAATGCATATTTGCATGAATTAAATAAGAAAAACAATGTATATCATAAATTTGAATATGCATTCTTGCACAATACAGTCATGATGAGACACAAACACGCCAAGTTTGGTCGCAATCGGTCTATAAAATATGTACCGGTACATGTATGAGACTTTTGATAAATTGAACTAAGTACCTGTCAGTAAGTACTGTATTTATACATGACTTGTATGCGGCAAGTATGTAGGGGTATTTTTCAATCGGACCATTTTCTTGTCATCATTCAACATAGTTCTACCAGAGGAGTGCATTCCCAACGTGTGTTTTGCCCAGGAGCTTATCATGTTTTCTTTTATTTCATGATTAATTGAGTATAATATGCATATGATTCTTGTAGCTAGTGTACAAAATGATGATGTGTTTCAAGTTTTGCTGAAATAAAAATACATAGTATTGATCTTATATGTAATAAAGTGTAGCAATTGTCTTTAATTTATCACATGTACATGTATATCACAAATCCAAGAAATATAAACATCTCAAAAGGCTTAGGGTATTATTGTTCATAAAATATACATGTATATTATGCCATCTTGTCAGTTTGGTTTTTGGTGACTGATCCATGGATGTAGTGTTGAAGTTTGTGTGCATACGGTTTTTTCAAATCATCAAGTTCTGCAAGTGTTTACATGAATATCCTCATGGCCCATGTGAATGAGTGTGTTTTGTACCCTCTCCCTATATTTTCATTTGTTCCTGTGGTCCTATATACAAGCTTTATAAACTAGCAAAATAAGTCATTTTGTGTGTTGCAGCGAATGGGGGAGTTGTCCGCAGCTACTCACAGTGATGTTTCCTATTCGGCCAATTTGAAATTCCCATATGTATATTGATTATAGCTTTCAAAAAATCTTAACTTTCTTATTGTTTGTCCGATTTCGTTCAAACTTTCACCAATCTGATTCTCTTATTTTTTTCTCTTTCATTCAGAGCAACTTGCCATTAGGGTTGGATTTCCCTTTAATTAAGGGTCTGTAGTATTTTCCTCATCCTCACTTCATATTTTCTTTAATTTCTCACTCACTTCCGATTGTACAAAGTCATTTTGAGAGGACATTTCCCTTTACACCAGAAGTCACTACCACTCCTACGTTATCACGTTTATCTGTCAACAAGTGGTCAGCTGCATATAGCCATGCCCAGGGGCGGATCCAGGATTGGGTAAAAAAGGGGGCACACAAATGGCACACAAATGCAGGTTTGTCAATTTTTGGAAAAGGTATGACCCGTATTTTTTTTTGGTCTCGCCAGCTTCTCGAATACTCGGGGGGGGGGGGGTAAATGGGGGTCCAGTTTCCCTCCATAATTCCCTGACAAGCCCCCCCCCCCCCCCAAAAAAAAAAAAAAAAAAAAAAAGGGTCTTCATTCTGAAAGGGGGGGGGGGCACAATCGAGAAAATGGCGGGTCGTCTATGGTCAAAATGCATACTTTTCTTCCAAAGGGGGGGGGGGGGGCACGGGCCGGAAGTGCATCCCCCCCCCCCCCCCCCCCCCCCCGGATCCGCCAATGGCCATGCCCATCGCACAGTACTTAGTGACTCACTCTCAATTCAAGGAATTGTAACATGAACTTTGAACTTTGAACTTTATTTCTATTGACCCCTTTCGGAGTATGAGAAAATACATAATTTTTATAGTAGTATACATAACATGTTTAAATAAGATGGCAATAAAGGCAAAAACAAAATCCAGAAAACTATGAAATCATAGTGTTCTTTACGTCTTTGGTATCGAATAAAGTACACATTTTCAATGTGTTTGGGCGGTTTCTATACTGAGGTAGGATATATTTGTCTCTATCTTCTTCGAAGTAAGCATAGGCCTACTCAATAAATAAGCCTGATAAATTCGTCACCGATACCACCTACATTACAAAGAATACCGTATGTCTAGGGATGCCCTCGTATCGCCCTCTTACACAAGGTAAGTGATGACTGCCACATCTAAACAACACTCCATTTCTTCTTCATCCTGCCACTTTCTAGCAAGGGATAAGAACAATGCAAAGACTTCTCATCTTTTCCTTTGCTAGATAGACTTCAGTCAAAGTTTTCTCATCGACTTAACACGGTAATTTGGGGATGTCATCTTTTCACTGAATTTCTTTTGTTTCCTTCACTTCAATTGGAGCAATTTCTACAATTCACTACTTTACAGTCTATACTCCATCATCTCTCCTGGGGAAATTTGTACTATCTCTTTCATCATATTATTCTCTGCATTTCACTCAGAGAACAGTCCAAATCTCGCTTGTGCTAGCCAAGTATTTTTGTGATCATTTCTGTGGTGATATCTATATAATTGGAATCGGATTGTACAATAGGCCTATTTAGAAACTTTTGACATTTTGGAGGATCCATGTCCGGTTAACCCCTGCACGTATAAGTCGGTAAGTGCTGATTGCTTTTTATACATCTCGCCTTATAAAAAGCGACCAACCGCTACAGATCTAAAAATCTGAATAGGGTATCAAATATCTTCCACTAAAATCCTCGTGTAGGGTGCTTTTCAGAAAGTCACGGACGCGGATGCCTGCGCGGATGCCGTACACAGTGGCGTATCCAGGGGGGGGGGGGCGCAACAGGCGCGCCCCCCCCCTATTGGCCGTCGTAAAAAAAAAAAAGCAAAAAAAAAAAAAAAATCCTCATACCAATTGAAAATATTGTTCATTAAATAGGCTTCAAAATTGGTCACATATATAGAACTGCCAAGTAGTAAGTTTTTAACGTATTAATACATTTTTTTGAGTAAAATACGTCCGTACGTTTTTCTGTGCGAAAATCCGTTTTTTGAAAATTCCGAGTATATGGTTGTTCGAACTTACACTACGTAGATACCGTACATCTACCTTATCTTGTCTATGTGTACTGTTTGTGCTAACATGTACAGTGTATACGAAGCATGGGTGTGAGAACAAACAGTGTACATTGACAAGATAACGTACTGTGCAGTGAATCCATGTTATGCATGATGGCAGTGCACGATTGTGCTATCGCGAGATAAGGAAATCACAGCCGGCATTTGTCCTCTGAGAACTGATTCTAAATTTTGCAAATGAGTCCAAATGGAATATCATCGCTATTTTTCATGATTCAAGTGAGAGATAATGTCTAATTTGTTGAAATATTCTATGATCAAGGTACAAGGATACAGGTGCCAAGTCTTCCAGCACCAGCGGCCTAGATAATTGGTAGTTTGGTGGGTACAGTCTGAGTGCGTGCATATCGTGAATCGTTCTTCATGACCAGGCTTTCGTGGCTTGTTTTCTACTCTTCCCGCCCCCCCCCCCCCCCACTCAGTATTATTTAGGGTACGCGTATGCTTGTTCCCTCCCTTTGAAAGCACCCCCTATCTCAGGGCTGCCAAAATTTCTGAACCCCCCTATCGCGGGCTTTGCGCGGGCTTTTCCTGCTTTGGAGACCCCCTAAATTCAGAACACTGCTCAATGTACCCCCCTATCTCAGGTGAGCTCTCATTCCAACCCCATATCTCAGGACAGACACCAACCTCCTCCCAAGTAAGCTGTCATTACAATACCTTGGAAGAGATGGGGGCCAGTGTTTCTACTTTTCAAAATAATAATGAAATAATCCTGGCTGAATGAGCTATCAAAACTAGCAGGAATTTCATCCTGGGATTTGATCGATTTTTCAAGATATTTCATAACCCCCCTTTTTTTTTAATTTCTCAGGTGTCGAAGAGAGAGAGAGAGAGAGAGATAAAGAAAAACACCCCTTTTTAATGAAATCTCCGAGTGATAGATAAAAAACACCCCCTTTTTTATAATTCACGGGCCGGATTGTGTCGCCCCAAAAATACCCCTTTACCGGAGATTTTGGGAACACGCATGCGGTCCCTTCGACCTCCGAGTGGAGGGGGGGGGGGGGGGGGGGTGGGCTACTCTTTAACTTTATGTTGGGGTGTTTGAATTTAGCTGTGGTTAACTACATACGATCAGGGAATTCCTGGAATGTTATAGAATGAAGATAAAGTAATTTTCCATCGAAAAAATGTAGTTCCTGGTTTTGAGTTTAGATCTTACTAGGCAACTGGGCAAGGTGAATTTGCATGTTGTGTGGTAAAAAGCAGATCAATTGGCTAAAATATTAAGTTAATCATGTCAATATTTCTTTATAATGTACTGTAGATTAATGAATTTAGCCCTCTAAAGAACAAGAAAACGTACCAGCTTCAGGGGGCTTCGCTCCCTGAACCCTCAAAAGAGGATTTGCCCCTCGACCCCATCAGGGGCCCTGAGCGGGCCCCTGTACCTCCGGCTTGGCAAACATTCAAACCCGAGTATGCAGCTCAGCAAAATGGAGCTGCTTCGAGACGAGACGAGTTCAGTGCCTGTTGCAAACTGTGCGGGGCACAATTTTGACCAGTATTTTTTATTTTTTAATGCATTCACATGAAACGACTTTATGCAACTGAAGGCGTTCTTATTAAAGAAATGTACAGTAGTCGCATTAGCATTTTTAAGGAAAATAGCGAAAAACATATAAAACCGGCAAAATATGTTTTTTCAACTAAAAATATGTTTTTTTCTAGCTGAATAATATGTTTTTTGAAAGTGACAGGTTGGCAGCTCTGCATATAGCACTATTGTGCATCTCAGCCCTTCTTCAGAAGCAAAATTTTTCCAAAGACCCCTCCCCCATGACGGTGATCAATAATTCCTGGCGCCCCCCCTATTAGGAAATCCTGGATACGCCCCTGGTACAGGCCTCAATCAGACATAACCCCCTCCCCCCGTGGGCGTAGTTTTGAAACTTACTTTGCTTTCAGTATGTGATATGGGGAGATCTGTGCTTCCTGGGAACTTGGAGTTTGGAGTTTTCTAATCTCAAGGTACCATAACGGTATCGATTTTATTCGTCATCAATAATCATTTCTAAAGAAACCACCCCCTATAGGCTTAACGATGACTCATTACAACGCAAACATGATGATATCACGCGCATGCCCAACGCATCGTACTATAATAGTTCGACTACATATCAGCGACGAAGTCTTCATTCAAAAAAGGGGAACAACATGGCACCAAACGGGTTTGATTTGGAGAAAATCCGTAGTGAATTCACAGCAGCCCTTCATGAAGATGGCACAATAGATCTTGAACACTATCTCAAAGGCCATACCGAAATTACAAGGTAAGATTTAGACGGTAAAATTGTAGTCCAAAGTAATACTATAGTACGGTAGTTCTTCGTTATTATGAATCTCCCACGATGGCTTACACTGTGTGCAATTGCCCCACCTTCGTAGCGGTCGCGATTCAGGAAGTATTCGTACTCCAGTAGGGCGTGCACGTGTGTAGTCCCTTGCGTTGGTAACGATGTTAGGGAAATTCGCTTCAAAGTTCAAACAAAACACATTTATCGAGCACTCTTTGTAATTTTAGACGTAGTACATGTATATCTAGGCCAAAGTCGTTATTATGCCAAGCCACCATTAAATCCGCCTGACCAAGTGCATATTTAGTCAAGTTTCTTGTGTTTTTATTATTGAAATTCTGATCATTTTCAACGGAATAAACGCTATTGTCTTTTGTCTTTTGATTTAATCACTCCCGGGTACATTTCTGTAAAATAGTTGGTATTTTCTGTCGCATGTACTAAAGGTATGGGGGGGGGGGAAATAAGATAAATATTTTAAATACTTGCTTTCAAATTCAGCCCTTAAAAATCTCACTCCTACCTCAAATGGCCGTTAGGAAGAACTTTTGATATTTACAGCAAAATCCAAAGTCAAAATCTTGTCCAAAACCGGAGAAATCCCCGCCGATTTGTTTCGCGATCGCGTGTTGTTTACAAACTGCCGATGTCTTAGACTAAAATCGGCCAATATAATTTTTGTCCACGAAGAAACTCGGGATCGCAAGGGCACATCGATCTTTACGATCGCGCACACAGAAAATCGGAACTTTTCCGTGTACGCCATAGGGACCGAATTTTTGAGGACAAAACTCTTTTGGGGAGATGTCAGCGCCCGCGGCGACCAGGAAATGTACACAATGACTCCGATAGCTCGTTTCGCGAGAATCAACAGTAAATTGCGGATTTCATTTTTGTAAATATCTTTTCCAACATTGGTGAGTTGAATTTATTGTATTTCTTGGATATTTTGGGGTCGGTTTTTGAAAATTAAATGCCGATTTTGAGTGAATATTGGTGACTTTTGTGCAGTGGTGTTTTAAAAAGATGAGGTGTATGACTGCCTACATTATACACACGAAGTATAGGAATGTACCTATGAGTGGATTTAATGTTATTATGGAGTTCGGTGAGTTTTGGATTTTTTTACTGTACCCCCACAAATTTGGTATCATTGGAAAGAGCATGCAAAGAGAAAAACAATGGTGGTAAAATCAGCTTGATATGTTGAATATTGAGGAAGTTACAGTCAATTTTAGTGTCCGGAATCCCCATTTCATGTCTGTCGCCTTTCATTCTGACATAGGAAAAATTACCAAAGAATTAAAGTTCTATATTATAATGAACA
Organism: Heliocidaris erythrogramma; assembly: GCA_025617745.1. NCBI lineage: Eukaryota > Metazoa > Echinodermata > Echinoidea > Camarodonta > Echinometridae > Heliocidaris > Heliocidaris erythrogramma. The sequence goes on from CM046863.1 coordinate 11,391,495, forward strand.
AAAAATAACTTGAATGCATTACAATTTAAAACATTCTAAACTATTATGAGACAACAACAAACAAGTCATAATAATAATAATAATTAATGAAATGTTATTGCAGAGGTTCAAATGGGTAAAAATGGGAAAACATATAAATAAGAATAAAAAAGAAACATAAAAAAGGGTTAAGACATGAAATATATACTTGCTGTTTTTGTTAATGTATATTATATATATATATACATCAATATAAATATATAAATAAATATATATATATATATAATTATGTATATATAATATATAGATTATATATTTATTTATACATATATATAAATATATAACAAATATACAAACATATATAATAAATATATATATATTTATATATATAAATATATATATATATATATAACATATATTATAATTTATATATGTTATTATTTTCTAGAGGTATTATTTCCCAAATACAAGACAATTAAACTACAAATCTTATGCCACTTGGCTATAGTCAGTGTAGAAAGTAACGACTAAAACGAGATACATGTACAATATTACTAAGCAAAATCTACGAGATTCCTCATTTTCTTGATGTGTCCTTTTTTTTTCTAGCGTAGTGCGCTTCTATGCGCTAGCATGAATCCATTATCATTGCATACCGTTAGATTCAGAAAACTTCAAAGTTTCTAAAAATATGGGTTTCCATAGGGTTTCTCCCCCTCCTTCATTCCTCATTTTTAGGTTTTCTGGCACAAAAGTACGCAAAATATAGCCCCAAATTGAAACTTAATATTCTCTGGCCTTGAAAAACAGGAAAAATGCTCCAAAACCCGGCAATCTTGGTACCAAACGAAAGCTTACGATCTCCAGTTGCGTATGATCACTATTACAACGTGCCTTACGCAAATTTGATGAACCGGAAGTAGTATCAAAATGCAGAGGTCAGTCAGAATTATTTTCAAAATGGCGGCCACCAGTGAAAACGAGATCGCGTAGTGTTCCGAAGTCGGAGGATTTCAATACTCTCTATTTCCACTTTTCCGGAGATTCCAGTCAAATATTTGGTATCAAAAGAACAAGCAACTATCTGGCTACACGCAGATGTCTTCAAAAAGGTAAAATAGCATTGGAAAAGTTTTTTATCAGCGATTTTCCAACATAGAGTTTCGCGTGTTAACAGATACATATTCAGAAAGTGCCGTTTCATCGAACTCGCTATTGTTATTAATATTTGTTTAATTCATAACTGAAATTGAAAAAAAATATCAGTCAAGAAGAGCGGGATTCGAACCAGCAACATTGTAGAACGTGCGGTGTAGAATAAGGATACTTCAACCATGCAGATTTCTTTACCACTAGACCACGAGCAGTTGACGGTGCAGTTCGTTGCTCTTAACTTTTATAAGTTAAGGCTTTTATACTTTTATAGTGGCTATTCTTACGACGAGTCGCAAGAATAATTTTCTGGCTATTCTTACGACATGCGCATACGCTCCATTTTCGTACTCTGCGCACACTTCACTGGTTGAGTAAAAATCTCTCTCTCTCTGTTTTCTCTGTCTCCTCAGCCTTTTCCATATTACATGTAGGCCTATATCTGTAAAAGTGTAATTCTGTAGAGAGAAAACATTGGTTAGTAACAAATGACAAAACTGGGAATCGAACCTGGGTCCTCGATATTGCCAGTCCTCTGACTTAACGATGTACCTGTGAGAACGAGTTGACATCGAAGGTGTTCAAAACATATAAATACCCTAACCCTAACCCTAACCCTAACCCTCACCCTATTCTTACGACGGCGCAGAGTACGAAAATGGAGCGTGTGCGCGTGTCGTAAGAATAGCCGCATTATAGTATACCTCCACTCTATAGAAATTCATTTTTCTGCTCACTGTTTTTTTCGATATCCTAGGTAGGATTTTGGCCAATTGGGCATTACTGGGCATATTAGCTATTATAGCCCATATCTATATCTATTTTTTTTTTATTGCTCTTCCATAAGTTCTACATGACTTGTAGCTGTAGATAAGAATACACATTAGTTTGTCAACAATGCTGCATCAATCATGTCAATCAATGATCATATTTAAGTAAAAAAAAGAGAGAAAAAAAAAAAAAAAAATAAGGCCAAAGGGGAAGAGAAGGGGGATGGGGAGGATGAGGAGGAGTAGACCCTATATAGGGAGAAGGGCTATTATAGCTAATTTTTATGCCCAGTAATCCTCAAATTGGCAAGAATCCTACCTAGGATATCAAAAAACAGCAGAACAGAGGTATAGATAGGATTTGTATGGAGCGGAGGTATATAGTGTGCACAGCAAGATCAGATTCACTGTCAATTGCTCGTGGTCTAGTGGTAAAGGCATCTGGTCAGACTGTCAGAGTATTCTCTTTCTACACTGCACTCGCATTTAAAGTCCCAGGTTCGAATCCAGCTCTTTCTTGCTGATAATTTTTTCACTTATGACTCGATAACGATAGCGTTTATTCCGTTATAAATAACTGAATTTCAACAATGAAAACCAAGAAACTTGACTAATTATTCACTTGTTCAGGCGGATTTAATGGCGGCTGGGCATAATAACGACTTTGGCCGGGAGAAGAAATAGAAAGCAAGAAAAATAATAGAATCTAAATGGAAGAAGAATTTGAAGAAGAAATAAGACTTCAAAGAAAAGGAGAAGAAGGAGACACCTATTTCTATTATTATTTTTTGTTTTGTTCTTCTACTGCCTTCTGTTGTCTGTAGGCTGCTATCTCTTCTGGGTACTGTGTTTGGCTTTGTGGCTTCCGACATGAAAGGCAAGTGTAACATCATGCACGCCCACCGAACGGATCGTCCCAATGAATTCACCACCGTCCAGACTATGATCGAATATGAAATGCGCGAGAACCTCACTGCGCGGAAGGACGACAAGGGTCGCGATAGCGGCTCCCGGACTTTTCTGCGACTCCACCGAGCCCTAGAATTCTTCTGCGTCCTGCTCAAGCGGTTGACTCCCGCCAAGGAGACAGATCCGACTTCGACTCTAACGTCAAAAACGTATGGGGAGACGCTCGGGAAATACCACCCGTGGGTGGTTCGGCAGATGGCGTACCTCGCAATTAAGACGTTACCAAACAAGCAGCAGTTGATTCAACGCTATTGTTTACAGAACGCAGAGGAGGCAAGGGAATTGGTAATATTAGCAGACGAAGCAATGCAAGCCATCTACGACAGAACTCAGGATCTCTTTGATCAACACAACCTTCTCAATTTACCCTAACCCTGTCATAGCAGCAAAGTGATCTCATGTTTTTATACTATTTGCCAACTATATGTTGTGCCATTCGGAGGAATTATATAGCTGTAATTATGAACAAATCAGGACAACTTGTGTTCAAATTTTTGTCAAAATATGTTTTTAATGAGTACTCTAGATTTATTTATAGTATACAAACTCATCAGCAAGTGTGATATGAATGTTCTGCTGGCTTAGATTTTGAAAAGGGGGAAGGCCTGGAAGGGCACTTCTTTATCTTTTAACCCATTGACTACTGAATTCTTTAACTCTCATAGGCTTAATACAGGAGCCACCCGGTTAAGATAAAGTTGAGTTCTGGTCATGCAATTACAGTTTGAAAGAAACCATCTCAAATCAATTACTGTAGGAAAGGGTGATCATGTCTACACTGCATGTACTGTACACGTACATGTATATAGAATGGGTTTTTGGAATCATCAAAATGATAAGAAATTGACCCAATCTCACTGAAAAGCATATGAGCTACACACACAATGGTTATATGGGACTGCACACACATGTGGTATGAGTTATGTTCGGCCTGAACACTTCAGCGATTTCTCGTCCTATTTCGAAAATGAAGGCATTTGAAGAGCAATCCTTTTCAGGGGACATTTCTACTATGATGATCTGCTAAACTGACATATAAAAGAAATGAGAAAGCTTCACAAATTATTTCAGTTACACCAGAGTTCATATTACAGGTCAGGATTTAGAGAATCAAAAATAGTGGTGTTTCCTTAACATATTTTTAATCCTAGATTTGATGAAAATTTTATATTGTAAAATTTGTAAAAATTGCACAAAGACATGCATTTGAGGCTCCTGAAATATATGTTTCTGTTTCCCCTTGTGTAATGCAATCACACTGAAATACCCAGTACTTTCATGTCACTTTTTTGTTTATTAAGTATTTGTTATTGAAACCGTTCATTGTCTGTTTTAATAATGCCACTTGTAGTAGATGTACCTACCGAGCTGCATCATTTTGTCCCCCTCTTAATAATTGTAGGGCTCTAATTTGCCTACTACTAATTGGTTACTAAATATGTAGTTAAGACCTGCAAAGGATTTTCTGGAAATACACAAAGAGTGACTATGACGCTTATGTTTATTCCAAACTTCAGCCGAGAATCTCTCTTCTCTTTTGTTTTTGCATCTATAGACATATATATTTGTATTTTAGTGGTTTCCATATACATCTATACTCGTGTGTATTGTAGACGTTATTATTTGACTCTTTATGAATTATCTTCTTTGTTTGTTTGTTTTTGTGGGGTTTTTATTGTTGGTTATGTTTTACTTTGCAATTGACATGTACTGTACATAAGAAAATTATATAAATGCTTAAAATTGTCAAATTCACATTTTCAGCTTTAAAATCTGTCATTCTTTTCAATAATAGCCATTTTTAAAAATTCATATTACATTTTTAGATTACATGTTATTGTCTTGATACTTTTTAATTGTTTGTTCATGAACCCTGTTGCAGTAAAAATGAAATATTATTGTTGCTTGTTTTGAGGAGAAATAGTGATTCCTATAGCAAACTCAATGGATGATTTGCAATGCTGAGGGATGAAATTATACTGCTGAAATAGCTGAACATTGGTTAGAGGTGGTTTATATATAGTGCAATGTATGAATAGAGGCTTTAGATAAATTGTCGTTCTGCACCAAAGGTGAACTTATGTTTTCTCCTAACATCCTCGTTTTACCTTGAGCTGTAGAGATAAAAAAAGTACTGTAATGAGAGAAATGAAGCAGGCAAAAAAAAATAAAAAAGAAAATATAAAGAGGAGAGTTAAAAATTGTACATGTACATGTACATCACATGTAAAATGAAAATAATTATGCTATGCATGTATACATGTACATGTAATATAGGTACACAGAAACAGTTTTGCCATGGGGGGGGGGGGGGGGGGGGGCTGACATTCTTGCCTGAATACATGTACCAACTTTGCATTTTTTTTAAGTTTGCGGGTGAACAAAATGGCACCCATAGAGTTGGTGCATTATATGCTTTTAATACAGTTTTGTCATTCAGAAGTACATTTACATGTATGGAGATAGGATATACTGATTAAAATAGAATTCCTTGCCTGAATTGGGGGGGGGGGGGGGGCTGCAGCCCTCCATCTCCCCTCCCACCTTTTCATTCCGGAGAAGGAGACGATGAAACAGGGACTGATTTTATTGAAAAGTTACAATCATGAAGTATATCATATCATGTATGGAGCATGGTTAGAATACAAATGTATATAGTCAGTTCAGAGCCAGGAGGGCCTTAACTACATACATGTATGTGTTAATGTATGAGTTAACGTCCTTCTGGCTCCCAACGGACGATATATGCTTGTAGGTACTTGCAATTCCAATGCATTTTATTTTGTCAATTACTTGTTTTGTGCTCAGAATTTATTAGTGAACTCTATCTGATTGCGAACATCCAATCATGTAAATAGATCTATACCTTTTTTGTTTTTTAAAGGCTTTATATATAAAAAGTGCACTGATTCTTTCTTTTGTTCATGAAATATTCTACAAAAACATATAAGAACTTGTTATTTTGATGATAATTATTATTACATATAGGTGTTTGTTTATTTGATATTAATTTGGTGATCAGGCATATTGGCAATGTTGTGGAAAAGTCAGTGATGCTCTTTTTGACCTGGTTTATTCAATATCAAAATCATTGTAGCTGAAAGCTGTATTGAGATCTATTCTTTTACATTCAATATAAGTAAATGTGTGGTAAATGTGGGATTCAGGATTTGGAAAATTCTCCTGTGAAACCAGAAGCTTTCATATGCATCTATTGTTTTTATGCTGCAAAATTATTGAATTACAACTCACACAACACTGAATTTTTGCATTTTAGCAATTTTCTTGCTGTGAAAATGGCTGTCGTTTAGAAATCGTGAAAGCTTCATGTCGCGAGCGTGCTTTGTTTGACAGTATTAAAAAAAGTTGAAAGTACAGAGAAGGTGACTTCTAAAAACAATATCTGCACAGAAGATGCAAATGAAGGACTTGGCATAAATAGTCAGTTTGGAGCTAGAAGGGCTGTAAACTCAACTTCATATACTTTAACGCAGAGTTAGCACCCTTCTGGCTCCAGACAGACAATATGCTGTGACAATGTCATCCTGATGCTTTTCATAGTGTAGATTCGAATAAATTGATATCCAGTGGAAACTCACTATATTACAATGACCTTGGGACCATGGAAATTACCTTGTTATAATCAGGAATCTCCTTTATATCGGGGTATAAAAACAAAAGAACATAAAGACCTGGGACCAGCAAACTTGCCTTGTTATATCAGGACTCTCGTTAGATCTATCAGAGATCTTTATAACGCGTTTCCACTGTACGTGTATGTATGTCATTTGTTCTCCATTCGCAAATTACATTACCATAGAATAATGATGTGTAAGAAATTATTCCCCATCATGACTTTTTTCCTTTCATTTCTGATTTCTGCCAAAGAAACAATTTCCTCCGCTTCAGCCTTTAGAGTGCAGTCTTTCACATGTGAAACAGAATGTTCCAATAAGGACGGACATGTCAGTAATTTATCGTCATTGTACTTTGGCATGTAACGGTTGGTATTTTATGGCCAGTTGACATACAACTCAAATATTGTCTCTTTCAGATCCAGTAATAAATTGTGTGTGACATATTATTTTATATTTGAAAGCATCACATTTTCAAACTACCTTTATACGTAGATGTGTCATGTGTCAAGGAAGTTGATAAATTTATTCCACCTAAGTTGTACTCTAATGATCAGATATTTCCGAATGATGAACATAATTTTTTGCACTGCTGTAAGACTAGAAGCTTAAATAAATTCCAGACTCTATGAACTACATGTATCAGTGACAGTAATTTTGTTTTTTGTGGGCATGCATGAAACTTTCGCCAACAGCAAACGTTTAGTGTTGTGATTTCCATATTTTACGGCAGGACATTTTCATGAGTTTGTACCTCTTGCAAAATTCACATAAGTTTGATACATGCAAAAGTTCCTAGTCTTTAAGAGTTTTAAGTGGTCTCTCAGCTTAGTTTCTATTGGTATGTATGGCTGTATGATCACTCTATGTAAAAATAAGTATTTCCTTTTTCGACATAATCAATTGCCAATATTATGAGATCAATGAAATGTTAAGATAATTATGCTTAGGAATTTTACAAGGATATAAGATGTCTCTTGATTTGAAATGATGGTGCATACAATTTGCATTCTGAATGGATTGATAGATTACATGTAGGTTCACTTTAAAGGGGAAGTCCAGTCTAAATATAACTTGGTTTTACAGAAAATTATTTATTCTGTATTAGTGTATACATGCAAAAACATATTACTATAAATATACATGTAAGTTGGTTCAAGTCATGAGGAAATCACATTCTTGGACAAAAACTTAAATTTGTATTATAAATATTTAAAAAATAGATCGTGAGTTGTGTACCCATGAGATCACTGATTCATGAATTAGTTGCCAATTTGTCTAGTGATTTTCATTGTTTCTCCAGTTTTTCATGCCACTAAAAAATTCATAAGTTTCTTATTAGTTGTCCGATTTTCCTCAAACCTTTTTTGATCTGTTGGTCTGATTTTTCTGCTTCTATCAAAGCCAAGTAAGTTTTGGACCGGACTACCCCTTTAATGACTACGGACTACCAGATGATATTCACAGTCACACTGGCCTATGTATACTTGTATGCTTATTTGTGCTGTATAGAGAGTTCCCAGAAGCAGCCATGCTGGAGGACATAACAATAAAAACTGTGGATGAGGTCACGACAGCAATGAATTTTTATAGTCTGATGCGCAGCTATTTATTATGTCCTCCAGCATGGCTGCCGTGAAAACCCTCTATATGTACGTGTACACGTGAAAACTTCAAGCAAAATTGTGGGAAATTGTAAGTTAATCATAACACTGCGCCGAATGAGATTCCAATCAAGATGAAAATTGTAATGTTCTTCTATATGTATGTAATGTTTTCATATTTTATGCATCTAAAACTTTTTAAGCATTCTTTGGAAATATATTTAGAAATAAAAGAAGTGTTTAAAAGATAATCATTATATCCCCAAGAAGAGTGCCTGGTTTCATGCTGTCTGCACAACTGCTGTTGTCAATTGTAGTGACAAAAGAAATTTGATTTCAATGAACATGTGAGCAAAGGTTTATAATTTCTAATTTATGTGGTGCATGGACATGTAGCATGTATGTGCTATGCAAAAAAAAAGAATATTTGCATTAAAATAGCAAGGGTTGAAATATGAGCGGGATAAAGTGAAAGAAAGAGAGAGAGAGGGAGAATTGAGATTGAGAAAGATAGAGTATAGAAGGTAGACATGGGAAGAAAAGCGAGATAGAGGCATAAAATATGGAAGGCTGGAGAAAGAGAGAGAGAGAGAGGGTCAGATTTAGAATATAACTCTACGGAACGCCTCTTGCGAGATATATTGCACAAAGTGTCAGGTTTGGAGAATATTTCAATGTACATGTGGATTTGTTTGTAACAAAATTGTTGTTCAATTACATATTTCATGCTGTTTTGAGAATGAATAAAATCCCTGTGGAGAGGGGGGGGGGGGGGGGGGGGGGGGGGGGGAAGGGGAGGGGAATCATCTTCATCTTCATAACGACCCTTATCACCACAAACATCATCACCACACAAACCACTTCAGTATCAGTATCACATCTTTACACCATCATCACCACCATTACGTCATTATTACAATGAAATATGTCCATTACTGACAATACTATACTCCATCACATTGTCAACTGTAGTAATCATTATCATTCTAAATCACGACCCCCAAATCTTCTATTTTAAGCTTGCTCTAATCTTAAAAACAAAACACAAAAAAATCTAAATAGAACAGATGCACAAGGAAAATAAAAAAAGGTTATTAAACCTGACAAAAGTAATGAGAAATGGTACAAAACTAAAAAAAAGTTAAGCAAGTGAGCTACACAACCACAACCACAACTGTAAACCAAAGTGTTGCCAGTTTGTATTTTTTATTGATTTAAATCAACCTTTGCAGAACACAAACCATATTCTCTGCATGTTATCCATTATCATAAACATTACAAAAACGCTAACAAAATAAGTCTTTTGAAGCTACAGTACGGAAGAATGGTATTAACAGAGCTATGATAAACACATTAATAGCTTCTTTGTGACTCCTTTGAAAACTTCTAGCTTAAATCTCACAAATGATTCTTATAGCAAGTGCCCAAAATATATACATGCTTTTCAAATGCAATTCAACTTTACAAAAAACTTTAAACATACAAAATATAGCGTTTCTCTATAGTAATGCAAACTCAACATGTCAAAATGAAGATTTTTCAAAGAGAAATTACAGTAGTTCTAATTGGTACATAATTGATCCTTTACAAAATATCAAAATGCCTGCTTAAAATGTTCAAATGTTCATTATTATTCTGTTTACTCTTTGAAATGTTTTATCCACATGCATAATGCTCTTATATCAATTTACAAATGGAAATTTTTGGCTAAGTTTTATAAAACATGACCTTATTGTCATGAAATACTATGTGTTTTTTAATTTTTTTTTAAAGTAAAACATGAAAATATTTGAATGGTACTCAAACCAACTTTATGAAGAATATCTACAGAATATTGTTAAGTGCCTGCTACAGAGATTTTTTTTCCTGGAGTTAATATTTTTTATTCTCTTTCTGTCGATATCTATTAGGATGGATGATTTGTTCTTAGCCTATAATGAATGCTTACTAAGATTTAACGAGGAAGTTTCAGCTTATACATTTATGTCATGCTAGTTGCAATGCTTTTCTTATTTACATTACCTTTTTTTGTACACTTCGAAGTAAACATATTTTGTGAGGAATAAATAGAAAACAATGCAAGCCTATACAGTATTTCAAACGTTACCAATAATCTACATAGTACCATCATGTTTCAAATTATCTTCAAACTTTATTTGGTTTCATCTCAATAATACCTCTGAATAATCACTATTCTACTACTTTTACCCAGAATTCCAATCAATGGAATTCTTTAAACATAAATGTAATTAACTTTTAATACACAATTGTGTATGGGGAAACACACATACTGCACATTTTATCTGTCGCATTGATTAAAATACATGTGCACAACATCCATTTTTCCCCTTTTAGATGCATTCCAATAGACACCCCTAATACAAAAATGGACTAATCCAGTAAGACTAAGTACTGTATACGCCATATATTTCGCAGACGTAATATTTCGTGAATAGGACTAACCAGATTATTTCGCGAGTGGTTCGCGATCAGGAATTGCACAAACAGCAATGAGGATATACTAAAGTGAAGTGGTTGTGTGCTGCTAGCAACCCACTCTCAATTCGCGAAATTCACAAAAATAAAACCCCTGCGAAATATATGGCGTATACAGTAACTTGTTCCATGCAGTCCTGCTACTTATTGAATATAGGTGTCTATTTTGAGAATATTGTGCAAAAATCTCTATGCATCAATGTGTATAAACATTTGTACAGTATTTTACACGAGCATGTACATTGTAGTGCATAATAAAACTGACATAAGGTAGAAAATAAAAGAAATATGAGAGAGAAATATAAAAGAAGATATAGATACATGTAGACATTCATATACTGTAAACGTAGAATATTTCGCGGTGTGGAAATTTTCGCGCAGCATGAAATGTGCGCGAAAATAAAAACACGTGAATATTTTTGTTTATGTATTCTTTTGCCCATGGGCCTAGCGCGTCGGCGAAATTAAAAACACTTGAAATTCACTTTACTCGGCCGAGCGTGAAAAATTAATCGCGTGAAAATTTCCACTTTTACAAGTAGTCAGGAGGGAGAGGCAGAAAATAAAAAGAAAAGAGAAGAGACGGCCGACATTAAACCAAAAAAAAGAGACAAATATACATGGAGGGGGGGGGGGGGTGATGAATATATTATTCCACATTACAGCTTTTCTCTATTTCATTTTGCACCTGAATACAAAAAGCAGTGCAACAACAAATGCAATCAATTTGACAACTTTAAATTCTTTAGAAAATAGCATCATCATCATCATCTCTACCATCATACACATTATTTCTTAATACAACATCATGGTTATTCAATTGCTGAACAATGATTGTTTGTACATTAATGAAATGTAAGGCATTCTTTTTCTTCATAATTCCACGTTTTGTTGAACTTGGCGAAGATAAGAAATTTTGATCAAACTGTACAATTTACACAATTCTGTTACTGTCATTGTATATAAATGATGTATATCTTGGGTCTCTTTTCTTGGCTAGCCATGCTGGGTATTGTACAATAACAATGGGTTATACTAAGGTGTACAAGTCATATTTGTAACTTCCAGTATCCATTATTTTTTTAAAAATTATTTTTGGAGTCGTGGCTGTCGGAGACGTACATGTAACCCAGGAAAAATTTGAGTTCTAAGAAATCTAGGTTGTGAGCTTCTTCTCCAAATGTGTTTTCATTGGGGAGCATTTTAATCTCTCAAAGCAGAGATTGTTATGGAAGTAAACTTACTGTACAATATTGAGTCCAACAAATGCCTGAATTAATTCATAGTCTTAAATGTATCTAATGATAAAGAAGGGGCAAGTGACAAATAGCTTTTCATAATATTATAGCAACATGTATATTTGTTTGTTGACATAGACATCACATGATGGCTCCGAGTGTATATAGAATTGTGCCTACATGTATATATATTTCTTTACTCCCCTGAACATGTTCTACATTTTGCAGCAAAGTTTTTAAAAATCTATTTTTCTGTAGAGGGAAAGGAATATCATAAACAACTATTAACATATAAATACCAAGCCCTAAAGATAGACATATCAGATGATAATGAATTATGGGTAATAACAGTATATACTGGTAGCAAACTTATCAAATAAACACCATTCCAAAGTGGTATATATGAATTACAAATTTAAACATATTCACTCTCCCTCTTAAGGCTTCCGAAGCAATCTAATAATTTGGAACTCAAGGTGTTATCAGATAGAAGAAAACGGCTTAGAACTAAGACACTTTGTAACATTCAGTTCTAAAAAAGCTTCACTTCTCTTTCTCCGACAACACTTGAACTTCATTAGTAAAAAAAACATGATCATTACTATCTTCTTTTTCATATTGTGCAAAGCAGTTCTGGGCCCTGTTTCATAAAACTTGTTATCAATAACAACTGCTAAAGTTCTATGACAAATTTGCTCTCAGCCAATGAGATGCAAGGATTTCAGTAGCTTATATCAGTCATTGCAACTTGTCATTGAAAACAAGTTTCATGAAACAGGGCCCTAATGGTGCAGAGTGATGCGATGTAAAACATTATCACCATCTACAAAACAAAATCAAATATCACAGCTATCAAAAGGTGACAAGAAATTGCTTTCATCAATCTTTTTTCAAAACCTACTGACTTGTAGTGCTTTAAAGTGAGACGCTTCAGAAAACGGCACCTTTGGGAAGCTATAGATCATTGTAAATATCAATAACTGGATTTAAGCTAGGTTTGCATTCATTTCGAGAACAAAATTGTTGAAGCAATGAAATATACAGGAAGGAAATATTATTTGGAACAGATTTTAGATCTAATTTTGATGTTTTACAAAGTTCAATACACATCACAGATACAATGAATGAATTTGGTGACTATATAAGAAGAGCTTGTCTGTTGGCTCATCAGGCCTTTTTAATTTGACAGTGGAAAATCGTTATAAAGAGCTCCGATTATAACAAGATTCCTGTTATAACAAGGTAATTTTCATGGTCCCAAGGTCCTCGTTATAGTGAGTCTCCATTGTATATATGTACAAAACTCATGCAAACTACATGTATGTGCAGGTCACAGGCAAGCAATGTTGCAATTGATACTTTTGTAATAAATGTCTCTGCACTTGCATACCCCTTTAAGCAATATGGATCCCTCTAATATATGAATTCTAGTGCAGACTTGGACTGTTCCATTCACTTCAAGTAGAGGGTTGACAGTATGCTCTTTAAAGTAGAGGTATTAAAAATACTGAAAATGCTTCCGCACTGAATACCATTTAAACATTTACCGGTAAGTAGAATCATGATACAAAAATTAGCAGCAAAATATTTCCTTTATCATCGTGTGAATCGTAATGCATTGAATACCATAAGTGTCATATATTTCAGCAAGACAGTTTTATGATTTTAAGTGTAGGCCTACCTGAATACATTGTACTTGCTATATCGTGTGTTGAGAGCCAGAAGGGCATTAACTCATATGTTTTAACACAGAGTTAACGCCTTTCTGGCTCTTAACACACGATAGGTGCATTGGAAGAAATACTCTGTACCCCAATGTGTTGTTCTGTATGAGAAATTTTCAAGATTCCATAACGTTCATTTACAAAGGATACACCATTACAAAGTTTAGAAAATCAAATGTTAGAAGCTAAAAACATGAGTAAGACTTGTAAGAAAATGTAACTCCACACTGAAATATATTAGCTTGTTTCAAAACGCTAGCTCACACATTGCGCAGCTTATGACTTCAGACACTACATGCATTAATGGACTTTCCAACAGTCATACATGGTTACATGTCGGTCACTAATTTAGGATTAAATCTGCAGTACTGCAATGGATGTTAGCTCAAGAAAGTGGAATACAAATCTGGGAAATGGGCACCCTTGAAATAAATGATGAAATCTAAATAAGCATGTCAGGGCGTGGATGGATAAGGGTGCAGTGATCACAACTAGGAATTCCCTTGGCTGAATGGGACTGTAACGAGACTAGTTGCTCCTAACTGTGGTTGGGTGTGGCTAAGTGCGTTCTGGTAGAACAGGGTGTGGCTGGTAGCAGGGGTACATGATCACACCCAGGAGTCACCGGCTGGTTCATCTTGCCCCTGTGCCTGTAGCTGGACAGCCTGAGCGGTACTGTAATCACCGTAATCATGACTGCGGTCGTACGGATCATGGCTCATTGAGTGGTTCACTGAAGCGTAGTTAGAATGCTCAACCTGAGGTTCCGGGGCCTGGCGACGAGAAAGAGAGAGAAAGAAAAAAATCTTGATGATTGATCTCATGCTATTTTGCTTATCGAAAAGAGAAAGTTCATGTGCCTGGGACAGACAGTAATGTTGTCGAGATTGCAAAACTTGACATGTTATATTATTACAATGTTTACATTGTATGGGTTAATAGTATAGTCAGATGACACGTGCTTTAGGGTTTATAACTGCACATAAGACAGTGTGCACATCTATGAACACCATATAGAGTTGGGAAGGAAGGGGGGGGCACCAAGCTATACACCATTTCAACTTACCCTCCCATAGACGGACACGCCTCCTACTGGCGCACTCTTGCGGCCGGTGCTAGCATAGGGGTTATCAGCGTAGTCAGAGGACATAGGCTGCATAGCGATCTCTTCACCAGGCATCACATGATCATCCAAACGTTCTGAGGGAAGACATGGAATGAGGTAAGAAATCATTAAATGGAACTGTTTACATGTATCTATGTTTGTGGATGGGCTTTGTAACATCGCATTACCTACGGCTGGCTTGCTACTTTAACCAGTTGGATTTTGTTTCAGTGGAAACTCGCTATAGAGAGCTCAGATATAAGGAGATTCCTGATGTAACAAGCAACTTTTGCTGGTCCCAGGTTTTTATGTTCTTTTGTATTTTTACCCTGATAACAAGGTAATTTTCATCGTCCCAAGGTCCTCGTTAAATTGAATTTCAATTTTTTGTATAACATGCATTTTCCATAGACTTACATTACTATAGCCCAAGTTATCTCACACTTAGTATCCAACGGTTAAATTACAATACTTTGAGACGATCCGTGCAAAAATTGAGTCATTTTACTTTAGCTTGGTTAAATATTGACTTAATCTGAGTATTGAACTGAACACTGGCCCATGGATTTACATGTTGTAGTTTTCAGCATATTCAGCAACGTGTGTCTATTTCAACACGTTTAATGTTTTTAATAACTTACCATACAGTATGTCATGTGAATTGTTACATAATACAGGTACCATTAAGATTTACTGACATCCATTAAAATATTTCTACTGGTTCACTTCAAGTGCATGAATATTTAATTGTGTAAAGTAAACACGCATTATATATCAACAGCCATAATCCAGTACATCATTAAAGTATAGATATGGTTTATATCTTAATAAAGTTATTAGCACACTTGTTGGAAAGCAAAGAAAAACAGATACAGTTACGCTTGCATTTAATGACGCACAATTTTTTTTTTAAACAATTTTTTTTACCAAACAATGCAAAATATGTGTTGTTTACATTTTCTAAGTCGATTGGTTCCAAGAGATTCCGCTTAATCAAAGTTAACTGTATAATAACAATCATAGAATTATTCAACAATAGAAATAAGGAAACTGAAAAAAAAAATCGACTATTTACGGTTAATGTATTAATATGAATGCTTAACCCATTGCTTTCAGAGGAGCGTTTCATCAGTGTCTTGTCCGTGATTTTTTACTGACAAATTTGCTCTCAGCGAATCAGATGCAAGGATGTCAGTAGCTTATAACAGTTGGACTATACTTAGCATAGCAGAACAAGAGAATGCAGTAGTCAACAGGTTAAAAGAAAATTTAAGTTTAGGCAACTTAGCAAAACGGAATGGCACGAAAAGACGCGTCCGGAATGCAAACGGCAAAATTGTTTGTGAATTAAAAGTTGTAATTTGATATTTTTAATGATCATTTGGGTTATATTCAGCCTCATCAAGGTCATCAAGGTCGTGAAGGCATTTGTAAACACTTTGTGGCTTGATGCATGTTTCTACCTTAATGCAATAAAATTGTGCTAACATGCATTTTTTCGTTCCGTACAAATCTTTTCATGAAACTACGTTTTGCTAAGCTAATGAACCTCAAAATAGAAGTAAAATAGAAGTGGGGAGTAAAATCTACAAGAAAAGGGCAATCCATGCATAAGCATTGTTAGAACAGAAAAAAAAAGAGAAAACGTCTGCACTGGCAAAGAGGATTGATTTGTAGGCTACACTGTGGAATTGATGAGCATCGAGTGACACCTGAAATGTATCCCATATTGCTCTATTGAAAGGTTCTATCCCAAATATACAATGTACATGTATATAAAATGGAACAATCCGTGCAGTGTCACAACATGGTGCAGAGGGTTATTCTATTCACAAAGTGGGGGGTTTCCACCTACCCTCGATATTGAATATGGTCATGCCTATGCGAGGTACTTGTTAGGTCAGCCCCACTACACTCCCCCCTCCCCCGCCATCTGCAATGTGGAATAATCTGTTGTTATCTGTGCAACATCACAACGGGGTGCAGAGGGTTATTTCATTCAAAAAAGAGGGGGTTCCCATCTAACTTGGCTATTGAATGTGGATACACCCTCAATCCTATCTTGGTAAACAGTTCTATCCAACCCTACCCCTTCCTCTATGCAACGTGGAAAAAATCTGGTGCAGAGGGCTATTCCATTTACAAAGAGGGGGTTTCACCTACCTTGACTATTGAACAAGGACAAACTTTCTCTAGTAAAGGGCGCTGCCACCCCCACCCCCTTTCTACATGCAAAGTGGAATAATCTGTGTATTGTCAAAACAAGGTGCAGAGGGTTATTCCATTCACAAAGAGGGGGTTTCCACCTACCTTGACTATTGAAGGAGGACACACTTTCTCTAGAAAAGGGTTCTAGGCGATGGATCAAGTCATCCTCTACAACATACACACAAAGCAGAATAGCATGGATATTGGGGAGAGAAGCAATGAAGAAATAAAGATGGGTTTAGAAATTAGTATGATGCAGGTATGCATTCATGAGAAACCCCTGTTAGGTAAACATGGAACATTCCAGGGAGAAAGGGAGCATGCAGTGGTTGGATCATTCCATTTAAAACTGGGGGGTTTTATGATATCAATAAAGATAAAAGTATTAGTCGTTATCACCAGCAGAGATATATATGTGTACCATGCATAAAACCATAATAAAATTCAGCTTAGAAGCAAGGGGGCAAAAGAAATGTCACCAAAGTTATTTAAAGTATCATACAGAAGCAAGATAATTCCGAAGAAAAGGTTTTGCAAGGAAAAATACGCATAGTAAAATTGCAGTAATAATAAGAAGATAAGTACAAACGCTTTGTACTACATGCATACACACACCCACACATACAATATACACACACCATACAATGTACACACACATGTACCATAATTCATAATTCTGTATACATGCAGATTTGATCAGTTTGCATATCAATTATATTTTTTCCAGTAAAAAAACAGTAGGAAAAAGCCATCCTGGGCTCTAAATCTGTTTTTTATTATATGGCATATTCATATTAGCAAAGGCCTGACAAACAAACACTCATTGTACCATTCCTTCATACAATATATACATGCATTCATTTCTCAGAAAATGAACAAAAATTGTACAATAAACTTTAGATTCATAAACATATAAGTTGAGCAAGAGTTTTTAGATACATCCAGAAGATTTTTGAAATAAAATTTAATGCTGATGAGTGACAGAAATATGCTTTGTTGATTGGACAAAAAATGCAGGAAAGAGTTGATAAGTATGAAATACTGAGAAGTCTTTTAAAGCCTCTTTCAGGTATGCCACAAGAAACTGCCGGGCCAAAATAAGCATTAGGGTAATTCCATAAATATGGGAGCCAATTTGTGACATTTTTGGTGTCCCTTTTACATATGAAACCCACATGTTTGTGTGGCTCTGAGTAAATACTCAAATAGTGCAGTACGATTGTAAGGTGATTCTAAGCATGACAATGCAACATTATGCTTGGAGATCACTTTACAATCTCACTCCGCTATTGGTGTTTTCATTATGAGCCATAAAAACATGTGGGTTTCATATGTAAAAGGGACACCAAAAATGTCACAAATTGGCTCCCTTATTTATGGAATTACCCATTAATGAAATGTCTGGAAGCAATTATAGGGACAAGGTTGATCTTGCCTAAATAAGAATTTGGTGTATACTGTCAGGTTTGGTATCATCAAAATGATAAGAAATCAACCCAAACTTGCTGAAAAGCACATGAACCACACACAGAAATGGGTATATGGGGCATGAATGTTTGGCCTGAACACTTCAGCTATTTTTCATTATATTTTGAATATAAGGGCATTTGAAGAGATATCCTTTTCAGGGTCTTTTCTACTATGATGTTCTTCCAAACTGACATAAAAAAGGGAAGAAAGCTCACTCAATCTTCCCTATAATGATAAAGTTGAGTTCTGGTCACTCAATTACATCGTGGAAGAAACTGTCTAAAAGCTATTGGGAAAGGTTAATTATGTGTACACAAGGATTGGCATACATGAGGTTTTAGAAGCTACAATATGATAAGAAATTGACCCGATCTTGCTGAAAACACATACTCTGCACAAAGAAATGGGTATATGGGACTGCACAAACATGGGGCATGAATGTTCGACCGAACACTTCAGCTATTTCTTGTCGTATTTCAATTATGAGGTCATTTAAAGGGCAATCATTTTCAGGGGACATTTTTACTATGATGTTCTTCCAAACTGACATAAAAATAATGAGATAGCTCACAAATTATTCGTCACTTTTCCCAGAACCCAACCTTCTCTTTAAAGAGCATACTACTAACCCCCTACTTGAAGTGAATGGAACAGTCCAAGTCTGCGCTAGAATTCATATATTAGAAGGATCCATATTGCTAAAAGGGGTATGCAAATCACATTTACGTTTCTTCCAACTTACAGCTCATAAGTGAAATGTTGCAGCATTTTTTTTTTTCATCAGCAATTGCGATTCAAAAAAAGAAGGAAAAAATATCTGGTAAACCGTGGCATACATGTATGAGCCTTTAGTAAATAGTGCTTGATATGATATTTTTTTTAATATTTAATGCGCATTCAAGAAGATTACTTAAATAAAGTGTTAAATATATAGTAATCTTTGTATAGAATAGAGGGAATAAAGATATGATATAGAAAAGAAGTATAATATAACCCCCTTTCTTTTACCTTTGGTTTTGGATCTATAATTTGCATATGGATCCTCCGTAATCTCTTTCCTTTCTGTAGGTATGTTTACAAATCATGGAAGCAATTTTAATCATTTGCCTTTCTCTTATGCATGATTGGATAAAACTGGACTCATTGCAACTATTTATTAGAATAAGAAAAAAACAGCAAACAAACAAACAGGAAAAACAGGTCAATAGCATATCACTGCAAATATCTTACAGAGAGATAATTCATGGATGATTGTGACTAAGTACTCTAATAACTACAATCACTACATAACTATGACTGCTACCACCACCACCACCACCACTACTACTACCACAGCTACTCCTACCACTATCACTAATACCACCATTACTTCTACTATTACTTCTACTACTACTACTACTACTACTACTACTACTACTATTACTACTACTACTACACCTACCCCTACCACTATCACCACTACCACCACTGGCACTACTACTATTTATTCATATACTACTACATGTAAATATGCTACTACTACCAGCTATCTATAATTATTACCAAGTACCATAACTACACGACCCTGTGTGTCTACAATTCTTTTAACTTGTACACATCTCTTTTGCATGTTCTAGGCAGACTTATACATGTATAATACTAATAGCTGTTTCATATAGCGCCTTACCAGTTACAATGTTACTGACATATTTACCCCCGTTACTGGATTCACCTGAGATTCTGCACATTACAGTGCACATTCTCCACTCCTCTGGGGAGCATTCCAGCCAGTCGCCCGTTTCCAAGCGCGCACATACTACAAGTACAACCACGATCACCACCACAATCACCATCATCATCATCATCATCACCACGAACGCCACTACATATTCAAACTAATTTCTTCTTCTGAATGTTCTTACCTGCACCAAAGTCCCTGTCCACCGATCTTTCATCATACATGGGGTGATGGGCGGGGGACATGTTGTAAGACTCATTGAAAGCGGATGGGGGCTCGTCACGATGGGTGTGGCTTAGCTCAGGGGCGGGTCTGGTAGGCTGGCTGATTTCGTTGGTGTCGTTTCCTGGAAATGACAAAGTAAAAGGTATGATCATTAGATCAAAGCTACCCCAAGCTAGATGTACTCCTAGGATTTAGGAATAAACATCTTTATTTGTCTCACATGATGATCACCATCACCTCAAACATCTTCATGATTATTTTCACTATTAAAATCATCACCACCACTGCCGTCATCATCATCACCATCATCATCACCATCACGATCCTACTCACTGTGTCGTTGCACCATGCTAGTCCTGCTCTGGAGTTCACTTTTACACCCACTAGCATGACCATCCCACTATCATCATCAATATCACATCTATAACCCTCATCATCAATATTACAACAACCACCACCGTCATCATCATCATCATCATCTCTACCCTATATCCCCTCAATCACCACAGTCACTAAATATCATCAATATCACCAGTAACACCATCATCAGCATCAGCAACACCACTTCACCATCCTCATCCCTATCGCTTCATCTCCATCATACCACTATAACAACCTGCACCATCACCATCAGCACCATTGCTTCAACTCACTGTGCCGTTGCACCGTGTTTGTCCTGCTCTGCGGCTCCATCATACCACTAAAACAACCTACACCATCACCATCAACACCATTGCTTCAACTCACTGTGCCGTTGCACCGTGTTTGTCCTGCTCTGCGGCTCACTCTTACTCTCGCTGGCGGTAGGCGGCAGGGAACCGTCTACCGTAGTTTTTCTGGGAAGCGTCGTGAAGGTGCTTGAAGCGTGGAAGAACTTCTCCTCCCAGCCGTCCTTCTTGTACTGAGGTCTCAGGTCCTTGTAGGACCACATGGCGTGTAGCACCTACATTCATGTCAAGAATATATTCGTAATTATACACCAAACTTGAACTTTGGCATTCAAGAGCTACATCTACCACAGCAATTTGTGTTGAACCAAAAGGCAGCTGTGTGTGCAAGGATTTAAGATGGAAGTCAGTGAGTGCGCTTCCTAGGCAGAAGGAGATGGCCTTGACCATCGATTAGGGGTCCCTTTTTATAACATTTTGAAACTTAATCACAACTCGTGGACGGAACATCGACATCTGTCACATTCATCATTTGATACGAAAGGAACAATATGAGTAAATATTGAACAAGTTTCATTCTTCTTTCCTTTTTGCTACATGTACCAGAACTAACGATGAACCTTGACCCTGAATGATGAGACAAAATCTATTTCTTGCTCTCAGCAGCCAAAGGTCCCATCTTTCTTACTGAAGACAAATAATGGTTGAATGATAACCAGAGGGGTGTTTACTCTTTGAAACATGCACCTTTTTTGTTTTCATGGGATGAAATATTTTTGAGACGTACCTGATACGCTGCTTTGATGACGGAAGCAGGGTAGGCACCGTTGGCCTTGGTGAGGGATACAAGACGCTCTATACCAGATGCACTACGGAGAGACCTACAGGTGAAAGACACAAGAAAATATAAAGATATCACAGTTTCGCTATAAATACCTATCTAAAATTAGACTGAACGATTGAATCATTCATTAGGTAATAGGGGAAGCTCCGCTGGCCTTGGTGAGGGATACAAGACGTTCTATACCTGATGCACTGCGCAGAGACCTATGGGTGATACAGATGAGAAAATATAAATGACATCACCTGTATATGTCTTTCTCTTTTGTTTCACTTTCAAAAATAAAATTCTTGGTAAACAATCTTTCTGAGGTGTTGAGGATAGCAGCAACATTTCTTTTTTCCTTCTCTCCCTCTCTGTGCTGATGGAAAAAAGATGGGAGGGAGGGGGTTCCACCTTGCTTCAAGTTCACTTTAATAAAACAGACAAATCAGAGAACAGATCAGAGAATCCCGTAAAGGGTCTTTTTTTTTAATGCACATTTTAAAAGTTGCGATCGATCAAACACTGGTAATTATCTCTTTTTGTTTGTCTCTCTTAGGTAAATCTTTAAGTCTCTCCATGTCTTACTTAGCATTTTCTTGGTTCTTGGTGACCAGTTCTGCCATGGTGTTTAGTACGGCCACGACGCCCTCATTGGTGATATCCTTAGCCGATCTTCGGCCGCTAGCTGAGCTGGGTAGACGCTCTACCAGATCCTGCATGCCATACTTGCCTATTGGACAGAAAGATGCACATAATACTTATCTTTTAGCGCTACATTGTTCTAATAGAATGTAATGTCTCTGAAAACAATATACATGTTTGGAACTTTGTCGAAAAGTTAAAATTATGGCTAATTTTGATAAAAAAATGATTTTAAATAAAACAATGATTTTGAACCTCTCGATGTGTGTTCTAGCAAAATCAAATTGTTTCTCACGGCTTAACAAGCTTCCATTCTTACCAATGAGGTCCTTATTCCTTGGGTCCATGGCGAGGTTGCGGAGAGCCTTAGCAACGGCTACCATGACCCGGTCATTCTTCATCCTCAGCAATTCAACCAAGATTGGTAAACCTTTCTCTTTCCTCATCTCAGCTCGGATGTACATTGCCCACTGAAAAAAAAGGAAAATAGAGAAAAAATACAAATGTACTGTAAAATATCTAAAATATGTAGAATGGGTGGAGGAGGGGGGGGGGGGGGGGGGGGGGGGGGGGGGGGTTGGGCAGCCGACTTATTTGGTCAATGAATGCAAATTAACAAGGCTGGGAGGGGGGGGTCACCCAACTTATTTGGTCAATGAATGCAAATTAACAAGGCTAGCAATTTTGGGGAGCATGCACGATTGGCATACGTTCTACAGCCAAAAGTATGATCATCTTGAGGCAATGTGCGGAATACACTGTATTTTGTATGCTTTTTACATATAATTTTTCAAAAAAAGATAGGAATCTACGGTTGCTTACATTAGTATGGAGGTCAAAAAATAAGAATAATTCCTCCAAAATATAAATGGTTAGCAGCTATGGAGGGGTCATATCATTTTCTTTTCTCCTCCTTCTCTCTTTCAATTCTGTTTCTCTTTTTTTTTTCCTTCCCATGGCTACGCCACTATCAAGACAGGTGTACTTCTTTACGACACCCTAGATTTTATCAAAGAGAGCCCTTTACAAAAACAATATTTATCTTCTGCTTTAGAATGTTGTTCCACAATGACGAGAAATCACACATGAGGCAAGAATTTCAGCAGAGAGGAATCGCCTTTATTCTGTGCAAGTAACCCACCTGCCATTCGCCAGCTGTAACGTTCTGTATCGTACCAGCAGCTGCTTCCAGTGATGCTGCTCTGGAACACTCTGAGAGTACTATGAGATACGGGTTGACGATACTTGGCTGCCAAAGCTTCTCAACGCCTCGAACGTCCTTCTTCAAGTTAGGGATGGGCTGAGAAGGGTTCCATGTGCCGGTTTTACTGCAAGAAGGGAAGAAGTGTACATAAAACATCAATTCAAGTACAAATACTGCACTTTAGTTTAGCTATCACAACTCTGATAGTACAAGTAGACATGGATTGACAATGATTGGTTGACAATGCTTGGCTGCCACAGCTCCTTAATCCATTGACTACTAAATTCGCTCATACCCATAGGCTTAATACAGGGGGCCAGTCAGTTCCCTTAGGCAATGGGTTAACAGTTTTAATGTCCTCTTTCAAGTGAAGGATGGGCTGGGAAGGATTCCACGAGCTGGTTTTACTACAAGAGGAGAACAAACGTACATGGAAAATGGATCCCTGGGCAAATATCACCAAGTTTGTTGAGCTTACTTAGATACCGATATGATGCTAAAAGCTATCAAGGAATTTCTCATTTCCTTCTTTCAGTTAGGGATGGACATGGGGACATTTTATGCCAGTTTTACTGGCAGATAGGAGACAGTGTACATGTACATACAACATTAATATGAAAACAGATGTATACCAAAACACACTGGCATGAGAGTAAATGAGTAGGCCTACCGCATTTCTATAATTAGATAAAATATTTACCAACCAAGTTCCAAGTCCTCAATCTACAAACAAAATAAAGATCTAAGAGGTATTAAATGTACACGTTGACTGCATAAAGGGAATACATGCTACTGAACAAGGTCTATCAATTAAACCATTATTAAACAAGATAGCAATATGAACTCACCCCGCTGTGCCGTTAGAAGCTAACTGAGCATCTTTCTTCTTACTCCCACCAAAACAGATCAGAGAACCGCTTTGTGGACCTGGTCAGAGTTTCAAAAAAAGAGGGAAAATGAAGAAACAATAACAAAACTCCAATGAAGAAGCTCAGACGGTAGTGACAGATAGGTACATGTAGTAAAGTAATTCTCAATAAATTACAGGCTTTGGTCTATCAACAGAACAAACGGGGGAATGCAACAGTCACACCTACAGTGTATACAATGTATGCATAATAGAGACCAAACAATGCGGCAGTCCAGGGTTTCGATCCATGGTGAATACAGAGTTAACCCGTTGACTGCCGAGTTCTCTTTATTCCCACACGCTTCATACAGGAATGATCCAGCTCCCGTAGGAAATGAGTTGAATGGTAACAGGTAATGCGAATGACAGAAATGCGTGAAGACACAGGATCTCAAAGGTACTTGCTGAGAAATCTGTTGGATGCACAGAACCGGCCTGGCCAGAAAATACATGAAAAAATGGGCAACGGTTTGTGTTGGCAGTTTGTCAGGAGTCCCCCCTGAGTCATACAAAATAATACAGTGCAGCATAATGCAACTGAAGTATACTGGTGTGAACATCCAAAACCGAATGACAAGCACTATCAAAACCTACATGTAATCCAAGAGGAAGATTAGAAAAAAAGTAGAACAAAAGAAAAATGACTTACTCTTTTTCTGTTGTGATTTTGGTAGAGTATCCGGGAAGGTGGAGGGTGTGCTGCGTAGAGGGATGGCATCAGGATGGTTGGCTTCGTTGGCGATACGGAACGTCAGGTTTCTTAAGATGCAAAGGGTATTCTCCACCACCTGAAAACAGAGATAAGATCATGCAACTGGTCAGCTTCACCTCATAGTAACCAAATCTGTTTGTATCTTGCAGATGGATGTTTTCATTGTAAAGGTTTTATAAATAAGGAAAGTATTCATCAATGTTTGTTCCCATAGATTTTTCAGTTTTTACTTAAACCAGAACTTTTTTTTTCACCAGTTTTGGAAGTACATGTAAATGGAATGAGTGAGCAATTTTCTAATACCCTCGTCACACTAAACCAAACCAAGCACTAATCAACAAATTATTGGACAATAAACATTGAAGTCAGTTTACAACCTGTTGCGAGCCTACTAGTCGGAGGAAAGGCCAAATTGGAACAAATCGTACATGTAGTAATGTCTGAACAGTCCCAAGATTGTCTACGATTTCAAACCGATTTGGCCCTTATATGTGTAGAAGGCTTCCTATTCTTCCTATTACTGTTCAGAACCTCAATCAGGAAGATTTTATTTCCTTAAATGTCCATTTATTTCCAAAATCGGAGCGCAGTCGCTCGTATATAGCTTTCGGTGGGCTTAAATGTATTGTTGTGATGCTCACCTGATTATCCATGTCGTTGTTCCTCATTGAAGAGCTGAGTACATGTAGTAGACTGTCTACCAGCCCTTCACATTCCCTCATCCGATGTCTTGCTTCTATACCTCCTGAACTCACATTCCTGCAGAAGAGAAAGAATTAAATTAAGAGACTGGTGCAGAAAGCTAAATAAGGCAATCCCTCTCTACGTGTACAGGAAGTACCATGCTTTGACCAGCCTTTCTGGGGTTTTGCAGTGTTTGATTCATAATTTTTCAAACAAACAATATCATAAGAGGAACTTCGAATCCATCAATTCCAAATATGCACGTCACAATAATCAGACTTCAATTAATAATTTCCAAGAGAAACAATGATTTACAATGAACTTCTTACCAATTGATTTCAAATAAGCACGTCATAAACCACTTTTTCAATGAAAACAGACTTCTTTTAATACAGAATGACATGCATGTAACCCTAGGCAAACTTGAGGCTTCATGTACGTGTAATATGATTTTGTAAGGGTTGGAAAAATGGATTACTGCAGTGACAATAACATAATTCATCTCTTTATTTATTTCTTAACTTAACCAATCAATACCATTGCACCATAAAGAAGGTGATGAGGTCTACAGGATTAACCACAGGACTGTGGTTCAAAAGGTACAGGGTTCAAGTCCCGGCCACGGTACTAACGTCCTTCGGCAAGATGGCAATCTGCAATTTGCTGCAATTTGCTGCACTCGAACCTGGTGAGTGATTTGGGTTCCAGTACGAAAAACGTCAGAGCCTTATCGGGCAGAAGGGCTATTAGCCCAGGTAAAAATTTTCAAAGCTCTTTAGAAGTGCATACAGACTTGTAACATGGTAAAAGCTATATAATTACAGATTATTACTGTTATTTCTATTATCATTATTTTAAAATCTGAACATGTAGCAAGAAGGCTCCTGTAATTGCTACCAGTGATCCATCTGACATCTTACCTCAAGCATCCAGTAGAATTGATAAAGGTCTTTGTCCAAGGCTCATCCGCTGCCTTGAAAGGACTGTTGCCACTAGGCTTCCATCCAGATTCTGGGATTAATACATTGTTCACCAATACAGCGAGAGCATCCTCCATTATAGTCTTCTTCAAAGGCTGGTGAATGAATAATGCAGGTATATGATGAAACAGTTTATCGTTGTGACCGAATGAGGGAAATCAAATGTTGGTAAATCGTAGGCCATGTGTTGGTGAAACTACAAAAATTACAGCAATTCCTTTTTCATTCTATAAATGAAGAAGCATGTAAACATGTAACTTAGTATTAATAACCTCAAAATGCAACCATTAAACAAAGGGGGAAAATCCTTGATTTTAGGTTCATCTACATAACAAAAGTCGTATATCTTCTTACGGTAATAATGAACCTGTAATTACGAGAAGGCATGGGCACAAATGTTCCTCTCATTTCATAAAACTGAGAGAGGAAAAAGAAAAAAAAAGAAGAAAGAGATGGCACTGTTGTGTGTCTGGCAGAAGGGAGGAAAAAAAATCCTGAATTTTTTTGAGAATGGGGAATTCTAATGTTAAAAACCTTCTGTCAGGAGGACGAAGGGATAACAAAAAATACCTCTGATGAGCTGAGATTCCATAAAGTCCCTGCAGCAAGATCTTTGGTCTGTTGAAAAGATAGAAACATAATAGTTACAAGAAGGGCTGGCAAAACTATCACTGCTATCATCACCATCTTATCACCAGGCACTACCATCATAATCATTAATATCATCATCATAATCATCATCATCATAATCATCATCATCAAAATCATCATCATCATCACCATCATCACCATCATCACATCATCACCACCACCATCATTATCATCACCATCATCATCATCATACTCATCATCATGATTACCACTACTACCATCATCATCATCATCATCATCACCACCATCATCATGAAAATCATCATCACCATCATCATCATACTCATCATCATGATTACCACTACTATCATCATCATCACCATCATCATCACCACCATCATCATCATCAAAATCATCATCACCATCATCACCTTCATCACTACCATCACATCATCACCATCATCATCATCATCACCATCATCATCACCATCATCATCATCATACTCATCATCACGATTACCACTACCATCATCACCATCACCATCATCATCATCATCACCATCACAATCACCACCACCATCATCATCATACTCATCATCACGATTACCACTACTATCATCACCATCACCATCACCATCATCATCATCACCATCACAATCACCACCACCATCATCATCATACTCATCATCACGATTACCACTACTACCATCACCATCACCATCATCATCACCATCACCATCATCATCACCACGGTCCTCCTCCTCCTCCTCCTCCTAACCTCTGTATCTGTAGATGTTCTCAGCAGCCTGGCCAGTGCAGGTATACCACCATTAGCTTTGATCTTCACTTTGTTCTCTTCATGCGCTTTGCCGTAACTCAGGTTTCTCAGGGAGCCGCAAGCGGTCCGGTGGATCTCTGGGACTGGGTTGCCTAGCAACCCTACCAGCGGCTGGATGCCACCCATTTCTCTGCAAAAAGAGGAGGGATAAAAATAAAGTAACAGAAATCAACATGTTAATAGCGTAAATTTGGCAACACTGAGGAAAGTTTCTTTTAATGCAATCACTGAAATAGTTGCATTGATGATAATAATCAACATCATCATAGTCATCACCATCATCATCATCGTCGTCATCATCAGGATCAAGTATCACTGATCTTTCAGCACACACATCAACCTATAAAAGAAACTTATATCCTCACAGTACAGTGAAAGCTCATTAATTAAAAGATAATTTCAATGATTGCTTTCGTAGAACCTTCCCTTAGTGAGTTAGAAATTAAATCAGTCTTACAGCCATTCAACAAACCGGATAGGCCTCTTCTACCTTCGCGGCAACTCATCTTTATAATCTAAACTGCTTTCAACAGGAATTGAAAAGTGTCTATGCCTCTAATTTTCCCATCATGCCCCATTCTAGTTCGTGGAAGCTTAGAATGTGTCTGTAGGCAATTTTCCACATGTGCAACATCAAAAATAATAGTTTGAAATATAAAATGTGCCTATTTTCCAAACGGCTGTTAGTCAAAATTCAAAATAAAATGCAATTAATGTTCAAATTATAATCTCAATTTAGCAGTGACTGTAAGGTGGTGCTGTTCAAGTTTTGCTAGTTTAATGCCATTTTAAGTCCAATGTTTTGTATACCTTGTCTTTCTCTTGATGTCATCATTCTGTAAGAGAGATGCTGAATGTATCCTGCAGCATGGGCTACAATAGACTGGTTGGGATGACCCAGGTAATCAATCACTTCCTGTAGGTCAGGGGCTCTCCATTTACCATCACCTAGAGAGAAAAAATAAGAACAAAAAACTAGAAAATTACCTTGTGGTACTTTATTCTGTATATATAATTAATTATTTTTTCAGTAATTAATTTGTACAGTGGTTTATTATGATTATTATTTGTTTTAAATTATTTATTTATTATTTATTTTTTTTATTTTTTTTAAATTAATTTATTTTATTAATTAACATTATTATTATTATTATTTATTTATTTATTTATTTTGTTAAATTATTTATTTTTTTATTTATTTATTTATTTATTTTTTTTTATTTATTTATTTATTTTTTTTTTTTTTTGGGGGGGGGGGGGGGGTTATTTCAATCTTTAAAAATGTTGATTGTGTACATAACAAAGGCTGACAGGGCTGCTGTAAAAATCAATTTCAAAACTGATAATGCTACCCTGTGTAAATAAAACTACAAATGGTATTTTTTCCTCTCCAGAAGTATTTTAGCTGGTTATAAAACACATCTAACAAAACATATTACAAAGAATTGAAACACAGGTCAATTTCACCTTTGCACCTGTTGATAAAAAAAAATAAATCTTTTGGGATAATGTTGAAGAGCTTTTGTTATAACATCCAAAATTTTATCCAAATGTGATCCAAAGCATGTCATAAATGACACAAAGCTTTTATCCCAACACTACATACATGTAGTACAAGTAACCGAAATTGAGTTTGTATTCAAATTATTAACATTAAGACATCAAACACAAGAGATAACAGTCATGGAAGTGTGTATTTTTCATTTTTCAAAACTTTATATGATCATACTCCTTTTCAAAATTATTAAGTTTTATATTCAAGGCTTGGTAAAAAAAAAAATCTCTACTTCTCTTCACTTTACCTCTCTTTCAATCTGACAATCCTCCCCCCCCCCCCCCCCCCCCCTCTCTCTCTCTCTCTCTCTTTATCTCCTTTGTCACTGGTGTTCTGGCATAATGTAATAAAAATGGAAATATAGACAGACATGCAGGTGTGGTCTTTATTTCCCCCCACAACATGACAGAATTTAACAGAACCAACATCAGACAAGCATGGAATAATCAAATATTCATGCATCAACAAAATGAAGATGATCAAATATTCATGCATAAGCAAAATGAAGATGAGGTTTTTTGTAAACCGCATGGCATATGGAATAATGGAACCTACATGTAAACATGTATTGCGATATTAAATGAAAGTAAAATATCATGAAGGACAATACCACCATACACTCTTGATGTTCGTCTTAACCAAAGAAAAAAACCACCCCAAAAACACCACTATTATTAAACATGACAGTTACTATCAAGCAACACCAATCTTTACATAAATTGCAAGTACATGTACACAAAACAAAAGTGAAACAAAGGTACATGTATGCTGTGTAAGTACAAATACAGTGACTTTGTGTAAAGAAAAAGTAAACAAATATATAAGATATACATAAATGAACGAAGAAGAATAAGAAGAAAAAGAAGAAGAATAAGAAGAAAAAGAAGAAGAGTGATGAAATAAATTAATAATAATAATAGTAATAGTGATAACAATGATGATGATGATGACAATTTTAAAAATGATAATAAATATAGAACTAATAATTTCAGTAATGAAAATAACAATCATGACAATAATTGTGAAGAAAACTTGGCAAAATCAATGAATTTCCTAGCAACTACATGTAGTACTTTCATGCAATTATGGTTCCTTTTGCTGGTGTCAGTGTCCCTGTCACGCACGATAATATCTGCAGAAATAATAATTATTGGCCTATGCAGCAGTAATGCATTTCCCATGCAGGTCCCATACAGCATGAGTAGTACAGCTTGACTAGGATCATACAGACATCATAATGATACTAGGGAGATTCCTCACCAAGACTACTCAGAGATGACTTAGATGACTTCCTGGACATGAGATCCTGATAGGTGGGAAGGTGGTGGTGATAGTGACCGGACAGATACTTGGAAGGCCGGAAAATAAATTGCGCTGTGGCGCGTGTTAGAATGAAAGACGGAATGTGAAAGGGGTATGAAAAGAGTGTTGTGAGATGGGTTAGAGAAGGGAGGGCAGGTCACATATGAAAGGTAACTCTGTGCAACGATGACATAGTTTTGCAAATACCGACTCCCCATGTAAAAGAGGCATACGGGTAATGTTGAAGAATATATAAGAATTGGGAAGCATTTCAGATATATGACAACTAGTATATGGGCAGTCCCCAAAAATATGATTTATAAATTTTTGCCACAGAATGTAGAATGAATTTAAGAAAAAAAAAAGGACAACAAAATGAGATTGACAGTATCATTAATGTTGAGGGGCATTTCCAAACGCTGGTCGGGCAATCAACTTAAATACAATTATCAGATAAATGCTACATGTATGTTTTTTGGCTTATATTTGTATTGGATGGGAATACATTTTGGGCTTGTTTAAATGCTGATCGATGGCATCTTAAGTAACAGCATGGTTTGTAGCTTCATAGTAATTACAGCAACATGACAATTACATGTTATTTAAATACAGTACCAATGTACCAAAATGCTCTAAGAATGAAAACAGCTATCCATGGACAGTCCGCAAGTTTAGTACGGTAATTGAAAATGAACTGTTAGTAGATGTGAGACTGTGAAAAACACACAATTGCAAGTAGTTATTACAGAACAAATGACATTAACAGTTAAAGAGAAGGTCGAGTTCTAGGAAAGGTAAACAAATTATTTGTGAGCATT
The DNA here is from genome assembly GCA_025617745.1 of Heliocidaris erythrogramma. Taxonomy (NCBI): domain Eukaryota; kingdom Metazoa; phylum Echinodermata; class Echinoidea; order Camarodonta; family Echinometridae; genus Heliocidaris; species Heliocidaris erythrogramma. Next base: position 11,423,517 of record CM046863.1, read on the forward strand.
CTCATTCTTTTTATGTTAGTTTAGAAGATTATTATAGTACTGGAAATGTCCCCTGAAAAGGATTGCTCTTCAAATGCCCTCACATTCAAAATATGACAAGAAACAACTGAAATGTTCGGGCCGAACATTTGTGTGTAGTCCCATATACACATCTCTGTGTGCAGCGCATGTGACTCTCAGCTGGATTAAGTCAATTTCTTATCATTTTGGTGATTCCAAAACCTAACAGTATACACCAATTTACTATGTGCTACATGTATACATGTACATGTATAATCAACCTTTCCCGATTGCTTTGAGACAGTTTCTTTGACAATTCAATCTCATGACCAGAACTCAACTTTATCTTTAAACAGGAGAATTAGTCTGTCCCTAACGTGGGCACATTACACAATTATGAAACGAATGGCATCTCTCAGTCTCTCTCTCTCTCTCTCTCTCTCTTTTTCTCCCCCTCTCTTGTATACTTTTTACCATCTTCAATCTTGAGTACAAGTCCACCAAATCACAAAGGAATTCTTAACTTTTATGATTCATTGAGTGATGTTTACTTGGGGGGTACTTGTTTTTCCGAAGGTTCGTAATTCCGAAACAGAAATTTCCCATAGCAGAGGAGTCTTAATTCCGAAAATTAAATAGGGCTCATAATACTGAACATTTGATGCATTACTCTGAAAGTTTGTAATTCCAAAAATGAAATGGGGTTCGTAATTCCGAAAATAAAAAAGGGTTCAAAGTTCTGAAGGTTCATAATTCTGAAAATGCAATAGAGCCCTACAATAACCTTTTGGAATTACAAACCTTCGGAAATATGAACACTTTTTCAGTTACAGAATTATAAACCCTCTTTCATTTTCGAAATTACACACCGTCTCTGTAAGGAACCTTCGGAAAAACTAAGCTGTGTTAACCGTTTAATTACTCATTGATGAAGTGAATAACAGTGATAAGATACAATCACCAGGGTCAGGTTTCATGAAACTTGTTATCAGTAACAAGTGCCACATTTCTATGACAAATTCGCTCCCAGCCAATCAGATGCAAGGATTTCAGTAGCTTTTAACAATTATCGTTAATTTGTCATTGATAACAAGTTTAATGAAACTGGCCCTGTATTAGGGGGTTGGTACAAATATGTGTGTCAAAACGTGTATAACGAATGAGCCCTTTCTGGCTGAAAACAATTTGGTTAGCTACATGTATAAATACAAGAAACATTTTGAAAACTTTTCAGATGAAAATTATACCTTTTTCCTCATGTTCATATTCGGGATCACTTTCCTCAAATCCAGCTATTAAAGGATTGTGAACACAGTCAAACACATTGTGAAAGTTCTCTGTAATAACTTGTACATGGTATCTATTTTCTATTCTAATTCAAAGTTAGTATAAACCTCATTCATACATGCTACAGTGAACGGGCTAAGAAAAAAAAGCCACAGCAAAATAAAGCAAGTAGGGTGACAAACTTGTAAAATCAGCACTGATTTTCTTATTTACTATATAAATCTATATACCTACCTATTATGCCTGTAGTCTTGACTACGGGACCCCTTCGAGAATTATCACACATGTGTCACAATATTGTGCGCACCCCCGTAATCCTATTGTCCCCTTCGCCACTCACGCGCGTCAATACGCTACGGCCATCTTCCTCTTTTGCGAGCAACCCCAAGAAGAAACATGTTGCTTGCAAGGAGCGGGGAAGGAGGGAGGGTCATAGGTAGGTATATAGATTTATATAGTAAATAAGAAAATCAGTGCTGATTTTACAAATTTACTGCAATAAATCATATATACCTACCTATTATGCCAGACCAGCGCCAACTCAAAGACCGGGAGGCATGTTTCGAGCAGAAGGAAATAGGATTACACCAAAGACTACAAAGAAGACACAGCGGCCTTCAAGGTGGCTGACGCAAACAAAGCTTCACCTGCGGGAATATCCCTAAGGTAGCAAGAAATGAAGGAATTGGGCGAACGCCAATAAGCAGCCTTCAAAATATCAACAAGCGCCACACCTTGAAACAGAGCCCAAGAAGTGCTGACACTACGAGTATCATGAGCACGAGGCTTACTGTCGGATAAAAGAGCCTCTGTGCCAGCGGCCCTAATAGCTTCAACGATCCATCTAGAAATGGAATCAAGAGAGGCAGGAGAAAAAGGCTCTCTAGTGATCAGGAACAACTGATCATCCTTACGATAAGACTTAGTCTTATCAATATACCATTTGAGAGCCCTAACAGGACACCAAACTTTGTCCTCACGCACCGAAGAAAAGTCAGAAAGCGGACAAAGAAAAATCTCAACAGGACCGGAGGTAGCTGTCTGATTCTTGGCAACGAAAGAAGCCCTAGGAATCCATCTAACACCTTTTCTCTCCAGCGAACATGACCAGGAGTAAGACAGAGAGCATGAAGAGTACTGCGCCTCTGCCCAGAGGCAATAGCTACCAAAAAGAGCGTCTTAACCGTAAGATGATGAAGCGAAGCTTCACCTAACGGTTCAAAAGGAGGTTTCGCCAAGGCCTCCAGGACCTTAGGCAGACTCCAAGACGGCACTAACTTAGAAAACGAAGGTCGTTTCAGAAAGAACGAACGAATCAAACCACTTAGTAGCGGGGAATTGGAAATCCCCGAACCATCCGAAAAACCCGAATGAATGGCCCCGATCGCCGAACGGTAGCCTCGGATAGTAGAAATAGATCTCCCTTTGTCAAATAACAAGATTAAGAAATCCGCAATTGAACCAATAGGAGCTTTAGAAGGGGTTTGATTTCTCTCTTTGCACCAAAGGAAAAAGACCGAGAGACGGGAATTGTAAATTTCCCTAGTAGAAACCCTACGACTGGACATTAAAAAGTCCGCGGCTCTATCAGAGAGACCCGACTGTCTTGCAGATTCCCTGACAGGGGCCAAGCAGTCAAATGAAGAGACTCCGGATTGTGGTGAAGAATCCCCGATAGGGGCTGTAACACCAGATCCGCTCTTAACGGGAGAACTAACGGTTGAGCCCTTAGAAGGCTCATAAGTTCCGGAAACCAATTCCTCCTGGGCCAAAAGGGAGCTATTACAAGCACCCTCGCCCGATCTTCCCTGATTTTCCGCAAGACACGCGGAATCAGTTGGAAGGGAGGAAAGGCGAATCCCTGAAGGTTCTCCCAGCTGAGGGAGAAAGCATCGAGAGCCCATGCTCCCTGATCGCGAACACGGGAGCAATACTTCGGCAGCTGGTGATTTAGCACCGACGCAAATAGATCCACTTCCAGTGGACCTAGGCAACTGCGAATGCGGCAAAATACCTCCGGATGGAGCATCCATTCCGATGGAAGATACCTGCCCCGGGACAGAAAATCCGCAATGAGGTTTTCCCGACCGGGGATGAAAGAGGCCACGGGTGTGATTGCCATGCGACGACACCACCTCCACAGCTGAGCTGCTAGGGCATTCAGGGCAACCGAACGAGTGCCTCCCTGCCGATTGATATATGCCGCCACAGTAACATTGTCCGTGAGAATCAGAACCGAACGACTGAGAAGTCGACTTCTGAAATGGAGCAAGGTCAACAGAACTGCCATAAACTCCAGGACATTGATATGAGGAAGAGTCCCAAGATGAGACCAATCCCCCGCAACCGTGCTGCCGTTGCAGTGTCCTCCCCACCCCAACCGAGAGGCGTCCGTCGAAACCGATATCGACGGAAGAGGGGCAGAGAAGGACCTGCCTCGCGCGAGAAACACCTCGCTCGTCCAACAAGCGAGAAGAGACTTGATCTTTACTGGTACTGGAATCCAGACCAAAAGAGAGTCTTTTCCCGGCTTGAAGAACCTGAGGAGATGTCTCTGAAAGGGTCTCATGAGGAGCCGGCAGTCCTCTAAAACATCGACTAGACTGGCTAGATAACCTAGAAACTGAAGCCACTGTCTGGCCGAGACTCTTCTGGCCAGCAAGAGCTTGCGAGCCGCAGAGACAATGGTGAGAATCCTGTCTCGACTGGGCCGAGCTAACTGATTCCTTATGTCTAACACCGCCCCCAGAAAAACTGGGCTGCGAGTGGGGACTAACTCTGACTTTTCCCAATTTATTAGGAAACCTAAGTCTTGAGTAAGAGAGACGAGCAAACGAGTCTCGTCCAACAAACGATCGCGCGACTCCGCAAGGAGAAGCCAATCGTCCAGGTAACAAAACAACCGCAGGCCGCGACGCCTCAGAAAGGCCGCTAGCACCGCTACAACTTGAGTAAAAACCCGAGGGGCCGGGCGCAGCCCGAAGGGAAGAGCCCGAAAACGATAAGTCTCCGAGAGGAAGGAGAACCCCAGAAGATCGCGAGATGCGCGATGAATGGGAATGTGAAAGTACGCGTCCTTGAGATCTATCGAGACCGCGTAGTCTTCCCTTTTGATCAACGGAAGAATGGAGGCAAGAGTCTCCATCCGAAAATGAACCGGAGGAATAAATTTGTTCATCCTTTTTAGGTTCAGTATCAAACGAAGTTTTCCCGAGCGCTTGGGAATAACAAATATTGGAGAAAGGGAAAGAGACGGCCTGTCTCTTACCCTTTCTATAGCCCTCTTTTCCAGAAGAGACTCGATCTCCTTTGAAGCATGAGATCGAGACAGGGCAGACATGGGAGGTGACCGAATTCTTATAGCCCCTCCGGGGAGCGAAGCGCAAAGATCTATGAAGAATCCGTCTCGCACGACGGAGAGAACAAACGCGTCCCCGGAGATGGCCTCCCAAGCGGGGAGAAACGCGTGAAGACGGCCGCCTACCACATTCGGTTGAACAAGCGCTCGGGGAAAAACATCAAAACCCAGGCTTGGCCTTCTGCGAAGCCATCGCCTTACCACGAGTACCTCTCGAAATGCCCCTGCCACGACTCCCTCTCCCACGAGAAGGAGCTGGCTGTGGCTCAGGAGGCGGGACCCTAGACACGCGACTGCGTTGACCCGAAACGGGACCAGCAGGTCTACGCTGAACAGGGGCCCGCGTTGGCTTAGAGCTAGTGTGAAACTGCTTAGTCATATCCGAGATCTGCTTACGCGCATCGATCTCTCTCTGAAAAACCGTAGCGAATTTACCACCAAAAAGCGAAGGACCCCGAGACGGAACATCTCAGAGAAGTTGAGCAATGCCCGACTCTCTAACACCCAGTGCCGAGAGAGCCGAGGTCCTGCGACGGAACGTAGCCGAAGCAGCTGCGGTGGAAAGCTGCGACCACTGCAGACAAAAAAGAGTATGCAACAGGTCGTCAATAATCAGCTTGTCACCATCGGTAACATTCAACTCCTCCGCCCTGGACCTAAGGTCGGAGAGAAACCCTTGAAACGCCGACAAACGCATCCCCGACCTAACCTGGTTTTCAATATTAGACCAGATCTTATCCTCCGCCTTGAAAGCGGCGGAGGTAAGCGGATTAGTCGCCCGTAAGCGACGACCAACCTCCAAAATCTCAGGAGACAGAGTCTTAGCCTTAAAAAAGCTGTCTTGGTCCTGAGAACAAAAGGCAAAGGCCTTACCCTTGACCGCATTAGAGCGCTTAATCAACAGCGCGGCCTCAATGCGGTCATACTCCAGCTTGAAAACCTCCTCAAAAGGATACCCTCAGAGGAATCCTGCTGCTTAAATTTCCAACGCGAAGTCGAACCCTGCGCGCGGGTTGACTGAAATTCAGGGAGATATTTGGACAACAAAGCAATCGCTTCTACCCCGCGAAGAGCAAGCGATTGAGACTCCGCCTGCCCAAGCGATTCGGGAACCGAAGCTTGAGAAGCCACATCCGAATCTGGTTCCACCCGAGTGGAATGAGACAAAGGAGCACTAACAAAGGCCTCCGCAGGCAGAGCCCCGCATGGTTCAACAAAAGTCTCCTCGCCCGGCGGAGCCCCAAGGGCCGCGGGAATAGGAGGCACATGCGAATCCGACTCAGACAAAGAGGAATCAATCACAAAAGGCTGATTAGACTCAAGGCGAGATCCCTGAATAGGGACAGAAGTCAGGGTTGAAGTAGCCGGTACAAAGGACCAACCCTGATTCTGAGCAAAAGCCCGCATCATACTGAACATGTCAGCTTGAGAGGAGCTAGCTGGGTTAGCCAGGTCAGACGGGCAAGAGGCCGGCAAAGCCTTGCCACTTTTTGCCTTCTTCTTGGCCTTTTTCTTGGCTGGCTCGACAAAAGTCGTAGCCAAAACCCTTTTCTTAGAACGCTTAATCGGATTCGTTCGGGTCCCCGAAGCCTCTTCGGAAACACAAACCGATCCCTCCGCGGAGGGGCGTTCACTTCCCATAAAGGGATTGGAGCGCTCATGGCGTAAGCCTAGAGAATCGCCCAAATCACCCATATTGGCTAAGCAAGAAGATGCAGTAGCCTTGGGTTGGGAGCTAAAAGCTCCCAGTGCGTGGGCAGACCGAGATGACTCGGTATGTGCCCGATGACTACTAAAGGCGTGTGAACCCGCTATTGGACCGCTCGAAAGCAGCAATAGGGGAGCACTAGTAGTCACGCACTCAGGTGAAAACACCTGTTGCTCCGAAGAGCGTCCATAATTGTTAGCTCGAGCATTCCCATTAGCTGGCAATGTAGACAGCCCAGGAAGTACTCGTTCCCCCATATGGCGTTTGCCGGGGGCTAGGGTTTGAGAACCCAGACCAACATGGACTAAGCCCGTGGGCTGCCCTGCAGTAGTGGGGCGCGTCTCCCCTAACGGATCAGAGCGAGTGAACGCTACCGTACGGGAAACAACAGCCCCCCCCCTCTGGTCTCAGCGACCGGGGGATTGGATTCGAGATATCCAAACCACTAGAATCTGACGCCACCCACCCGAAACCACGGGCTTCGGAGTTGACAATCCCGATTCAGTTAACGCCACCCGTCCCGAAGCCGCAAGCTCCAAGACTGGCAAACTCTGCAAGGAAACACCACTAGGCAACTTACCCTTAGCCCTCCTCCCTCCCCCGTGTACCGCAGTACTCGGGGGAGTTCTGGAAGGCCGAGTCGTCTTGCTAGACGACTCTTCGGAAGAAGCAGGTCTCCTTGACCTAGCTGCTTCTTCTTCCGAATCCATACCACTGCAATAAAACAGACAATAAAGTATACTTTTTTTTTTTTCAAAATAAGAAATACTTCAACTGAATGCAGTAAATAAGGGTAAAATTATTTGGGAGATACGCACTAAAGAAATTTTCACAGCCTAAAAACCGTAAGAATAAACGCCGAACCCGAAGGCTCGGTGACAAACGGAAACACCCGCAAACACGGAAATATCTACGTGGGGCTGACCGTGAAAGAGAAAAATAAATGCCAAGAAAGGGAATCAAAAAATCCCTTGCAATCGGCAAGAGTGACTAATAAAACACAAAGTACTATAATCTAAACGAATATAGGTACCTAAAAGTGCTTTAACTATGTGAAAAAGCGCACCAAAAAGATACTATACGACCTGATTTCAGGAGCGCTGTGACTATACGTCCTAACTCGTCGGGGGCGAGCAAGAAAGAGGAAGATGGCCGTAGCGTATTGACGCGCGTGAGTGGCGAAGGGGACAATAGGATTACGGGGGGTGCGCACAATATTGTGACACATGTGTGATAATTCTCGAAGGGGTCCCGTAGTCAAGACTACAGGCATAATAGGTAGGTATATATGATTTATTGCAGTAAATAAGTAATTGTGTGGTAATAAAAGTTTGTACGCGTACTCACTTATGAGGATCATAAGATACACACATGTAATTGTGAAGCACAAAATGATCATGTCATTTTATTGATCTATTTCTTTCCAAACTTTATCTGTATATTTTGTTTATAGGCCATTTACTGTTTTACTTGTGTGAAAGGGGCTTTACAGCATTACCTATAAAAAGAAGACCACGCTTTTCTGTTCTACTGTATACAGTTTTCTTCTCTCGAATAGGCTTTCATATGGAAGAACTTCATGGAACATTAAAAAACATCTACTCTAAATGGCGAGCAGACTCTAGCTTTTAATCATTTCTTCAACCATTCTGTGCAAGATTCAATAATCAAATTCACAGGTACTCAAAAGTACATGAAGCGGTTGAATTCTGAAATCTAATGAAAATAGAACAATTGTGCAATGCATTCAAATATAATTCATAGGAGTTCATCACATTTGTCTTTGTTCAGAGACTTTATGTACCACAATCAGCAAGATAAAATAAAAAAAAGAGAAGGAAACCTTCAAAATATATCAATAATATAAAATAACCCTTTAATACCTTTTTCTGGAGGTATGAACGGGTCATGCGAGGGCGTCCTATCCAGGGTACCAGCTGCTGACCTCTCGTCAAGGTCAGGGTCATGACCTCTGTTGTCGGCCGCGTACTCATCGTAGGGTTGCCGTGATGATACATATGGATCCTCTTCTATAAGAATGAATGAAATAATCGTAAATGGTAATCAATACGGACTAATATTTAATCTGACCCTTTCGGCCTCATATTGATGGCAAAGAAAAAAAAAATGAATAATTACTATGATAAGAAATTTTAAGTGATTGTGCAAATCATATGATCAATAACATACGAAAAGCTATGCTGAGAAAGAAAATTCAAATTCATTTTATCTTTCAAAAGAAATCATCTCCCTGACGTGCTAAACCACCAAAAATTTATGATGCCGTAATTTTTGGAGGATTTTCCTGTATCCTTTGTGAACCACTGACTGAGGTTTGCCGTAAACATAATACAGACATGTTAATAAAGGGGGGGGGGGGGGGGAGCTGGGAACACTGCAAAATGAAATAGTAATGAAACAGTGTGGTGCATGAAAAGCAAGATTACTCTGACGGAAGTGCATGAGGGTAATAAGAAAAAATATTGAGCACCAAAAATATCAACTTTAACATTCGTATAACAGGAAATAATGTTGGGTATGATTGCTACACAAATTTACAGATGTGTAGCAGTTTGCTATATTGAACTGTGCAGAATTTTAATAAAACAAAATACACTAAAGGAAAAAAGAAACTTATAAAAGTTCAAGAGATCACCAAATTAAATTCTCTGCATGGAAATGTACCAAATTTGGATATAATGTTGATTCAATGCATGGCTTTAAATGACAGTCAATAACAAAAAGTTTTCTTCAATGCCACAAAAGAAATGTGCACTGAAGCAAAGGACTCTCTAATCCCCAAGTCACAAAGACAAACTGCAGCCTTGTACACCATATGCATGTCAATGAATGAAACAAAAGAATTTCAAAAGGGATTTGCAAGTTCATATCCAAACAGATTAATAGCCAGTATGTCCACCTCTAGCTTGCTGGCAAGCTGTACACCGTCTTCGCATGCTTCCGATCAGATTCGCGATGGTAGCCTGGGGAACATTGTTCCATTCCTCTTGCAGTGCTGCAATGAGCGTCTCCCTATTGATGGATTGATTGTCACGCCTTGACACACGTCGACCAAGCTCTTCCCAGAGATGTTCAATTGGGGAAAGGTCTGGTGAACGGGCGCACCATGGCAGAACATCAATATCCTCTTGCTCGAGGGGTGCAAATCCCTTTTGAAATTCTTTTGTTTCATTCATTGACATGCATATGGTGTACAAGGCTGCAGTTTGTCTTTGTGACTTGGGATTAGAGAGTCCTTTGCTTCAGTGCACATTTCTTTTGTGGCATTGAAGAAAACTTTTTGTTATTGACTGTCATTTAAAGCCATGCATTGAATCAACATTATATCCAAATTTGGTACATTTCCATGCAGAGAATTTAATTTGGTGATCTCTTGAACTTTTATAAGTTTCTTTTTTCCTTTAGTGTATTTGTTAACTGAAATTGCTATTCTAATTTCAGCAGGTAAAATATTCCCTGATATAAGACATTAAGTTATAAAAAAACAAAGTTATGGGCTTCTTATTAAAATCAACATTATTTTTTCTTTTTATGATTACTTTAAGTACTGATAACTTTTCTTTACAACTTTTCAGGATTTTCTTCTATTATATTTCAAGACAAATTAAGGGACAGTTTCACCTTGTTAAAGGGACAAAAACAGAACAATCCGCAAGTTATTGAATACCTTAAAATTGGCATGGGTATTTTCATCCATGTATATGCTCTTACAGGTTAAATGACTAATCAATATTTTACTTGCTTCCATCCTCTTACGATCGAGTGCAGGTGAATTAAAACAATGAACGACCTTCAGTCATTTTCTATTGTCAAAACTCTACACCGATATACAACAGTTTACTACAAACATGATAATGGGGCAATCTGTGCAATGAAACGGTAATAGACTTTGTAGTTTCTTCTTTACGATACAGGCTAATGCCAGGGTAAGGGGAGCAATTAGGTTACAGTTAAGTTAAGGTAAGGGACTGTACAAGTATAGTGCTTGGTCGAGGGTAGAATTCAGCATTACCTGTTATTTCAGAAAATTGGAAATGGAACATTTTCACAGAGCATACAGGATTTAGCAGAACCTACATATAGAAAGGAACATTTATTTTCAGAAGAAAGTGATAAGAAAGTGATAAGAGAAAGAGGAGGGGGGGATGAGGTTACAAAAAGAAATGAGTGGGGAAAAAAAGTGTACATGTATTTTGTAGTTTCATAGATGTACCTTCTAAGAGTTCATCTAAACTCTGTGTCTTATGCACAGGCATAAACCAGGAATTCACTCTCTCCATGTTCGAATCAGTAACTTAGTATACACCAGTGACTGAGCTCTACCAAAAGTCTTTCCAGGGTACAGTACAAAGTTCTAAAATAACCAAATCTGAGCCTTCCGAGTCTGAACTCTCCAACGCTACGTAAAGTCTTCCCACATAACGTTTCCATAATCACAAATGAGCTCTCACACTTGATGGGTCTTTCATATTCGTCTTCATATTCGTTTCAAAATCCGATTATTTTAAATGCCTGTTAACATGGGAACAAGCTAATTCTGATGAAACACGAACTCATATTTGTCTCCATCATATTAAAGCGTCAATTTGTATTTCCAATATATCTTTTAATCTTTTCAAGCAACCAAGAGAGAATTCTCTTCAAAATTTACATCCAACTTCAGCAAAATTATTTCAAAATTCTCAAACACTTCTTGTCTCGTTTCCATCCCATATTGTTTCCATAATCTTCAAGATGCACTTTTCAGATAAAGTCCTCCAATCACTGAATTATCTTGTCACAACACAGGGCTTGATACATGTACAGTGTATATTCAAAAAAAAATCCAAATGTGATGTATATTATTAAACTCCAGGATAGCACAAGAGCCCACTACGATCAGTGGGTGATGTGTATTCACTAGTATGAAACAGAGGCTTCTATGAAATGCACCAATATCATACGGCAAAATATGCAATGTACACCTGTCAGTCCCATTCAGTATTATCCACGTATGAGCAAATCCCTCTTCATCTACATGTAATTAGGACTTCATTATACCAATCCGTCACGGAGCGTTTGATTTCCATGGTTAAAAGCATTAACACGGAATTGGTGGATTTTCCATCAAATTGGACACACTTTTGGATCCCAGTTATAAGCGGTTAATTTTGCAGCTCGTGTAACGAATGAGAAATTGCACCAGTGAACGCGGTAATGAATGACAATGAAACTATATCCTGGCCTTTCTATTTTCAGCCTGTGAGCAACTCTAAAACTAGATTTATCGATACCACACCAAAATAGGCACCTTCTCACATGCAATGATTGAAATGATGAACTCATGAGGAATCCCTCTGGCGAAACAACACAGAAATGAACACACGGGGCAGTGTTGAAAGATGATTCTATTGTGATACAATGATGAAAATCCGATTAAATCCGATTCTGAGCTTCATCCAGTTTCTGATGTACACTAGCTCCTCTGTCCCTCCGATAGGGAGCAAAGCCCCAAGTCAACTGGTCAAACATGTATGCACCATAACGATAACCGATGTATCAGCTCAATATCGCTGTACTGTTAATTTCTTTTGCAACACTACTAATAAATAAACTTGAAAATGAAAACTAACAAAACGGGGCTCTCGTATACTGTATCCACTTCATCCAATCAACTCGTTTTAAAAGCAATTTTCACAAGTATCACACGCAATGCCTCCGAAGTAGTGATCAATAATTTCTCAATTAAAATCAGAACCAACAGGTGTGCGTGTGTAAGAACAAATACTATGCTATTGTCTATACATCTCACTGTAGCTCCCTATTCACACAAACACACACGAGCACGCTCACTGATTAGCGATGCATCATGCATTTTTCTCTCATAACATCACTCATTTATGGCTAACCCTTTCGCCCTTGAACAGAGATTGACTAGACACGTTCAGACCACACCCTTCAGGCCAAGGTGTTCTAAGGGTTAACCATGTGATTGTACGAGACACTTCATGTTTGTGTAAACATACCTTCGAGCTATACATAGATCATTGCCTATTCATATGTCATATTTCTATGAATGTTATAAAAATATAAGTGGCCTGTTCACATAACCAAAAACAAGCGCTACTCTATAACATTAGTAAATTTAGCACAAAAGTGTTAAGGAATCCATATACCGGTATGGTTATGTCCGTCAAAGTGACTCTAGTCACAACAGTACTACACCAAGTTACAAATACAAATTATATCCTTTTCATATAGTAGAGCAGTGTGGAAGGTCCTTGATGGTGTAATGTACATAATGAGAGGCGCAAGGTTCAAGATGAATTCCTTAAATTGAACTTGAATCGAGACGGGAATGATAACAAGAATATGAAAATGAAACCATTAAATTTCTTTAAATAAAGTTCTTTCTTCTTTCACAAAGTGTAAAGCTAAATACATGTACATATGAAATGGTATCAGATGGGGAATACCTACATGTGTATAATATATTGTAACTTGGTGAGAATACCAATATGCACCATTTCTTTTAATGTAAACAGGATATGCGTACATGTACACATGCAAAAAAAGAAAAGAAAAGAATGAAAGAACAGTAAATAGCCTAAAATGGGCTGGATGGGGAAAAGTACATTTCTTTGAATTTCAATTTTCTATTTTATGAAATACTTGTGAAAATAACAAGACTTGTCTTCTTGGTACAGTATGTATATCACACAGAAACTAGAAATGTGCATTGCTGGGGCCGCGCAATGCTAAATGTATCCCCCGGCACTGGCAGCGATTTGAAGGAGGGACAAAGACCCTCCCCCATCCCCTCCCTCAAACAAAAGGATGGTGTAGAAATTAGATGTGTAGGTTTAACTAAGACACATCTTCATATAAAATTTGAAAGAAATGTGTTGAGAGATATACCAAGATACATCTCCATACAAAATTTGAAAGAAATCCATCAAGAAATGTGGCCTGCAGAGTGCACTCACGCCATGCCCTGAAGTATGACCTTTGACCCTATAAAAGACGGAACACTGGTGGCAGCATCACCAAAAACTATAGGTTTTTAGATTACACCAAGAGACACCTTCATGCAAAATTTGAACGAAATCCGTCAAGAAATGCAGAAGTAAGAGTGCAAGAAATGGAAAAATGACCTTTGACCCTATAAAGGACGGAACAATGAGGGCAGCATCACCAAAAATTAAATATGTGTAGATTATACCAAGATACATCTCCATACAAAATTTGAATGAAATCCATCAAGAAATGTGGCCTGCAGAGTGCACTCACGCCATTCCCTGAAGTATGACCTTTGACCCTATAAAAGATGGAACACTGGTGGCAGCATCACCAAAAACTATAGGTTTTTAGATTACACCAAGAGACACCTTCATGCGAAATTTGAACGAAATCCGTCAAGAAATGCAGAAGTAAGAACTGCAGAAGAGTGCAAGAAATGGACAAATGAGCTTTGACCCTATAAAGGACGGAACAATGAGGGCAGCATCACCAAACAGTAAAGATGTGTAGATTATACCAAGATACATCTCCATACAAAATTTGAAAGAAATCCATCAAGAAATGTGGCCTGCAGAGTGAACTCACGCCATCCCTTGAAGTATGACCTTTGACCCTATAAAAGACAGGACACTGGTGGCAGCATCACCAAAAAGTACAGATTTTTAGATTACACCAAGGGACACCTTCATGCAAAATTTGAACGAAATCCGTCGAGAAATGCAGAAGTAAGAGTGCAAGAAATGGAAAAATGACCTTTGACCCTATAATGGACGGAACAATGAGGGCAGCATCACCAAAAATTAAACATGTGTAGACTATACCAAGATACATCTCCATACAAAATTTGAACAAAATCCGTTGAGAAATGTGGCCTGCAGAGTGCACTCACGCCATGCCCTGAAGTATGACCTTTGACCCTATAAAAGACGGAACACTGGTGGCAGCATCACCAAACACTATAGGTTTTTAAATTACACCAAGAGACACCTTCATGCAAAATTTGAACGAAATCCGTTGAGAAATGTGACCGCCAGAGCGCACACAAGAGTACACACAAGACATCTATCAAAATATGACCTTTGACCCTATAAAAGACGGAACACTGGGGGCAGCATCACCAAAATCTATAGGGTTCCAGATTTTACCAAGAGACACCTTCATACAAAATTTGAACAAAATCCGTTGAGAAATGTGACCGCTAGAGCGCACACAAACTATCCCAAAAAATATGGCCTTTTACCCTATAAAAGACGGAACACTGGGGGCAGCATCACCAGAAACTATAGGGGTCCAGATTTTACCAAGATACACGTCCACAGGAAGTCTGAAAAAAATTCGTCGAGAAATGTGACCGCTAGAGCGCACACAAGAATGTGACGCGGCGGCGGCGGCGGCGGCGGCGGCGGCGGCGGCGGCGGCGGCGGCGAAACGCTGCTGAATCCAAAGTATCCTCCGGCATACTGCCGGGGGATACAATAAGTAGGCCTACATCTCAATACAGCTTTAGTAATGGGTAATAATAGCGCAAGGATGTGTTGTTTCCGAATGTATGACATTTGCTCCGGCGGCAATTGCTCCTGCGACAAATGCTCCTAAAAATACGACAATTGCTCCGCGACAATTGCTCCGCGATAATTGCTCCTGCGACAATTGCTCCGTCGACATTTGCTCCTGCGATAATTGCTCCGACGACATTTGCTCCTGCGACAATTGCTCCGTCGACATTTGCTCCTGCGACAATTGCTCCGTCGACATTTGCTCCTGCGACAATTGCTCCGTCGATATTTGCTCCGATCGAGCGACAATTGCTCCGCGACAACTGCTCCGTCGATAGAAATGCAAATATGCGACAATTGCCCCTGCGACAATTGCTCCGCGACATTTGCTCCGATCGAGCGACAATTGCTCCGTCGATAAAATGAATATATGAGACAATTGCGACAATTGTTTCTGCAACAATTGTTTTGTCGACATTTGCTCCGATCGAGCGACAATTACCTACTCCGCGACAACTGCTCCGTCGATAATAATGAGTATATGCGACAATTGCTCCCCGACAATAAACTCAGTAAATAGAAATAAATATTTGCTCCTCGACAATTGCTCCGTCGACATTTGCTCCGGCGACATTAGCTCCGGCGGAAAGCACTCGATCCGCCGACATTTGTTTCATTCGAGCGACAATTCCTTCGCGACATTAGCTCCGTCAAATAAAATGAATATGTGACAATATCATTGCTCCGCAACAATTGCTCATGCGACAACTTGTCCGCCGACATCTGTTCCGTCGGCCGTCGTTAATGCTTATGTATGTGACAATTGCTCCAACGACAACCTTATATAAAATCCTCATCAAAAGCGAACACAACGAATTCAGAACAATAGCTGTTGTTGGTGTTTCGGGATTTGGAAATAAACCTTTTTAAAGATTTTTTCTACCACTTTCCCTTGTGATTTTGCCTATACCTATTAATTATTCATCTATATGTTTTATTATTTTGTTCCCCCCCCCCCTCTCTCTCTCTCTCTCTTTCTTTATCTTGGGCATTTTTAACACAACTGAGTAAATGATGGCGAACATTTATTTCTAAATTATAGCCATTCTATCTACTAGTCATGACACTTGCTGGTGGGGAAAACAAGCCAGTCCTGTATGTGGGTTGTTGCGAATTGCTAAAGTTCATAGGTTCAATTTAATATTGTAAACAGTCAGAAAAAACTGAGTTATACAAATGTATAAGAGTTATTCTTGTTTTGAGATTCATGATGAATCTTACGTATTTATTAATGCTTCGTATCCAAACTATAAACTTTTGATATGATTGTTTTTTTCAGACTTTCATAAATGATTTTTATTGAATACCACAATCTTGTGTCAGCACTATGAAAACAACGAGTAGAAAATTGTATGACTGAGATACGCCCGTTTGCTAAAAAGAAAAATACAAATTTTATAAACTGGACTGTATCACTCTGTTATCTAAAAGTTCATTTCATCCTTTTTGCATTCAACTTTGTAGAATATGAACAACTGTTTTTAGTTTGTTTTGAAAGTTTAGTTGTGTCTCCTTGTTTGTTTTCATTTTTATCTTAAAATAAAGCGTAATTTTTTTGTGACATCTGTCTGAATATGCTTGTCTTACGGTTATTTGTAAAGCGAAATTAATTACAGAGTACAAAGAAACATATGCTACGACCCAGGAGGCTGTGGGAGACTTGAAAATTAATGATATTTATGGCCATAGAATGTGATATTTGGGTAAAAAGTGTGATAATTGGACCAGAAAATGTCATTTTCGGGCAAAACACCTCACCCCCCCCCCCCCCCCCCCCCCCCCCCCCGAACATGGATTCTTTAAAAACATCTAAATGCAAAGAGAAAATGTGCACACTAAAGGTTAAAGGACTAGATCAAAATATATTGTACACTCACCATCTTCACTTTTTTGTGCGGGGGGGGGGGGGGGGGGGGGGGGGGGGGGGGGGTGCCCAGGGCTGATTGTCAGAGCCCCCCATTCGCCCCTGTCTAGCCATAAATACATTTTAAAAATAATCGCTTGTAGAGGTGGAAGAAGGGTGAATGGCGTGTAAAAAATATACCCCCAATTTTTAAAGAAGAAATAATAATGGAAAAGAGAAAGGAAAACATGGAAAAAGAGGAATGACAATGAAGGGAAAACCTGAACGTGGCTGTCAAGACAAACCCACAAGGGTTTTTATACAGCAACCAGGTTCCTATTTTTATTGTCAGTCTTTTTTATGTTTTAATAATTACATGCAATTTTAATGACTATGCCCGTCTAAACACACTAAACTATATCATAATTTCTTGCATGTTAATGTTAATGATACTCTTTTATATGTGAATCTGAATAAAGCTGAATTGAAAAGAATTGAATTTAATTTAATTTAAAGCGTTGCTCGCTTCGCTCGCTTGATTTCACTATCTTAACCTATGCCGGTTATATTTATATTATCAAGAAAGGGAATAGGTTTGCATCTTGTCTTTTATCCAATATTTATGCTTAATTCTTTAACTCATAAAGTGATAGTTATGTCTGCAAGGATTCGAGCAGCAAGTTGACCTAAAATAGATGAATTTTCAGGACATGACCGCCTGTGACCATTAGCCTATTCATATCATCACACCCTGATCATACTCTCTGTGTGAACGGAAGATGCCGATAAATGTACGTTACTAAAATCACGAGAAGGGATTGTAACAATACACTTAAACCTGTTCTTAGTATTTAAAAAAAAATCAATATTTGCCCTCTTATAAAATCTAGAAACAAGACGTTTTCGATTAGCAATCATTTTTATTCCAGCAGCGGATGCCCGCATATCATAATATTTTTCGCTGCGCTCACTGAAAAGCTAGAGTGAAACTTATTGGGAAGGCAAACAAATTGGGCATGCAACGGGAGGTGACGAAATGATACTTTATCCCCAAGAGAGTGCGTTTTCCTTGCTCGCAATGTTTAGAAACAGTGTGGTTTTGGACAGCAAACATTTGCAACAGCGAAGTATGTAATATTTGGCAGTGAGGTAACCAAATATACCATTTAAATATCTTATAAGTCCAGAGTGTATTTTGACAAAAAAACGAGACTTCTTTTAAGGCAAGATATGGTAATTTTTGGCTCGCTCGCAAAATAAATAAAAGTATGTGTCTTGGGGTGTGTGGGTGAGGGGTGTGTATAGTCAAATTAATGTGAGCAAGAAATTTCGGCAAAATATTTTGTTCATTCCCCATCCCACTCCTCGAAACGGATTTACGCCAGTGTCATCGTACTCTCGTGGAATAAGCAGTTAGAGGTACGGTAGTAATTGTCTCGACATACATGTATTTCGAGATATTCGAGATATCTCGAGGCAATGATATTGTCGCATATTCATTTTCTTCGACGGAGCTAATGTCGCGGACGAATTGTCGCTCAAATGGAGCAAATGTTGGCGGAGCAATTGTCGATGAGCAAATGTCGCATATTCCTTTTTATCTACCATGTCTACCGAGTTTATTGTCGAGGAGCAATTGTCGCATATTCATTTTTAACGACTGAACAATAATCATATTTTGGAGCAAATGTCGGCGGAGCAATTGTCGCAGGAGCAATTGTCGCATTTCTATCGACGGAGCAGTCAGTTGTCGCGGAGCATTTGTCGCTCGATCGGAGCAAATGTTGACGGAGCAATTGTCGCAGGAGCAATTGTCGCATATAAGCATTTCTGTCGACGGAGCAATTGTCGCTCGATCGGAGCAAATGTCGACGGAGCAATTGTCGCAGGAGCAAATGTCGACGGAGCAATTGTCGCAGGAGCAAATGTCGTCGGAGCAATTGTCGCAGGAGCAAATGTCACCGGAGCAATTATCGCAGGAGCAAATGTCGACGGAGCAATTGTCGCAGGAGCAATTATCGCGGAGCAATTGTCGCGGAGCAATTGTCGTATTTTTAGGAGCATTTGTCGCAGGAGCAATTGCCGCCGGAGCAAATGTCGGTTCCCCGTTGTTTCCATGACTATGTCTGATCTTCAAGTGCTTCATCAAGATAATAAAAGGGCATAATATCATCGGCTGAGAGCAGAAAGGGCATTAACTCACATATTGTATACAGAGTTAACCCACTGGCTACTGGATTCTCTCATTTCCATAGGCTTAATACAGGAACTACCTGGGGAGCGTTTCATTTAGCATTCTGTCAGTGATTGTTACTGACAACTGTTATAAGCTACTGAAATCCTTGCATCTGATTGGCTGGGAGCAAATTTGTCAGTAAAAATCACTGACAAAACGCTTAATGAAACGCTGCCCAGGTTTGAGTAGTTAATGGCTTAAAGTCACATTGTGGCAGGTTCACATGGGGAATTTGACACCATGCAGGTGTTTACCTCATAACAGGTACCTTATAACAATTTTAATGAAAGGCAGTTCTTATGTAATGCTTTGTTCCCTCATCCTACTACAGTGCAAGGAAATTTCATTGTCATAAATCTCCCCAACTTGAACAATTTTATGGTGGGACAGACCCATGGTCAGACCCATCTTTCTGGTTTTGCTGCCTGCCTGCCTGGGATACCTCACACATATTAATTGGTAATTCAACCAAAATCTGGTGTCAGCTAAGCATGCACATGGACACTGGTGGCTCAGTGGCTTTAAGGCCCTCCTGGCTCTCAACAAAACACAAGACATTTTTAGGAAGCTTTTTATTAAAGGACAATATTTATATTACATTGGATGGCTCTGAATGGGATACTAAAGAATATTCCACGAGTAACTCATCTTTGATTCGTGCAATATTGGCCCTAACGAGTGTAATATTTTCTGGTATTCCATGAAATAAAGCCATCCAATATAATTATTATTATCTACACCCAACAGGAAAATGATTTAGAACTTAATAAAAATCATTTCACCAACCACATTCAGTTAATATATAGCCCCTCATCATGCTTCACTGTGATCACACAAGTTTGACTTAACCTCTTTATGACGTCATGTGCGCATGCGTTGCATTCTTTGCACGCACGCAAACAGACCAGACAAAATATGGCATATTATACAACACCTGAGTAGATCCTTGTAATTTGATTGGAGAATAATAGGTCACATGTTATTAAATATTTGTTCCATTCCATGGTTTAGCGCTAGCTAGCGTGCATTTTTGTTCCATACGATTTTTTCCATTCAACGCCTCGACCTTTTTAGTGTAATGCGCGGCTGCGATACAGCGCACTACCAGACTTTGCCCATAGATCTATGTGTTATTTTACGCTCGCAAGCGACCGGCCCAGCGCCGTATACCTTTGTACAAATAACAAGGATAATAATAATAATAATAATAATAATACAACGCACTTATATAGGATCTACTCAGATGTTGTATAAAACAAATAATGAATTTTTTTCATTCGTGCAATGGAAAGAATATTTTCATTCGTTGAAAGATGGAATCTGTTCCATTCAATGAGGCGAAGCCGAATTGAATGGAACATTCCATCTTTCAACTCATGAAAATATTCTTTCCATTGCACTCATAAACATTCATTATTTGTATAATATTACATGGCAAGTTTAGTACAGTAACAGTAGCCTATAGGGAATTCAGTGTTCTGTGCAATATGAGAGCATATTGCACGCGCAAATCAAGCGGACAAAAATATGCGTTTTTAATGCGCCGCTAAAATACCTTACTTAGGTAATAATATATTTTTACATGATGTCAGAAGTAAGATTAGATGACTGATACAAATAGAGCACGGTAGACGGAACATCAGAAAAGGACTCTTGTGTACATGTCCCACACGTGCCAAAAATTAAAGTATCGGTACAGTGTCTGAAAATTGTGATGTCAGAAAATCCACATCAAGAAATTGTGCAACACAAAGTTATTCCATAACCTTTGAAATCAACATTGAGGTCTAACAAGGGCAGTTTGGTGTTGAAAGTGATGGTTCAATAGTGCAGTACAAGATCTCTGTGCAGAGTTCAGATTTTAACAATCAATAGCATGGTGACCTTTCAATTTCTCTAACATCAACTGCTCGTGGAAGGATGTGGGAATAGGGTTAGGTTGTGATTGTGCTTTACGTTAGGTGAAGGGTAAGGGTTTGGGTTAAAGTTTAGTATTTGGTCCAGGGTTGAATAAAGGGGAGCGTTTCATCAAGCATTTTGTCAGTGATTTTTACTCACAAATTTGCTCTCAGCCAATCAGATGCAAGGATTTCAGGAGCTTATAACAGTTGTCGGTAAAAATCACTGACAAAACGCTTCATGAAACACTCCCCCAGGAATTTGGTTAGGGTGGGAAATTGACCGTGGAGTAATCATCAGTGGAGCATGGGTCATCTTTAGCAGCCCAAGTTGAAGTGCAAGTCACATACATGTACATGTAGTTAACAAAAATGTTACATCAACATTTAGATGCGCATGTGTCTGATGACCTGCCATACATGTACGTCCGGAAAGGGACTATGGACGTAGTATGAATGTGACCGAGATCTCTTGATAAAATAAAGACTTGATTTATACAAAACTTGAAAATCACTAGGCTGTTTAAATACCGTTAGTCAGGAAAAACGGGACATTTTTTGTGAAACTTGTTAAACCGCAAACGTGCCTCACATCACACTCTCATACTTAGGCCTGCACTAGTAGCAGGATGGGGATGGTCGTAGTTATCGCGGGGATTGACCCCGGAAGCTGCAACAACCTCTGGCCCCACGACGTCGCTGGGGGCGACCTCGGGGTCAGAGGTCGGGGGGTAATCGTCCCAGGGGTTGCCGTAGTCGTCTACCCCAGAGGGAGGGGTGGGTTGGATAGGGGAGATGACTAATTGATAGATGGTGTGAATGCATGCACGAAGATGAATATAGAAAGGAAATTTAGCATATCATCAGACTTAGATATGGATCATACAAATATTAGCAGTCAATAAGAATGATTTTCATTTCATAACACAAAATAAAGCTAGAATATATGACTGGGAACCAAAGTTTGGAAAGAGAAGGTCGAGTTTTGGTCGGGATGAAAAATAATTAGTGAGCATTCTTGTTCTTTTTTATGTCAGGTTGGAAGAATATCAAAGAAGAAATATCAATTGAAAATGACCGCTCTTCAAATGCCCTCATTTTCAAAATGTATTATGAAGAGAGCTGAAAAATTTGGACACAAAAAGTGTGTCCCATACTTATTCCTGTATGCAGTGCATGGGACTTTGAGCAAGATTGAGTCTATTTCTGCCCAACTTGGTGACTTAAAACCTCATGGTACACACTCATTCTACTGCAATACATATTGAATTTTTGCCAATTGATTCCAGACCGTTTCTTTCACGATGCAATTGGATGACCAGAACTAAACTAAACTAAAATAATAGCAAATCGACAAACAGATTGTCATTACTCATACAATTTAGCTTCTAAGAACCTCCTTGATATCTATTTCAAAAAGATGAAAAGTATTTTTAAGAAGGGCTTATGAATGTACATGTACCAAGAAAAAATCCAGGTATGGGGATGGGGAAGTGGAAGGGGAAAGGGGGAGAGAAGAAGGGTGTGGCTCACCTGCTGGTGGTGGGGTATGGGTGTAATCTCTGTACCCCGGTGAGGACTGATAGGGATCCTCTGTCTTTGGCAGTGAGCTGTAAGGGTCGGGTCCAATCGGGGAAGGGGCACGGTAGGGGACATCGTCACCAGCACCATCGTATCTGTATGAAGGAAGAGAAGAGGAAAGAAAGAAAGAAGAACAGAGCTTTGTTGATTACTACTCGGTTCAATGAATTGTGGAGTAGAGAGACTACTGTGGAGTAGAGAGGTTTTTATGAAGAATACAAGTTCTACTTCTTTTATGAGAATGCATCCACGTCATCTCAATAATTATCTCTTTATCATTCCAATACGTTTACAGTGTGATCATAATTGATAAAGCAACTTGCTACTTATAAAATCCTCATTACAAAAAAACATGCACCGCAACCAATATACTACCATCATCACCATCACCTGTAAAACATAACAAATATTTTTTTTCTAAATCATCATCGTCACCTGCAACAGCAGCAACGACAGCATGAACATAGTCACCACCACTATCATCATCCTCATCTTCATCTTCATCTTCACCATCATCACCATCATCACCACCATCATCATCATCACATCATCACCATCACCATCACCATCATCACCATCACCATCACCATCACCATCACCATCACCATCACCACCATCATCACCATCATCATCATCATCATCACCGTCATCAGCATCACCATTATCACCATCATCACCATCATCATCACCATCATCACCACCATCATCATCACCATCACCATCACCATCATCATCACCATCATCATCACCATCATCATCACCATCATCATCACCATCACCACCATCATCACCATCATCACCATCATCATCATCATCATCATCACCATCATCACCATCATCACCATCATCACCATCCCCACCATCACCATTATCACCATCATCAACATCATCAACATCACCATCATCACCATCATCACCATCACCATCATCATCATCACCATTATCACCATCATCACCATCATCATGATCATAATCATCGTCATCAGCAGTATCATCACCACCATTACCACTATCATCATCACCATGCACCATCATCATACCATCACTCTCATCTCACCTATCTCTAGTCCCATACGGGTCCTCCAACTCTACTACTCTTGGGTCCACCTCCCTGTAGCTGTCCCTTGGTTGGGCATCACTCCCATATCCATTATACTCATCATTAGATGGCGGAGGGGGCTCTGCGTACCCGTAGCCCCCTTGTCCGCTGTCTGATGGGGGGTAGTCCTGGTAGTTGGAGTGGTGTGGGCTGCCGTAGTCCGACTGTGGTTCATAACCTTGTGACTGTGATATGAGGAAGTAGTGCAAGATATGAGGATATTGCTATCACAGTATGAAAAGATAGCTTTTTATTATTTTTTTCTTTGACTTTATAGTTGGATGCTTGTCACAAAAAGACAAGAAAAGGCTGTTCTTTAGCAGAATGGTCCATATGACAATTATTATTATTTCACAAAAATTTAAATATTGTTCATCTGTCTTTTGTGAATACTAATCTAGTCTAATTAATGTCCTATTATACCATTATTAGCTTGAAAGTAATTATCTTTAGTCCAGGCTGGCTTTATACTTTCTTTGTAAATTCTAGTCCACTATAGGTGATAAGTACTTACCCCAGCATCGTAAGGGTGATGCGCATAGTCTCCGTCTCCATAGGGATCGTGTGACAGTGACCTGGTTGTGTTGTAGGGGCTGGCATATGCTGTAGAGGTAATAACAATACAAATACACAATGTCAATATAATTCACTTCTTCCAAAATAATTAGCCAAAGTCAAATTGAAAAAATGAAAGAATTCATGTGAAAGTTTAATATATGAGAATTTAGGAGCGACATACTGTACACGCCATGAATTTTACGGCCATAAATTTTTGCGAATTATACTTACAAAACTATTTCGCGAGTGGTTGAATTCGCGATCGGGAAATTCTCAAATCTACAAACAGCAATAACGATGTACATGCACTTCTGCAAAGCGAAGTCGTGAATTTCTGACCAGAAGACAAATAAATTCAAGTGACTACTTATGTTGGCAATATTTTAGCGTGTTGTTAAATTTACGATTCACAAAAATAAAACCACCGCAAAAATATATGGTGTATACAGTACATCATTATGTACATTCATTTTCAACAAGTTTGCTTGGAAGTGGGTATGGGTTATTCACTAAATGAAGCTTATTTGCCTTTTCAAAATGAATGATTATTTGATCAAGCTTATGACACCTCTAACGTAAAATGAGACCTGGGGAGCGTTTCATCAAGCGTTTTGTCAGTGAATTTTACTGACAAATTTGCTCTCAGCCAATCAGATGCAAGGATTTCAGCAGCTTATAACAGCTGTCAGTAAAAATCATTGACAAAACGCTTGATGAAACGCTCCCCAACTCTAAAGTCCTGGGGTGGTATTCCGAGAATTATTTTATCTTAATTTTAGTGAAATGATTTTATTTATCATAACAAATATTAAATTGTCACATTTCATTGGTGTTTGTGCAGATGACTTCCACGTACATGTATGCAGCCACTTCTGCGCAGTTATTAACCCTTTCACAACAGGAATTATTCAAGGGTGAAATTGATCACATTCTGTTCTTCAAATTGGCAACAATGATATTTCACTGTTAATGCTACATGGTTCTAATAAAATGAAATCTCTTTGAAAACGGCATAGAGTACATGGTAAGGAAATTTGCTGAAAATTCGAAAGAATTGCCAAGTTTGTTGAAAACAATTAATTTGAACCTCCCAATGTTTTGCCAACTTTAAGGATTTTAAAGCTTATTCTCATTTAAATTACGGTCATGAAACAAAAATGGTCACATTGCTCGCAGAAATTTTTGCTCTTTCTACTCAAACATCTGGTATATTTTAGGACACTAAATCAGAAGTTATTGAGCCAAACTATGTGGAAAATTGTCTCGAAAGGCTGTGCCATTCTGCCATGACAGTTAAAACCATTTCACTAAAATCAAGATATATTAAATCTCAGAATACCACCCCTGTCTTAGAAATAGTTTAATTCAATCCGATTGGATAAAAACTCAACTTAAGTTTGATATGATCAGCATCGCAACTCCTAACAATAAGTGATTATAACTTAAAGTGACAGTAAACTGAAGCTCCTAAAGAGCACCAACTTTTAACATGATTTGAAAAGTGTCTGTGCCTCTCATTTTCCCACCATGCCCCATCCTAGTTTGTAGAAGCTTAGAATGTACATGTACCTGCGTGCAGTTTTCCACATTGCAAGTCAAAAATAATAATTTGAAATATAAGATGTGCCTATTATCCAAACATGCCGTTTGTCAAAATTCAAAATAAAATGCAATTAATTTTCAAATTATAATCTTAATTTAGCAATCACTGCAAGATGGCGCTGTTCAAGTTCTACCAAATACCACTTTAACAATTGACTGAAGGACTGGCAACAATAAAACCTAACTCTTTCAAAGATGGGCCCAGCTGCTGTTGCCAATTTGGTGTACTTACGATCTGCATACTGCAGTGACTCCATGTTTGGGTCGTCGATTTTCCTTTCTCCCAATTCTCTCCTGCAAGAACAAGCCAAAAGATAAAAATTTATGATTTAAACAAACATATAACAATTAAAAGCAAACAAACATTTATGAAACAGATGTTATATATAAAAGAAACAACATAATTTTTTTTTTTTTTCAAATTACATCATAGAGTTTAATATGTTAGAGCTATTTACACTTTAGTAGATTTAATGTTATATTGTAGAGAAGCAACATCAAAGTTATGGCAAAATTACAATTACTATTAAAGTGAGATGAGACATGGTAACTGATGACATTTAATGGAAATGTTTGATGAGGCATTCATGTCCGACAATATACTGTACTGTATTTACAATGTATCAGCGCAATTCAACGTTAGATATGGCCTATTTAGTATAATATATAAGAAATATCATTTTGATAGGGTTTTTTCACGCATACGTGCAAAAATCATGATCAAGATGTAACAAAAAAACCTGGGTGCTTTTACAAACCAATTAACAAGCATTGCCTAAGGCATTTTGCTCGCAACAGTTTGAACAAAACCAACAACTAAATATGATAGAATACATGCATGAAAGCCTACATACAGTATAGCAAATGGGGATGCAAATGTAATTCACAAATACACTGTCAGATTTGAAACAAATTTAAACACTGTACATAAACTAAAAAAAGAGAGAGAGTGAAGCTTAAAAAGCAGCCCTGTAACAATAACAAACTTTCTGAAAAACTATATAACTGAAAAATGACTATAGTGATTTTAAAAACACTTTAAAATAGTTTATTTTCAGAACTCTGACAGCCTATCCGACAAATACCTTCCCAAAATCAAGTAGCCGTAAATCCCCCCCCCCCCCCCCCAACAAAAAAAGGCTTTAGAAACCGTACATGTAACTTAAGATTTAATACAAAATTAACTTGAGGATGTAAAAAAAAAATTCAGATTAATTTCAATACATCCTGAACGCCACAATCAAATATTAAAATACATACCACAGGTATTCTCTCACGGCTACATTAGAATAAGTACAGGTATCTACATGTATGTGAAGTCTCGGAATTTAGGACATCACGTAGATCATACATTGAACCTGTACTCATTGTATATTTGTATTACCGACTCACACCAAGACGGCTCATGTCCCAAGAATGTGTGGTTCATTATGTCTGCTGGAGATCATGGGAGAGTTCAACCTCATCCGCAAAACATTCTCCCCTCTCATCTACTCTGATAACAATGTGATAACGCACTTTGTTTAATGTTTCTCATTGATTATTATGTTCTTTTCTTGCTGCCCTTTATACTTCTTTCTCCTACAATGTGCCTAGAGCACCCTACAGAGTGGATTTGGCGCATTATAAATATAAATATCTATCATCATTATTATTATTATAAATAGTTTGTATTTCATATCAAGGATGTACATGTACACATAAAATAAAATAAATTCTTTATTGACATGTATGTTATTCTTTTTTTTGAGGGGGGGGGGGGGTGGGGGTGGGAGGAGGGCAACACTCAGAATACTGCCATGTTGTACAAGTTCCTACACTGTCTACGTGTATTGAATCTTTAAACAGAAAGAAAATTCTACTTGATCGTGGAAATATGTCACAGTGCTATTAAAGTTGAAATAACCTTTGACCATGGTGAACAAACAACTCAATAATTATTGGTCAGCAATGTAGGAGGGAAGATGAGTGTGAACAAACAACTCAATAATTATTGGTCAGCAATGTAGGAGGGAAGATGAGTGGGGGGGGGGGGGGGGTAAAGAGGCAGAGAGAGGGTGAAGGGGAAAGAGGGAGAAGAGGAAGAACAGAGAGAAGAGGGAGAAGGGAGAAGAGAGAGAGGAGAGGGGAAGGGAGAAGAGAGGGGAAGGGAGAGGAGAGGGGAAGGGAGAGGAGAGGGGAAGGGCTAGGAGGGAGGGAGGAGGGGAAAGCAGAGGGAGTGGTGGGAGGAAGGGAGTGGTGGGAGGAAGGGAGGGTGGGAGGGAGAGAGGGAAAGAGTGGAGGCAGCCAGGCACAGAGCAACAGTGCAGGTCTGTACATCTACATAGAATACGTGTATGACAAAATGACAGGTGTAGCCTACACTGTACAGAGAGATGGAGAGATGGAGAGACTCGGAAAGATACACAAGTAGGGGGGGGGGCAGACAGAGACACAGAAACTGGCAGATACACTGTATAGCCAACATTGTATGTGGACATTAGATCAATGTGTGAAAAAGAGGGAAAGGGAGAAAGCGATAAAGCAGAAACATGAGAGAGCAGAAAGAGAAAGGGAGAGAGAGAGAGAGAATGGGGGGGGGGGGGGGGGGGCACAGTATCCAGAACATACATGTCTACATGTACATGTAATATGACACACACCTTGCCAGTTGTGTGTAGAACGAATGTCATAACAAATTTTGCAATCCATCATAATATTCATGTTTACTTTTGCTTTAATTCAAATCATATTTTGCACACAATTGAATTACAGTTCAAAGTACAAAACACAGCTTCACTAAATACTAACATCTCTGTTTAAAGATAAATAGGAGTTCTGGTCATAAGATTACATCGTGAAAGCAACTGTTTCAAAACAATAGGGAAAGCTTCATCATGTTTCACGTACATAAAAATTGGTGTATACTGTGAGGTTTTGAAATCATCAATACGATACGAAATTGAACCTTTCTCGCTGAAAAAGCATGTGTACTGCACACAGAAATGGGTATATGGGACTGCACACACGAGGCGTGAATGTTCGGCCTAAACACGTCAACTATTTCTCGCCACATTTCAAATATGACAGCATTCAAAGAGCTATCCTTTCGAGGAGACATTTCTAGTATGATGTTCTTCCAAACTTGACATAAAAAGAAATGAGAAATCTCACAAATTATTTTTCACCTATCCCAGAACTCAACCTTCATTTTGAAAAAGATCAGTAGACACAGTGATACTTGAAGCAGACTGAGTCACATAAAATACATCTTTTATGACAAGGCTTATTGCCCAATGCAAATATATGATATATTCCAAGGAAACTATCAATCAATTTGATTTTATGACTGCTACAGCAATATCAATGGTATAAAGTCAATTCATTTGTTTGCATACACATATAATACACAAGGACATCCACTCTACAGTTACAAATGTACGGACTACATGTAGTTGATGCATAAATCCAAATCTGAACATGCTTATCTACATGTACATGTATACATGTGTAATTATTTCACTCAGTGAACTCTCATTTAATGACAGATTAATATAACAATACCTGTATGAACAAGGTCACACTGATAATTGCACATGATGGAAAATTACTAAATTGCCATACTTTGGATCACAATTACATGTATTTTGTATTACTTTTAGTACACTCAATCTGCTTGTAATCCAAGGATTACCATATTATCTTCGAAACTAGAAATAATTCTCTATTGGAAGAGCATACAGTAAAATGCTATCCATGTAAAAATAATTTGATGTACAGATAATACATTCATGTATAGATCTCACTTGTGATTTGTGAAAGAATGTACTGAATTCCCAGACTATTTCTATTCAAGGATTATACTCCAATGTGAACAAGGTCATACATATTGAAGCAAGCATGCAAAGTTCTCACTATCTATGATAGCTTTACGTTTGATTGATGTTCAAATCATAATATAATATGTAGGAACATTAGTTTCTTTGTAACAAGGCCATGTGCCCTCAATTTTGAAAGAAATTTCAGATATAATAGTAAATGGTGGCTATTTACAGCATTTTACTGCTCTTAGAACTATTACAACGTGCATTTTATAAGCCCCATTTACACAAATACAGAAAGGAGCAAAGAAACCTTGTATGAACAAGGCATTATGTACATGAGTCATCATAGTAGGCAGCCTATAAAGCTGAACAAATATTAAAGAAAGGTGTACCACCTTGTGGAGAAGTTATTTGCTTTCGTTTTCTAATTTTCTAACATAAGTACATGTAGATTAACTTGATACTTTGAAGGTCAATGTTCCCTTTAAAGTGATTTGGTAACTTTGTAGAGGCTTGATAAAATCTGAGCTGCCTGGCCTTACATGATATCAGTGTATGTAATATGGTGTAAAAATGAAGCCCAGGGGGAAAAAGCACTTCAAAATCATCATATCCTTCAAAAAACATGCAAGTGACCGGAAATGCCAGACTCATTTTCCGATAGACTCAGTGTTAGACTCAAGCGTATGGCCATATGCTTTCGTAAATGGGAGTATTCAGTCATAGATATCTTAATAATAGCATTATATATTTGAAAACCTTTCTATGCCTAGCTATTTATTATTTATCCTTCTGAACATCATTATACAAGACAGATATCAAAATTCAACAATTCATTAAATCAAGCATCCACAAAGTTACTGAATCCCAATCCCTTTAAAATGGATTTAAGTGATAAATATATGTACCACCCATTGTGGTGTTATCAGCTAGCCAATATTCAAATGATTTGGGGAAATAAAATGAAATACTATTCATGAAATCTGGTTACATTCTTCAGGTTTTCTGAGAAGTGTTTTCAGTTGGCATTCTATTTTACAAAACAGCCTTGTTGTACATTATTATTTTTATAGCAAGGTGACAAATGGCTTCCACATATAACCAAGGCCAAGAATCCTAATATGGCTTGTTCACATTAGCTATGATGGTAACATGCCGCAAATTTTTTTTTTTTTTTGTATGTATTAAAGAAATGGCAATTTGCAAGAGATGCATGATGCCACAAAGGTCCTATGCATACTCACATACCTGCGTGTTATGAGATGTATGTAGAAATGTGAAGCGCAGTACGCTTCTGAGGCGGTTTACCATGACGTATTTGAACGAGCCTACTGACACAGTGCATCCACATTCACACTTCAAGTAAAGGTGATAAAAGGCTTTCAAATATGAACAGGCCATGAATATTTATTGGATACAGTGCTTCTGCATTCACACTCAACAGAGCAAGGTGACAAATGGCTTCCAATTTCTAAATATGAACAAGGTCATGAAACCTTTATACTGTCACAAAGCCAATTATAGCTTGGTTTGCATGCAGTTTGAATGCGAACACATCACTCAACAAATATGCAATGTAAACACATGATGCTACAATGCACACACAGCACAAATAGTCAAGTCATACATAACATAAGGGAATGCAAACCAATCACAGGTGTATGCAACATTTGAATGGAAAGGTGAGGTGAACGCAACAATGGCGTTCATCTATTTCGGGGTTCGCTTGTGAAAAGGTTCAGCTTGTTTGTTCCGAGCTATAAAATACAGGTTAGCTGATCTGGAACAGTTCACAGACTATAGACAACTAGACTGTCTGTGCTGTGTCTACATGTAGACACATAAACTAGTTGTTTGTTGTTGTTTTGTTTTTTTTGGGGGGAGCAAAGGGAAATTGACTGTTATACTGATAGTTCAAGGGGAACAGAAATATGTCTTCCACCTACACTTTTCACTGCGTAGAAAAACAAAGAACTAGTTTCAATATTGACAAGCCTTTTTTCTGCAAATAGATCACATGACTTTATCAAAAGAAGCAAACGTTTGTATCTGTTTCTTTTTCCTCTATTTTTATCTGCTTTTAAAATGTCTTCTGGAATCTTTTTTTCCTAATTTTTTTATTCACTCTTCATCATCACCCCTCCCCCAAAGGAAAATAAAATATTACTGCAAATTTTATGTTTCTTTTGTGGGCTACAAAGTAATAACCCTACATGTACATGGTATATTAGAGCATATACGCCCTTTTGGCTCTTAGAAGACGATTTCATAGCAAAATTATTTGAAACAAGTAGGCCTACACATTCCTTGTCCTGAATACCTTAGGCTTAAAGTGACAAGCAGAACTGTAAACTATCGAAATTCGTCGCATCAGTGTAAAAAGGAGATAACGCCCATATATTGCCAATGAGCGCTACCCCCTTTTTACACTGACGCAACAAAATAAGAGCTTCTAGCCTGGAAGGAACCGTGAGCTGCATCAATATGTGTTTTGGATTGTTTGGGTTTTGATTTTACAATTAACATTCTTTCAAATATTAATGTTAGACGATGAAACAATGCATGCTGATGGTTTATACAAGGTATGTAATTAGGGAAATGTATTTTATAAATGAGTGGATATTAGAATGCTTGCCCAATCAATCTTGTTAGAAGTGCATACATGTACTAGATGAAAATCACACCAAGTGTACTGAGTAAATTAATGTGCAATGAACCTGTAGAATATGAACAATATTAAGTAACCATGACAACCAAACCACTTACAAACAAGAGTCAAGCAAGTTAGTGGAGGGGGTTTCCACCACGAAACTGCTCCCTTCATCCATATGAGATTCCGTCTGGCCGGCAGAACGCCGCCACGAGAACGAATCGTTTGTCTCGCTGCAGTGATGCATCATGGGAAGGAGGGGGACAGGGGGCAGGCAAGAGGAAAGAGGTAATATAGAGCAAGGCATGCAGGTAAACAAAAGAAGCAGTCAAATAATATACAGCAGGGTGACATTTAAAAGTCTATGTGTACGTATGGAGCTGAAGGCCATTCCCCCCCCCCCCCTCCCTCCCCCCCCCCCCCCCCAACACACAATTTAACACAAACTCTTTAAAAACCCACTATTATCAAAATGAATTTTATATTAACAGTTCGGAAGGCATACAAGAACTGACCGTGGTAGTTTGAATCAAATAAAATTATGATTTTTATGGTGAAGTACATTATGTTTTGAATTATTAGGAATCCGCCCACATCATTTTTATGAATATTTGTGACTTTTTTTTGACATAGTACCCTAGTTAATTGCAGGATTTGTCAAGAATCGCATGCCTTCTCTGGCTCATTCAAACGAGAACCATGTTTGGATGGTGGTAAAGTTAGAGTTTACATCCTTGTTCCAAGATATATCTGACAAATCGCAAATTTGACTTGACTCAATAAGTACTGGAAATACAACAAAGAGAGAGATGTAAAGCTTACATGTATACATTTACCAAATAAACAATGAAAGCCAAATATTAAAGATAATATATATTTATACATGATGTAATGATATTAATAATTCAACTGTTAAAGTAAAGTAGTTTTCCTTTCATAACCCAAGTACTGTATTAATTGATCACTTGAAGTTGAAATAAAATTCAAATTTTTTGTTAGTTCGTTTCCATGTCAGATTTTCCAGAAGATAATAAAAGCATAACATGATAAATGACTGTGACTTTAAATATTTCCACGGAGCACTTTGAATGACATTTGAATAAAGGCATATTACTCACAAATATAATTTTCATGCATCAAACATTTCCTTTATGCCATGCTTACGTGCAAATTCCATTAATACAGTCATGAATATAAAACCAAAGGTTAAAGGCAAGTCACTGGATAATGCAAATAATACAATGCATGCCATTGACATAAGCAAGCAAAGGAATGATGTATGTAAAATATGCAGATCATATATAAAAAAGTAGCATTGTTACAGCTAGGGCATCTATCACATCACAACTCTAAGCATTAAACCCAACTTGACTTTCAATCAATAAGAGTCACATATTCAGAAATTGTTTCCGATTCATTAAAGTTTTGCTTTTAAAAATCAAACATTTCAAAGGCTTACAAAGATCATAGTAAATGGAGCAAATGTCAGAGGATACCACCACCAAAAACAGACCTAACAAGGCTATTCCCATTCCTCAAACTGCAGTTAACAACAGTTTAAAGTATGAATCAGTTCTTCTGATTGGTCCAATAACTGTTTATTAATATGACCCAGTTATTGTCATTGGTCCAATATTTTTTTTACAGAAATATTTAGTATGAAGCAGTTCTTGCTATTGGTCCTTTTAACTGTTAAGGAGGGGTTTCAATATGAAACGGTAATTTTTATTAATTGCTAAGTAGTGTTTTTTTTTTCAATATGAAACAGTTCTTCTGATTGGGCAATACCTTACCTGATGCTGTTGAGACTGGCTGTGTCTGAGTCGACTCTACTACGATTGATCTGACTGGCTGCAATTAACTTGTCAGCCTCAAATTCACGGGTGAGCTTAGCAAACTGGGCTTCCTAGAAAGAAAAAAAAAAAGTTGTTTGAAAATAGGAAAAGGTTTTTAAAAGAGTTTTAAATGAAATCCAAAACACTGTCATATTCATCTTAAAGTGACAGTAAATTGAAGCTCCTAATGGCGCCATCTTTCAACAGGATTTGTGTCTGTGCCTCTAATTTTCCCATCATGCTCCATTCTACATGTAGTTTGTAGAAGCCTAGAATGTATCTGTAGGCAATTTTCCGCATGTGCAACGTTGAAAAATAATAGTTTGAAATAAGCCTGAGTCGAATCGATTGGTTAGCCGGTGTTCGATCGAAGACATCGACTCCCGAATACGTTTTGGCAAATTCGGTGCATCGATTTGTAGTCCGCCAGATTTTTGACTACCGTAGCCGCCATGAAAAAATCAAATAAAAAAAGAAACTCCGTAACGTACAGCATATATACTAGCAGAGAACGTGAAGGCGACTTCAAAGTTCAAACTGTTGGCTAACTTTCGCTAATTCGCTCGCGGAGGACGTCGCGCTTTACCTGTGCTTTCTCTATGGAAAAATCGTTTTGTCGTTACGAACTGAAGTTTACGATAATTTTCTTGCACTCTCTCTGCATTGTCAATTTGACAATTGTATAATTGAACATGATAAATACGGGCATGAGTACGAGTGTTCCTACTTAATTCGCAATAACTAATATCACACTCTCATCAAATTGGCAATTACTTCTGAATGATCTCTGAAGCTGAATGAAGTCGAGTCTATATTGAGCGACGAAAAGTTTATTTCGTATTGTTTTTTTTTTTTTGGCATCGAACAAACGTGTTCCATTCAGCTCTCCAAAGACAAAGTAAGATTATTAATTCTTTGAATTTGAATCATTGTCGGGTGTGTCGACAATGAGCATCGCTTCGTGCGACACTAGTGACATTTTAGGTAGCCATACGGACTAGAAACTTAAGATTTTGGCTCGTCCGCTGTGATTTTTACTAGCCATTGGCTAGCGGGCTATCGTTAATTTCGAGCAGCGAGAGCCCATGCCCGCGATGCCAGCGGACCGGTCACCGGTGCATGGTGCATACACTGCGTGCAACTGTGTGCAACTCTGTTTTCACCGCACATCATTTATCGATTAACCGGTATTCGATCGAATCAAAGCCGTCGAATCCCGGTTTATGAAATATTCGATATGACTCAGGCTTAGTTTGAAATATAAAATGTGCCTATTTTCCCAACAGCTGTTTGTCGAAATTCAAAATAAAATGCAATTCATTTTCAAATTATAATCTCAATTTAGCAATACTGTATGGTAGCGCTGTTCAAGTTTTGCCAGTTTAATGCCATTTTAACTGTTTAGTAAATGGGCCCCGTCTCGTTAACTTGTTGACTACTGAAATCTCTCATCCCCATAGGTTTAATACAGGGATCATTCGGCTCCCACATGCAATGGGTTAAAATAGTATTGAGAGAGATACGAAACTGTAAATTACTGTAAAAGTGGAAATTTTCGCGCGATTGATTTTTCGCGCTCGGCTGAGTAAAGTGAATTTCATGTGTTTTTAATTTTGCCAACGCGCTAGGCTCATGGGCAAAACAATACATGAACAAAAATATTTGAGTTTTTATTTTCGCGCACATTTCATGCTGCGCGAAATGTGCGAAAATTTCCACACTGCGAAATATTCCACGTTTACAGTAGCAATCGATTAGAAGAGTTGCGATTGATTCAGATCAATCGCAATTTCTCTCTCTATATATAAAACATGGCCCGGACTGCCAAAATATGATCATAATCAACAATTCTGACAATGTACCAAGTATGTTGCGTAGATGTAGTCACAAAATAGTCAGAACTTTGGCATGCGTTTACTTGTTCTCAAAATGTATCCATGTGACAATAAAAAAATAACTAGTTTTCGCCACTCCGATGAGCCTTTCAACTGAATGACTATTTTAGTTTCTACTTTTAAAGGATGATGGTATTCTTTTGCACATAAACATACTTTGCATAACAAGGCGTTGCCAATTCCAAGAAAGCTTCTAGGACTTTGTACCTGTTCTTTGACTGATTTCAGAATCTTGTTTGGGTAGTCGGAGCTGTAATCGTGGCCTTTCTGCGACGAGTAACTCAGATTTTGGCTGTTCCCATCGTCCCACCCGGGCATTATAGAGTTGTGCGGAAGTCAGACGTCCTTTTTGGGGAGCAGCAAACTGTAAAGAAAAAAAAAAATAAAGCCCTCTGGTGAGATGTGTACGAGTAAAAGTGTGAAAAACACAGAAAAGCAATCAATACATTTCAGACAAAAGTGAAAATGAAAGTTAAGAAAAGCACAAAATCTTTAGGTAAGAAGAACTTTATATAAACATTCTTACTCTTTCACACTACCGTATATACATGTTTAGTATTTTAAGGGTTTAAGGCAGTGTGGGTGTAATACAATGTGATACAAGTAGTTGTGTCCCTACATGTAAGAGAGGGGCGAAAACACAATATGTTTGTCACATTTCTAAAACTGTTCACTGAATTTTGTTAGTTAAAACATGGAGCTACATGTACATGTATGTACAATGGTTAAAAGTACAAGCTGTCACATTGTTGTATGATGTATGAATGCATTTTCTGAAATTTCCATACATTGTCTGCGACACCTAAATGTATCTGTGCCCTTCTTCCTGACAAGTTCGCATTACAAAAGCAATTTAATTGAAACTAATCATTAAACTCTCTAAATTGGCAACACAGTGTAAACATATAATTACCATTTTCTTGTGCAAATTGGCAATTTTCTGCTTAATGTGCTATACTTTTGTTTCTTTCAAATTATGTAGGAGTGAAAAATAGAAAATTTGATGCCAATTTGAGGAGGGAAAGCTGATTTATTTAGACTTTAAGAAAACTCTGAACTGCTTTTGGGATAGTACTGTTTGCAATTTTTAAGATACATACATGTAGGCATGTCATGTCATACTGGACTACCACTGCTATTTTCCTTCATGAGTATTCCAGGCCTCAACTCCCAGTAACCTTTCCACAATGCCATTCCCAAACCCAAATGAATTTCATTTGTTTATATTCATACTGTCACACATGTGTAATCAATGGTAGATAGATAGCTGTCAGCGAAGGGACGGAACATCTGTTTCCCCCTGTATCAAGCAATTGGCTTCAAATAAGATAACTCAATCAGGCAATTACGGCTGCGTTCATACAATTTCTAAGCCCAGAATCGCCTTTCTGAAACAGGTATAGTTCAAATCATGATTGCATTTGAGAGATTTTTCATGATACGGTACTCTCTAATTAAAGAAAATAGTGCATTTGCAATCTATTTTCACTCCCCCAATACAATAATTGTTACAAGCTACTGAGATCCTTGAATCTGATTGGCTGAGAGCAAATTTGTCATAGAAATGAGGCAGTTGTTATTGATAACAAGTTTTATGAAACAGGGCCCTGGAGTCAAGTCAGTGATCACTTGTTTAGGAGTGAATATCGAGTGCTCTATAAAGAGAAAAAGTGAATTTCAAGTTTCAACTCTATTTTCACTTTATTTTCATGTCAGTAATAACTTATTTTTTTTCTAAAGTCTTGAAAGAGGAATGAATTTAGTTTGAGATTGGCGATTTCAAAAGGTATGCTTGGAAACAAGGTGATCTTGATCAGAATTCCATGTTCTTGATTATGGCTTTAAAAAAGATGTTATGAACGCAGCCTGAGATAATTCACTCAAGCAATTTACACAGACATTTTGCATCGCGCCTGGGGATCAATCGGCTAGGATGTGCATTCCACAAAGTCATTACAAGTCACTGGCATATTTAAATGGAAGGCCAATACATTTATCCAGAGTCATTTCTAATCCTTTATGTTTTTGTACAATACCATGTAGCATCCTCGACGTTGCAAATTGGCAACTTTTTCTGAAAATTCCATACATGTATGGCAAGTTTTTAAAAGATAGTGTGTAAATTATTATTTTTTAATTTTTTCCTAGTTCAGATTATTTCCCTTGATAGGAAAAAATATATGCGTACTACATACATGTAGGAAAGATACAGGAAAAAAGATAATACAAGATTAACTAGATGAATATTCGACCGCGCGCGGTCGGAATTTATGCCTCCGCCATCACCAGATTGGAAATGTATGGCATACATGTACACTCTAAAAAGGACTGGTCCAACAAAATGACAAATCTTTTCACTTAAAATGCACAGGAGACAGAAAAATTTATTTCATTTCATTTTCATATAAA
Organism: Heliocidaris erythrogramma; assembly: GCA_025617745.1. Lineage (NCBI taxonomy): Eukaryota > Metazoa > Echinodermata > Echinoidea > Camarodonta > Echinometridae > Heliocidaris > Heliocidaris erythrogramma. The sequence continues at coordinate 11,461,855 of CM046863.1, forward strand.
ACTAGAAATATTTGATAACAAGGCTAAAAACCAGTAATTTCATGTAATTTTATGTAAATTGACCTCTGTAACCTCTGACCTTTGACCTACTTACCCCAAAATCTAATCAGTTCATCTTTATATGGGTATGCATACTGGTACCAAGTTTGAAGTTCTCACCTCAGATAGTTCTTGAGATATCGCGGTAACGGTGGTAAAAAACCACTAATTCCATGTAATTTCATGTAAATTGACCTCTGTGACCTTTGAACTTTGACCTACCTACCCCAAAATCTAATCAGTTCATCTTCGTATACGGTAACATACTAGTACCAAGTTTGAAGTTCTTACCTCAAACAGTTCGAGATATCGTGGTAACGGTGCTAAAAACCAAGAATTTTTATGTAATTTCAGGTAAATTGACCTCTGTGACCTCTGACCTTTGACCTACTTACCCCAAAATCTAATCAGTTCATCTTTCTATGGGGATACATACTGGTACCAAGTTTGAAGTTCTCACCTCAGATAGTTCTTGAGATATCGCGGTAACGGTGGTAAAAACCACTAATTCCATGTAATTTCATGTAAATTGACCTCTGTGACCTCTGACCTTTGACCTACTTACCCCAAAATCTAATCAGTTCATCTTTCTATGGGGATACATACTGGTACCAAGTTTGAAGTTCTCACCTCAGATAGTTCTTGAGATATCGTGGTAACGGTGCTAAAAACCAAGAATTCTTATGTAATTTCATGTAAATTGACCTCTGTGACCTCTGACCTTTGACCTACTTACCCCAAAATCTAATCAGTTCATCTTCGTATGGGGATACATACTGGTACCAAGTTTGAAGTTCTCACCTCAGATAGTTCTTGAGATATCGCGGTAACGGTGCTAAAAACCAGTAATTCCATGTAATTTCATGTAAATTGACCTCTGTGACCTCTGACCTTTGACCTACTTACCCCAAAATCTAATCAGTTCATCTTTCTATGGGGATACATACTGGTACCAAGTTTGAAGTTCTCACCTCAGATAGTTCTTGAGATATCGTGGTAACGGTGCTAAAAACCAAGAATTCTTATGTAATTTCATGTAAATTGACCTCTGTGACCTCTGACCTTTGACCTACTTACCCCAAAATCTAATCAGTTCATCTTCGTATGGGGATACATACTAGTACCAAGTTTGAGGTTCCTACCTCAAATGATTCTTCAGATATCGCGGTAACGAGAAGTGGGACGGACGGACACACGGACGGACGCACGGACGGACGCACGGACGGACGCACGGACGCACGGACGCACGGACGGACGGACAACCCGAAAACATAATGCCTCCGGCACCCACCTTCGGTGGGCGGAGGCATAAAAAGGTACAGATATAAGAAAAGGAGAGAGAGATAGAAAGAAAGGAAGAGGGATATAAAGAGATAGAGAGGCTGAGAGACAGAAAGACAGACACAGAGAAAGAGAAATGCATAAGAAAAAGAAGAAGAAATAAAACTTGTTATCAATAACAACTGCCCCATTTCTATGATAAATTTGCTCTCAGCCAATCAGGTGCAAGTATTTCAGTAGCATATAACTGTTATTGTAACTTGTTATTAATAACAAGTTTTATGAAACAGGGGCTTGGAGAGAATCAAAGTAAGAGACAGTAATACAGTGGAACCTCGTTATAAAGAACAAGTTTGTTATAACAAACTGTCCTTATAAAGAACAAACTCTCGTTATAAAGAACACTGTTATAACAAACTCTTGTTATAACAAGGTCATTTTGCCGGTCCCACTTCTTTGTAATCTATTGTTTTTAAGCCCGGATATAACAAGGTTTCGATATTAATGCAGATATAATGCAGGTCTACAATAGGATGGGAATTTGTGCTTGACCACTGCTATGATAGGGATATCATGATGTTGATCTGTTATTGTAACGGATATCTGTTTAGGAGATCTGTCTGGACACCAGATGCTGTTAATGGCCATGGCATGATATCACTCTCAGGGCTACATGTACCACCCAATTCATATCCATGATGGTGTCAAGGTTTGAGCTGCACAATGCATGTGAAAGCAGTGATCTTTTTAAAGGGCAATCCAACCTTTGTAATAATTTGATTTGTGTGAAAGCAGGAAAATCAGAGAAACAGATTAGTGAAAGTTTGAACGAAATCAGACAAGCAATAAGAAAGCTGTAATCACTATATACATGTACACGTAGGAATTTCAAATTAGCCGAATCCATGGTATTGGTACGGTCACTGTGATGTAGCGGCAGTCAACTTACTTTAATATTCGCTTCAACACACAAAATAAAAATGTCACTTTTTAAAATGTATAACTCACTAGAATCTTTTTCATTTTGGACGACCATATGCTATGTACAATATTTTTTGAGCACCGTTTCTCTTATTTTTCTCCTTTCACACAAATCAGAAATCTGTCTGACACCATGTGTTGTTAATGGACATGTCAAGATATCAGTGTCAGGGCTCTGGCCCTATTCATATACGCTATAAAGTAACGCTATGCTGAAAAGCTCCATACTATTTTACTAGTGTGAATGCAAAGATCACTCTTTTAAAAATAATTTGTCTGAACACCACATGGTGTTATAAATGGCATGTCAAAGATAACTGTCTTAAGGCTCTAGTCCTCTTTTAAACATCAAGCCTTGAAGTCTAAATGGGCCCAAAACTTTACACTTCTTTCACTTTAATAGGATAAATAGCAAGAGAATAACGATACTAATTACGTGCTGCTGAGGTGTTAAAACTCTTTTACATAAATTATTAGACAAAACAAGAAATTAAACACACAAAAATAATAATTTACATTGTACATCCGTGGTTATCTCTCTCTCTCTCCCTGTCCCTCTCTCTCTCTTTTTCTCTCTCCCCCTCCCCCCCCCCTTTCTATCTCTCTATCTCCCCCTCTCTCTCTCCCTCTCTCTCTCTCTCTCCCTTTCCCTGTCTCATATTTCTTTCTCATCTATACATATTAGTCTCGACTATCCCTGTCATAGTTCATATTGATGAGCATCTATTCACAAGATGGCCCCGGTTAAATTGATTAGTGCGAGTGTGGACCGCTATTGGCTGTCTGGACATTGATTACCGGACTATATCAGCTATTAATCATCTCTAATTGACAGCAGTCAACTCTATTAGACAAATGTATAGGCCTACAAATGTACATGTATTATGTAGCGTATGTGTACCCTAAATAAGTACCGGTATTCAAAAGGCTGGGTTCAACCCTGGACCTACATGTACATCTCCTACCCCCTTCTCTTATCTTAGAATATGACCTCTCTTCTCTTTATTCTAGTTGAAAATATGAGAGCTACACGTAAAACATCATTGTTTTTTAAATTTTAACTTATGAGGTGTTGCAAGAAAGTTTCAATCAATTGCAAATTGTAAAGCAAATTTAATAGAACAACCATTCTGAATGGTTCAGGGTCTGCCCATTCAAGAAAATGGCTGGCAACAATGATTTTGATTGGTCCGTACCGATCAGTTGCAACTTGCAATCAATCGCAACTTTCTTGCAACACCCCATTAGTTTTAAATGAAAGTACAGAGGTCTACATGTATGTAGTTATTTGTGCAGTCCGGACCTAGATTTTGGGTGTCTACATGTATGTGTCCTGTACACCTGCTTATGTCGAGCCCCGCAAGGATTACTATCGAAAAATTATACGATGAAGAGGAAGAGGAATAGGTGACAACATTAATCCTCATTATAGTGATTTGCGAAAGCTGAGAAGAGAAATAATAAATGTCCTGAAGTAAATCCTGAAAGCAGATGAACCTCTTAGTCTTAAAATCTTTCTCCCAAAGACATTCCATCATCTTGTCAGACCAAGGATCAAGTTTAATCCCCAAACCATATTAAGGGACATCTGGATTACAATCAAGATGAGCAGCTAGTGTTTCAGTGAAATTACAGTTCAGAATTCAATTCAGTTTTTCTTTAGATGAAATTGTCTGTTCAGAGCCTGAACGGCAATAACCGATACCTTTGAAGTTTGAACAGAGTTAATGCCTTCTGGCCCTCATCAGCCTACAGTATATCGTGTATGCAGATTGTAGAGTGTAGGCCTGACATGTTGATCAATGTGACTCTATATTTTGCATTAACATAATAAATATCATGAAGTGGAAAAAATGAGCAAAAATGTTATACATTGAATTTCAAAATGTCTATTAAAATAAATATCATGAATTGGAAAAACTTGAAGAAGTTCACAAAATGTACATAAAATGTATTTCAAATTAGTTTTAATTTTCAGCTTGAAGATCAAAGGGGAAATCCACCCTGATATCAAGTTGGGTCTTTATAAAAGAAGCAGAACTTTTTGAGAAACAGATTGGTGAAAGTTTGAGAGAAATCTGATAAGAAATTTAAGAAAAGTTATTAAATTTTTGAAGTTGTAATCAATCAAACACAAAGGCCTGAATTCACAAAGGAGGTTTAAACCATGGGGAGGTTTAAACCTCTGTAAGCATACTAAAATAAGCGTACATATATTAAAGCGCACATTGCCCATGCGCGTGCTCAAAGAAAAACCGATTGGATCGGATTCTGTGCGCACCTACGCTTAAAAACCCAGGAGGGGGTTTCAATTCGGGCCATTGAAGAGGAGGAAGAGAAGAACCATGTATGTATACGGATGATGATGGAGAGGAAAGGTATCATGTTACAATCACAAAAAAGAACACTAAAGCAGTCTGAAGGCAAGTCCAAAGATCACTTACAGAAATAAAAGTACTGTAATCTAGTCAATCCTAACAGTGATATAGCTTGAGCTAATATTCACCTTGGCTAGCTGTAGAGTATCGTAGCCATGGGCATTGCGAGACCGTTTTGGATGACGGGGGAAGGAGGTAGCAGTCAGACCCGCTTTGCCAAACGTTAGCGAAACATTTTCCAATAAGCACCCCAAACAGGGGGATCCAGAGTTTTCAGATTTATCAACAAGGATGTAAACTAGCATTGTAAAAAGATCATAACCAGCAGGCTAGCAAATTCACTGGTTTTCCCATCCAAAGAGTTTGAATGGGAGAGGGCACAACCTCCAACCACCCCCCCCCCCCCTCCCCCTTCAGTGACACCCTTGATCACAGCAGACATCAACAAGCTATTAAACTTCTCATCATCTTGGATGTCACAGGTAATAACATTAGGCTGCCTGATGATGATGATATGAACGTTTCAACAGCACTCCACAATTACTAGTAGCGATGTGAACTCTTTATGAGCTTGCTATTGACAATCTCCTTGGCTTTGGCTAAGGGTCCATTCACATTAGACATTCTTGACGATGTACATGTAGGCCTCTTGAAGTTGTACAAGCATTTTCTTCCATTGATTTGAATAATAGATAGGAGTTGTTCTTCTCATCAAATACAGTATTAATGCAGTGTCAGCTGAAATTACTCATCATCGAGATTTGAGTTGTATCCTTATCAAATGTGAAGTTCATAATTTCCAGCTAAACGTTTCAATCAATGAATGAACCTTTAAAAAGCAATCTCATAAAAATAAATCTTGGACATACCATGCAAGTAAATATTTCAAACTTCAGGGGAACGTTTCATCAAGTGTTTTGTCAGTGATTTTACTGACAAATTTGCTCCCAGCCAATCAGCTGTAAGGATTTCAGTAGCTTATAACAGTTGTTGGTAAAAATCACTGACTAAATGCTTGATGAAACGCTCCCCAGGGAAGGCCAGTAGGAAGATATACCATGATTTTTTTTTTGTGCCCGACAACCCATTGAAAGGCGTAGGACTCCGCACTAACTATTGGGGGGTTGGGGGTCCGGACTGGTTTTTTTTTATGGTCTGTATATGCATGAGCCCCGTGTGTCACAGGCGCCCGTCAGTGTCGAGCCCTGGCATAGGTCTATTACATGTCATTTTTAAACAAATTTCAATGGGCTGTTAATTCTGGTTTTATGTCAGTGCAGTTACATTGTATCTGTCTCTGCTAGGTGCTCAAGGCACTTGCTCTGAAAATAAAGTCTCGCAAAAATAAAAATTTGTTTCAGAATTTTTGTACAAAAATACATATGTGGACAGTTTCTTGACAGCCTAAAAGTGAATGCAGATAAACAAGTTAGAGTCTCAAGACAAATAGCACAGTAGCACAGGAGCAGTTTCACTGGCACGGTCGTGTGAATGCGACCCCTCTATATAGAACGAACTAACATTCATGAGTTAAGATGTTATTGAGGCCCACCTATCACATCGCTATGTAAGGAGATGCTATATGGCCCCAACAAAGGGAGGCAAGCTACATCTACATGTACATCGATACCAATGTCATCTTGTCAACCTAATCCAGTCACATTTCAAACTTGATAAGATTGGGAGGTGCTACTGCGGAATAAAGAAAAGTTGCGGGAGGAGGGGCTCCATTTTATTATTTTTAGATTTTGACATTTCTATCCTCTCCATGCTTTTGTATTTTTCAGTCACCAATGGCCATATATCCACAATAATGGACATAAAAATATGACTTTCGTGTAATTAAAATCTGGGATTTGTTTCTTGAATCTGTTGCACAAATTGGGGAAATGTTAAAATCATATTACACTGCCCCTACACTTTCTTGTACAGGGTGATTTCGAAAGTTACATGCATGAAGTGTTTAGTAACAAATTTCTGCAGGCTACAGCATTTATCTTTGGGGGATCAAATTGAGAAATTATTCATATTTAAACCTAGATGTACTTGTACTTGTACAATTTCAAGAAATTTCCCTTCATGATGCATGAAAAGCCTGAATCTCCTCCTGGGGCAACCAGAGGTTTCAAGAGCACCAAAGTTTTCTCCTCAGTGGGACCGCATCTTGCTCACACCTGGCCATTATGCATTCATGACATACTGTGTCTGCACAGCATGGTATTAGACTAATCAATATGACTAATGTACATCACATTCAGCATACTGTATTACCTTGTCAGTTCATGTACCAAACATGTCAACCTACAGGAAAACACCGAGCCCGAGGGTAATGCATTATATATATTTTTTTGTTCTAGACTTTTTAAAATCCTCCTCCCCCCCTTCTCTATTCAAAACCTGTCATTCACCCCCTCCTACAGATCATTTGCATACTTTTTATCTTACAGTATCTAAAGTTTTTTGTTATCTCTCTTGTATTCCCCCCCCCCAAAAAAAAAACCCACAAAAAACAAAACAAAACAAAACAAAAAACCAGGATTTCCCACGCTCCTGTCCTTCCTTCATTTATCTTGTTCTTCCCCCTTTATATAAAGGTTCATTTCCAAACAAGTCTAGACACATGTTGCTTTAAATAAAAGATGGCTTCTCCCTCGTCAGAATTGTCTTGAGATGTGCTCCACTTTCCTCCCCCCTCTCTCTCTGTTCTCCATCTTCTCCCTCTTCTCCTTCTTTATAAGTTCATTTCCAAGCAAGCTAAAATAGCTTCATGGACAGCAGCCCCTCTTCATAATAGCCATGCAATGATCCCTTCTTTTCCTCCTCTTTCTTCTCCTTCTTTATAAGTTCATTTCCAAACAAGCTAAAATAGCCTTGAAGACTGCATCCCCTTTTACAAATTGCCTTGAGATGTTTTCCTCCTTACCCTAGCTCTCAGCAAGGATATGGGTTAATCAGCCCCAGGCGTGGCTGTTGGTTCTCATTCTGTCATCTTCAAGTTCTTTTGAAAAGCCTGAAACAATGTCGCTGAAGTGTTTGTCTGTCACTCACATTCCTATCCTTCATCTACATCTTCATGTCCATCTTGTCCCTCTCTTCCCATCCTCTTTCCTCCTCCTTCCTCATCCTTGCTCATCCTCCTACATGTACACCTGTTCTCTTCCTCCTCCTTCTCCCAATCCTGCATCCCTCCTTCCCTCCTTATTCCCCCTCCTCCTCATGCTCATCATCATCTCTTTTTCTCTCTCCTCCATCAGCTAATCACCTCCAGGCGTGACTGTGTTCATCTGTCATTCCCACTTCTATGCTAGATCTACCTCTCAATCTTCTTCTCCTCCCTTCTCCCTTCCTGATTCCTCCATTTTCTTCCTTCCTGTGCCTTCCTGTCTCTTCTTCCCATGATCCCATTCCTCTCCTAGCTCACCCCAACCCTCCCCCCCCCCCCCCCCCCCAGCCTCCTCCCATCCCAGCCTCCTCTCAGCATACCCCAACCCAGCATCACACCCCACTACTGCTTTGGATACCATCCCTCTCCTTCTTCTTCTTCCTCCTTCTCCACCTCCCTCTCCTTCTTCTTCCTCCTCCTTCTTCTCCTTCTCCTTCTCCTTCTTCTTCCCAGCCCTCCCAACTCCCTCTCAGCATGCCCCAGCCCAGGGCAGTGCCATATCCTGCTACTTCTTCTAAATCTGTACCACCCCTACTGGTTCAGGTACATGCAGTTTAATGTCAATCTATGGTCATGCCTTCAGCATGCATAATGTTAGGACAGCATGTTATGATGTTAGACATTCTTGAATACGGCAGTCACACTCCAACAATGCAAGCTTCTGTGCAGACAGTGTGTGAGCATGAAAATACAAGGCGATGTCCCCAAAACCCAAGATACTTTTCTTGCCCTCTTTCTCTCCAAAATCCAGACAAGAAACTACACATCGTAATCAATTTCACTCAGCCTAATGTTCACACTGCACATTGTACATGATAAAAATATTCCTTTATATACTACAGCAGTCAGGGTATTGTGTATAATATGTTGTCAGTGTGTGAAAATGACAATAGAATGTGTTTGCATGTTATCATGTGCATCAACAATGACCAGTTGTAATCTTATAAATGATTTACATGTACACTGTACAATGCCTTTTTTGATCTTTTAGATCATACATACATGTACATGTACATGCCAAACTGTGACACAGGTTCATGTGTACGATGTACATGTACATGTATCCGACATTTGACTGTTTTTCCCACGCTCTCTCCTTCCAAAACACATTTGTCTGAGACGTTTGTTTGTGAGCTATCGGAATGCAAACAAGATGTTCTTTACCTGCCACTACTGTAGTCTGCTGTTCAGGAAATAGGCTGTATTTTTTTTTGGGGGGGGGGGGTGGGGGGAAGACAGCTGTTCTCTGGTTTCTTTGCATATTACATACATGTACATGTACATGTTGGTCTTCATTTTGCCTTTAAAGAAAATAGAACTTCCATACATGTACAATCTGGACAAAACCTACATGTAGGCTTTTACTGTTTTTCTTTGTTTTCCTTCAAGAGCTGGAGAAAAATAAATTAACAATAATACTAAAGTCATAATAGCCTATTTTCAAAGTATTTCTAAGAAACAAAAATTATAATGCCTTTATAAACCCATCATACACGTTAACATACAAATGTACCACAAGTATAAAGATACATAAATTATAAATAAAACTTGCAATTACTGTATCAAATGTCTCTTA